>JAPSGF010000032.1:6543500-6600269 GCA_035772895.1 Perdix hodgsoniae
AAAAGAAAAAGAAAAAGAAAAAGAAAAAGAAAAAGAAAGGAAAAGGAAAAGGAAAAGGAAAAGGAAAAGGAAAAGGAAAAGGAAAAGGAAAAGGAAAAGGAAAAGGAAAAGGAAAAGGAAAAGGAAAAGAAAAAGAAAAAGAAAAAGAAAGAAAAAGGAAAAGGAAAAGGAAAAGGAAAAGAAAAAGAAAAAGAAAAAGAAAAAGAAAAAGAAAAAGAAAAAGAAAAAGAAAAAGAAAAAGAAAAAAAGAAAAGTAGATGGTTAGATTCTTATGAATTTCCTTCTGGTTTTCTGAGGCTTTTAAGTTTGACTAGGATTCATGTTTTCCAAGCCTTGTCCTGCAACAGCAAGAGTCTGGAAACTTAATTTTCTTCAAGAGAAGTCTGAGATTCTTGTGCAATGCATGTTTCCAGGAGCTGAGTCTTTAAGGAAAAAAAAAATAAAATAAAATAAAATACTGTGCAATGTTAGAAAAAACATTGAGGTCAGCAAGACTTTGGAAGATATAGTAGGTTGTAGCTCTGTGAAGGCAGTGATGATGAGAGAAGTATGAAGTGTCAGTCTGAATTTGAACTCTGTGCTTATACGAAGTTTACACCAGATCAGTTCTGTAAAAACATGACATTTCCTTTTTTCTATATATTTAAAACTAATTTTTTTCTTCACAATCCCACCTAGAAATCCCAACACTGTTTGTTTGTTTGTTTTTTAACTTAAAGAAGGAAAGTCACTAAAGTAGAGGTGCCCTATGTAGCTATCTATTCTTCCTCCAGAATTAACTGACATTGGCATGACATTTATTGGATGTGTTTTTAATATTCCTTCCTCCTTTCTTTTTTTCCAGTAGGAGTGGCCAAATCAGCCCTCCTCACTCAGCTCATGTGTCTTTGTGGGTGGAAATTTACAGCTTCTGAAGTGTAGCAGAGATGAGGCAGAGAGAAGGAATCAGGATTCAGCTGGGGAATCACATCTTAGTGGCATCTGCTCTGAGCAGTGGTGCACAATTAGAGATGTACCCACATGTGATCTACACTGCCTTGAACCCATTTCTGCTGCAGGCCAAATTTTCTGGGGGAGGGAGAACAGGAGGAAGAAAAAGCAGTAGTTTAATGGGATTTCATCTTTCCGTCAACAGTTTTCAGTGTAGTGCTCCGTCAGACTGGAGAGGCAGCAGTGCTGCACAGTCCCACAGTCTGTGGTTGCATTCACCCCTACAGCACAGTATGTCTCCATTAACAACTCTTCCCTGGCCTTGATCAAACACTAATTAGTAAATAGCACTTTAAATCTGCTCCAATGGGCAATAAAATTCTACTTTATTTTTTAATATATTGGATGGAGCAGCTTACTGGTAAGTTTCAAATGATACCGTGTAAGAGATTGTGGATGCTTCTGAGAAAAATTACACTGCATAAAAGCCCCAGAGAATCTCTTCGTGACCATTAGGATTTAAATGTGGAAGACAAAAGAAGAAAAAAGAAAAGAACAACAAATAATGGATCGTTATGACTCATGTTGTATCAATTGTTTGGGTTTTTTTTAGATGATGTTATGCGTATGGCTATTAAATTATTTTATTATTAAATTTGGATTGACTTATTATGGTAAATTTGAGCTTTAAAATTACCGGGTTGGTAGCTGCATGTAAGAGGAGAAGTGTGTAAAAGGTGTAAAACATTAATAAAAAGACCTGCGAGGGAGAACAGAAGGGTTAAACTGTCACAGAATTAGTATTTTAGGTGTATGTTAAACGTCAAGACAGACAAAACCATTGTGGATTTACCTGGAAAAAAAAATCTCATTACCAAGAAGGAAAAATATCCTGCCTGAATAGAAGTAGCAAGTGAAAAGAAGGGCATATTTTGAACTTACACACACACATGGAAGAAAGAAATCCAGCTGAAAGTTAGGAATATTGAAATATAGAAGTATTATTTCCATCTAGATCTATTTGAAATGCGGTATCACCAGTATTTTCCCACTCAGCCTCATTTCTGATTTTAAAGTAAAGTCTTGTCTCTCTTGATGAGCCTCATTCTGTGTCGTCTGTCATTACTGCTCTTATTACTGTCCTGCATATATTTTCCAAGTTTTGCCTCCCCTTTGAATCTCAGAATTTTTTTTTTTTTTTTTTTTGAGGAGAAGGACTGTCTTTCATTATGTACTTTACAGACTTGAGCACAACAGATCTCCAAAGGGTTTAATCCCTGAGAAAAAAGCTGCCAAATTCTTTGCTGGTGGCCCAGCTCTAATCTCAGTTTTCAGCTTGGGACTTCATTTCTTGTTACAATTCCAATTTCTGGAACTATCTGAAGGCTTTCCAGGAGTTTTGTGGCCCCAGGAAAATGGAGATGAGAGAAGGGGAAAAGCTGAAATGAACTTGAAAACTGTACAAAAGGAATAGGAGGAGATAAAATGGCAGCGCTTCCTCCTGGGACAAGATCACAGAATCATGGGATCATAGAATGGTCTGAATTGGAATGGAACTTAACAGCTGGCTAATTCCAATCCCCATGGCATGGGCAGAAATACTTTTCACTGTATCAAGTTGTCCAAATCTGCATCCAACCTGGCCTTGACTATTTCCAGGGTTGGGGAAAAATGTTCCTCTCTTCGCTGCTCGCTATTTAGTAGAGCCTACCGCCTTAGCACCTTCCCAATCCTCACCAGTTGCAACAAATAGTGATAGTAATAATAGTAGTGATAGTAGTAGCAGTGATAATAATAGTAATGGTAAGAATAAAAATAATTTGTATGCTTTCTGCAGAGACTACCCATCACCAGGTCAACTTGAATACAGACTCTCTGTGTTTCCTTTTCTGATCCTTCTCTATAGTGACTTCATAATAGATCTAAGTGTCCTGTTCTATCTATCTCTGTCAAGTGAAAGCTGCACCAGTGCTAATATGAAGGTTAAAAGTGAAGAAAGGAACATTATTGCAATTATCATTCCAGGCACGTGGTGTAATTGTGCTGCTGGCTGCCGGCCATGTGGTTCTTGTGGCAGCAAACAGTACTTTCCCTCAGCAGTCCCAACAGCGCTGTTTTCATATGGGCTAGGAAGGTTAGAAAAATCAATTAGCAATATGGGTTGTTAACGAAAGCCAAGTCCAAATGCGACTTCAGAAGCACTTTTCTGAAAGATTAGTGTATCTTTAAAAAACAAATGGATATTTGTATCATTTTTCAAAGCTGAATGTTTTCGCTGCTCCTACTAAAAAAAACTGTTCTCTCTCTGTACAGCGATGCTGTTATTTTGCTCCCATACAGTCATGCCTGGGGAATCCAAGAAGAAAATGCTGAACTTATCACTATCCAAGAAAAATCACAAAAGCTAGGCTAAGTCCCTATGACATGGTGTTATAGGGAGTGGACAGACACAGCAAGTCAGATGAAGACAGAGGCAGAAATAATGCGTGGCTACAATGTTTGGCTGCCATATACACCATGATAAGTATGTCTGACCACACTACGAAGTCCCAGGATAAGGAACTTGGATAAGTGGACTGACAAAGCTCAGGTATCAGAGTTAGATCCACTGCACAAGCAGTTAAACCAGGGATAGGTACTGTAGGAAGAGTATAAAGAAGCTGCTGGGCCTCAAGGGATGCCAAAAAGAGCAAGAAAGGCTTCTACAGGTACCTCAACCAGAAAATGAAAGTCCAGAAGGGTGTACTTCCTCTAGTGAGTGACACAGGCAAGCTGGAAACAACAGACAAGGAAAAGGCTGAGGTACCTAGCAGTATTTTTACCTTGATAACTGCTCTTCACACAGCCCTGAAATATTTGTTCTGTTAGAAGGGGGTCAGGGAGGCAACATCTTTCTTATTGTAAGCAAAGATCAGGTTTGTGACCATCTGACGAGGAACATGAACAACCACAAATCTATGGGTCCCAAAGAGATGTATTCCAGAATCCTGATGAAATTAGCTGATGTAGTTGCCAAGCCACTCTCTGATATTTGAAAAGTCATGTCAATCAGGTGAAGTCCCTGGTCACTGGAAAAAAGGTAACATCACATCCGTTTTTAAAAAGGGTAAAAAGGATGATCCTGTGGACTGTTGACCTATCAGTCTCGCCTCTGTGCTGGGGAAGATCATGGAACAGATGTTCCTGAAGCTAGGCTAAGGTGCATGGAAGGCAGGGAGATGATACAGGAGAGCCAGCACGGCTTCACCAAGGGCAAATACTGCTTGATCAGTCATGTGCCCCTTGATGATGGTGTCACTGCATCAATGGACAAGGGAAGAGCCACTGATATCATCAGTATCGACTTCAGTAAGGCCTTTGACACGGTACCTGACAACATCCTCCTCTCCAAATAGGACAGATATAGATTTGATAGGTGCACTGTTCTATGGATGAAGAACTGGCTGTAGGATTGAGTCCAGAGAGTGGTGGTTAACAGCCAATGTTTGTATGCAGATTATGTGGTGATGTGATGAGTGGTATCCCCCAGGGGTCAGTTATTGGTCTGATAATCCTTGATATCTTTGTCAGTGACATTGACAGTGGAGTCGAGCAAACCCTCAGCAAGTTTGCTGATGATACCAAGCTGTGGGGTGCAGTCAACACAACAGAGAAGCAGGATGCCATCCAGAGGTACCCAGACAGGCTGGTGCAGTGGGCTCAGGTGAATATCATGAGTTTCAATAAATCCAAATGCAAGATTTTGCATGTAGGTTGAGGCAACTCCCATTACAAATACAAGCTGGGGGATGTAAGAATTGAGTGTAGCCCAGCCGAAAAAGACCTGGGTGTACTGGTGGATGGTAAACTGAACATGAGCCAGCAATATATTCTTGCAGCCCAGAAAGCCAATCATATCCTGGGCTGCATCAAAAGAAGCATGACCAGCAGGTCAAGGGAAGTGATCCTGTCCTTTTACTTTGTGCTGAGGAGGCCTCACCTGGAGTACTGCAACCAGATGTGGAATACACAGTACAGAAGAGGCATAGACCTGTTGGAGCACATCCAGAAAACGGCCACAAAAATGATCCAAGGGATGGAACACCTCTCCTATGAGGACAGGCTGAGAGAGCTGGAGCTGTTTAACCTGAAGAAGAGAAGGTTCCAAGGTGACCTAGTAGTGGCTTTTCGGTATCTAAAAGGGAGTTACAGAAAGGAAAAGAACAGACTCTTTAGCAGGGTCTGTGGTGATAGAACAAGGGGAAATGGTTTCAAGCTCAAAAAGGGTAGATTTAGGTTAGATATAAGGAAAAAGTATTTTACAGTGAGGGTGGTGAGGCACTGGAACAGGTTGCCTGAAGATGTGGCTGATGCCCTGTCCCTGGTAACTTTCAAAGTGAGGCTGGACCAGACACTAGGCAACCTGATCTAGCTGTGTTCCTGTTCGTTACAAGGGAATTGGACTAGATTGCCTACAGCTGTCCCTTCCAAGAATTCTATGATTCTACAAATACCAGTTTATTGCCCATCTAGTGGTACCATGGGCAAGTTGCCTTCCTTCTAGTAGCCTGTGATAGCAATAGCTGGCAGGGGCATTTTAAAGTTTAATGTAGTGCTTCACTGTCCTACTGTTAGAGATGTCAAAGATTGTGAAGTATTATTAAATTCATTGTTATCTGACACAGTCTCTAAATAGTTTGATTTAAATTGCATCTCTGATTGCTTTCTAAAATAAATATTTTATTTCTTTCATTAAGTAATGTATAAAGTAGAATATAAACTTGCTGACCACATGCTCAATTTTAAAGTCATATTTAATATATTTGTTAGATATTCATATTCTTTTCATCACTGTTTCCTGTTCTCATTATAAGGAAAATCATGTAGAATGGTGAAAGTTACTCAAGATGTCCCCTGGGCTCACCTCTTAGTTTTCCTATCAGGCTATATTATTCAATTAGAATTTTACTCTTTAGTAGGTGTTTCGTATTTTAATGTGATGAACACTAAAAAACCACACTGGGCAAAATGACAAAAGATGGGCAACTCTCTAAGAAAACAGTACAGCATTTCCTAAGCTGAGATCACAGTAAGTCCACAAACCACATACACTCCAAAGACATTACTGCCATTTACAGAGCATGTTGTGTGAAAGAAGACAAGAAAAATTGCCAACTAGTTGAAGTAATTCTTTTGCCTATGCTCTGCAAAGACAATAGCAAAAAATCAGGTCGATGTTTTTTCTCATTTATTGAACTAGGTGGAAATATTATTTATAGTGAGTCAAGGGAAAAAAATTGAGTACGTCAACCATGGACTCGTGAGTATCCAGCCACAACTTTTCAGATCTCATTGTACTGACCAATGATTGAATATACCCACAGAAGAAGGCATGTTTACAAATACAGAAATACTGCTACTATAGAATTAATTTTCATTGGAAATGAGTAAGCATTATCCCAAGCACCTTCTCTGCTTTGAAATTTGACTTTATCATTTTTCCTCTAAAGTCTGGGATCTGGGATTTAAAAAATATGGGGTTATGGAAATTAGGTAGCATCTAACTTCAGATACATTCCCATTCCTCCTCTCTGTCACTGTGAAGGAAGGACACATTGAAAAGCTTGGCCAAAGCATCCAAAGAGTATTTCTGAAGATTTGAAGGAGAGTGCCCTTGAGTACTGGGCTTCTAAATGTGATTCAGTAAACATAAACAAAAACTGAAAATTTGGCACTCTCTTGAAGAAACTTGCTTTGGGGAAAGTTTAATAGGAAAATCATTGACAGTTACCATCAGGAGGATGTTGAGTATTGTCTCTCTTTGGAAAGCTTTTTTTTTTTTTCCCCCCAGAATGATACTTTCCCATTTTCTTTATCCGGGAAGGATGCAAAACAAAAACAAAAACAAACAAACAAAACAAAACAAAAAACAACCAAAAACAAACACAAAAACAAAACAAGCAAAACAAACAAACAAAAACCCACCAACAGCAAAAAAACCCAACAACAGTTCTACATGTCTTTGAACTGCTTGATTACCATTATTTAAATAGATCATTGTCTCAAGACACTTAAAAAAGTGTCTATCTCAAAGGCTGGAAAACGATCGTTAGGAACACCGCTCATTTCTGTAATGTAGGTTCAACCCTGATAATTTGTTATAGATTACATTATCTTGCCTGGATAGAAAGCAGAAACTGTATGCGATAGCTAATTATCTTAACATCATTTGAAGTTAAACTTTTTCTCCTTACTAATCATACATGTATAAAGGAGAGAGCATCACACAAGGAAAAGAAATGCAACTAAAACTGAAAAAAATGAAAGAATTATCCCATTTATACCCAGTATGGTACAGATTGTCACTTGGCTTTGGCGTCCCTGGTACAATTATGTTTTAATTCAGTTCAGTAAAACAATCATTCCTTTAACTATAGCAAAGAGCAATTTACTGATTATCTATTTCCTAAAGCATTGAATACTGAGTATCCTGTTCCATTTCCTGTCAGATATTCACATGCAATTAGATACAGGCTGTGGGAATGTGATGTGAACTGGGTATTTTGTTCTGAAACATGGCACTGTGCCTGTGCTCTTCCCCATCTTCTTGAGCAAAGTTCAAGTGCCGAAATGAAAGGCATGTTTAATGCCAAAGGTGATTCAAGTTCAGGCCAAAAATAATTCCAGACAACTCAATTCTGAATTCTTCTATTTCTAAATATTTTTGGGGGAAATGGAAATATTGCCAGTGTTTGAGCCTGAACCACTAATGTCAAAACTTCTTGCAAGCTATTCAAATGTCAGCCACTATTGTGTACAAAATATACCGTATCACTGCTGAATTTGGAAAAGGAAGACAACAGGGCAGCCAGATTTACTGTACTCTTTTTTTTTTTTTTTTTCCAAAAATGCAACTTTTCTCTTCAAAATATGAGAATTCTGTGAGAATACTCTCTTCCTATAAATAATTTTTTACCTCCTTCCAGGGCAAAAGTTGCCCACATTAATTGTTTTTACTAATATTTGGTTTTGAAGATAGCCTAGACATCTTAAATGTGAAAAGAAGAAAGTATGGGTTAAATATTGAATGCGAAATAAAGTATATAAAAAATCCAATGGTATATATTTGAAGAATTTTACTTTTCTTGTGTACTGTTGCAGTGTACTCTTGGACATTTTCTCTTCTCTCTTTTCTTGTTACGCAGCTTCTAAGTCTAGTAATTTCAAATGATTTCTGAGGAAAGTAGATTTATTGCTTTCAATGATATTTTGAACCATGGAGGCCAATGGAAATAAAGCATGAAACCATTGACTGTTTTCCCAGCTTCTTCAATGTGAATTTTTGGATAAGGCCTTCCATCTGAATAGACTTTGAAGACAGAATAGCTCTGGAGATGAAGAAATGATACATGATATAGACTGACCATGATCCATAGAGGGCCCTCAGAAATAGACTCAGAGTTCTGAATTAGATTAAATAGTACTGTGTTGGAGTCACGAAATGGACTGACAAACCAATTTTTCCCCTAGCTGGCTGAGAAAGTTCTTACTGAAGATTGGGTATCTGAAGTTTTCTGAACAATTTATTAGTCTCTGTGCAAAAAAATATTCAAGCACAAAAGTGAGGGAAAAAAAGAAGAAAGAAGTAGACTTTTTTAGGAGGTTCTTCTTTAGCAAGGAGAGGTAGAACATTCTGCATACCTGAATAGATTTTGACTACTGCTTATTTTATCTGAAATGCAAGAACAGAAGGAATCCAAAGAAGGAATCTATCACCTTGACTGCAGTAAGATGTGAAAATGAAAAGTTACAGAACTGTAATGGAGAATTAACTCCTTCCAAACATTTTGAAGAAATACCCTGGTGGGCTTTTTGGGAAAGAGGCAATAAAAAGACAGGTGGGCTAACCAAAGCAAAACATTAAATGAACATAACTAGGCCTGAACAGAAGGTGTAGAGGCAGCATGCAAAAATGGTTTTGGATTGACCATACTTAACAGAGGCAGAAAGATGAACAAAGGGATGAAGTGTGTAATGCTACTTGAAAACAGACTGGTCCTGAAAGCAGCAGCAGATGGTTTACAGTTGAATAGGACTCAAGGACAGTGGGGATTTCCACCTTTGCTTACACCAGAAGCATCAGCATTGGGTCAAGGAACCTTGAAGCAGGCAGTTGCAAGGACAGGTATTTCCTGAAAGAGCCTAACTCTGAGATTAATGCCAGGGGGGTATAGCAGTATTGACAGTCACACTGACACTCCTGAGATGGTTATATCTATGCTGCCTCCTGCAAGAAGCTGTTGAGCTATTTAACACTGTGCTGAACTTGAGTGAAAATGCAGTACTGGAGCAAGTGAGCTCCTATCCACCCCAGTGAAACCTGCCAATTTATGTGCTGGAACTGCCTTGTCTCCAGCTGACTAATGTGCATCTCTCTTCTTTGAGACATAGTGTCAAAGGGTCTCAGCAGGGAGACCTATGAGAAAGCTTTATAAATAATAACAGATGAAAGAAAGATAGAAATCTGTTCACAAAAAAAATGGAATAGTGAGCATGAAACAAAAATTCATTAAAAATGTATGACTGGAGTAATAAGACTAGCTTTGTTTTGGCATTGGCAGCATGCAGGAAAAAAAAAAAGGAGAGAGAATCATATTACAGAGATGAAAAGCAAAGGGAGGCAGAAAAGAGGATTAAATAGATAGCTATACCCTTTAGTTTTAAGGATTATCATTGAGAAATATATGAATCTGTGAACATTAAAGATCAGAAATGGCAAAAGGGGCAGTCAGATGATGCAGAATTAATTAAGGAGAAAGATAAAGACACAAGCTATACTTTATAGAGAACAGAAAAAAGGAGTGTGAAATCTGCTGACTTTGGAGAAATCAGCAGCTGGATCTTCTTGCTAGGACAGAACCCAGGAAGAAGAGATGTGACCAGCTGCTGCAGGCTCTTCGTAGACCGTATCACAGAGTTACCGTCAAACTTCAAAGTTAGCAACCTTCTTGCTGTCCTTCAGAAAAATGCTTCCCAGTGTTTGAGATCTGAGGCCCTCTTCAGGAAGATGCAGCCACCCACATCCCCATCCTGAATCTCTGCCAGGTGTTGTGCCATATGTTTTCCTACTGGCACCTCCCTCACTAGCATTTCCTTCCTGGTGCAAGGAGGGCTGGGGAACTAGTGAAGGCATTTCCTGATTGCAGTGCTTCCTCTGAATGATAGGTGGATGGTTGGACTGGATGATCTTGTAGGTCTTTTCCGACTTTTGTGATTCTGTGATTCTGTGAATTCGTTAGGACAAAAAAATCAACCAGTTTTTTATGAAGCAAAAAAATCCTTGCTTCCTAACTGTGGAGGTCCTCAGGATCCTCTAGCCTGACCTTGAGCATACTACAGGCCATGATACACTATTGCTTCCGCACTAAGCACCTTATGTCTCACCGCGCTAATTGGCATTTCTCATTGGCTTTACTCCTTTGCTTTCTGTCTCTCATCTGTTTACTTCTGCCTATCAGCAGAGCAGAGCAGGCAGACCAATTTTACATGGCACAAAATCGGCTTAGAAGGAATTGGCCAGTAACCCCAGATTATAGCTACCACTGAGATGTGCCAACTAGTGGCCCCAAGAGAACTTCTTTAGCCACAGTCGTTATTAGTTTGTCATGCTCTCTGGTGCTCTGAATGGAGCAGGAGATTAGGAATCAAGGCTTCCTGGTAGGTTTGTCTTCCTTCTGTTTCTTATGCAAAAGTGCCCAGAAGCCAGCAGCCTCCCCCCTTCTACCTCCCCAGCATCAAGAGCTGAAGTGATCAGACACTGCTGAAAGAAGCAACCTCTGTTCACTTGAGTACGCTTGTGATAGATGAACCCATGATACTAAATGGTTTGGAAAATAGCATCCGTCTTTCACAATTTTTTACTTCAGAAGAGCGTAGCACAGCAGTGCTCTTTGCTGGTCTCTCCTTCACACAGCTCCATTCATTTCCGATTTTTGTCAGAATGGTAGATGAATATTTTCTTAATTAAGCCAGAGCCAAAATTCAACTTCATTCTCATGGACTGAGATAAAAACTGAACAATAGAGGTTAATAAAACATTACCTTGGTATGAACTTCAGAAATGAGCTAGCTTGGTTTCAAAATACCTCAGTAATTCTTTGAATGGATTACAGTGTCTTTTAAGAGAGAAAACAAACTAAAATCCACCTTGGCTGGGTTTTACTCTGTGTCATATGTTACAATCTTATATTGAGACAAAAAAAAAAAAAACAGGTTCACAGTGGTCAGATTATAGAAAGCAGCTGAAATGTAGATCTGGGATCTGAAGTTATCGTGCGGCTTTGAGCTGATACTGAACTCCCTCTGAGGACTGGAGAACAGAAGTACAGCAGATACCAAAACTATAACAGGAATGCCTGTCCTTGGGTCTGTCCTAATGATGTTTGTCCTACTGCACAGAGGCTGAAGTTACTAGTTTTCTGCCCAAGTATCCTCAGTGAAAGCTTTTTAGTCCTGACATGTCTGGATTGTGTGGAGGTCACTGAAGAATTTATTGTAAAGACATAAAGATTTCCTCTGGAGTCTGCACTGGAGTAAGAAAATCAGGGATAGGCTGTAATGAGTTTCAGATTTTTAAATACCTAAGAATTACCATGAAAATCCCAACAGAGCCAGCAACCAGCATAACTATCATGTTTTAAGAAGAGCAGAATAATTAAGATCAATTCCAGTTCTCTTCTGTATTCTTGAAACAGAGAAACCTGTCTTTGCTCCCTCAGCTGCTGGCACTGCTCCCATAGCCCCCCACTTCAATCTTCTGAATCTTCCTGGTGAACATGAGGCCCTAAATTGTTCAGCATCCAGATATCAGGTTGGCAATAGCTAGGAATAAGTGAAGAAGAGCATAACCGTAAAATAATGCAGGTCAGACACTCCAGTTGAAATCTGGCCCCTATTTTGCTGCATATGCAAAGGTACCTTTTCCACTTAGAATTATTACTGCTCAAATAAGAAGGCAGGTAAGCAGCAAGGGACCAACGTTCAGTTTTATGTCACAAGTTTAGAAGGGCTGAAACTACTAGTTGTTACCTGCAAAGCAGGCTTCTGAGCCAGCTTTATGGCCTCAGAACATCACTGTAATGCTTTTCTTACAGTTTTTCTCAGTTTGGGCCATGTAAAGGCCCAAAAGCTTTTCTGTACATAATCCGTAGGTTTCCTTGTTAAGTTTCAGTTTCATTGAAATTACATTTTATTCCTACAATAAGGAAAAAAAAAATAAAATACCAGGACTCCTAAGTCTCCTCTGGCTAAAGCTCATTGTGTACTAGGATCTTGGTTCACAACTGTTTCCTGAAACTCCTCCATCTCTGCTCTGGTCTCTGCTGCATGACTGCCTGTGTGAAGTATGTTTGTTCTACAGGAAATTTTAGCTAAATCAGAGAAGACTTTTTTGAGCCGGGAATATGAAAAATGAGAGGTTTTCCTTCCAGGTTTTTTTAAAAATAGCTCAAAACTTGTGAAGTTTGTAATTACTTCTGAGATCTCTGGTAGAATTTGTACATTCTGCTAGATAAACCGCTTTTAAGCTCTGATTTCTGCAAAACTTAGCAATGTAGAAATTTAGAGGTCTGTACTTAAGGTCTGGTACTGATGCCACCCATGTAAATTTTATAGTTGAGTACAATTAAATGAATCTGTGATTTATTCTCATACCTGTGACATAATTGCCAGACATTTAATTGCACAGTCTTTGCAGCAATTAATTATTTCATCTGATCTTGCTATAATCAAGAAGGAAGTCAGAAAAGGAAGACTGTCTTGCCTTTTCTATTACCCTTGGAAATGCAGCAATTAGTAGAGACAGAGGCTCATGAATAAATAAAAGTTAACTGATGGTCTCTCATCCGTACATATTTATGATTTAAGGGAAATAAATGATTTAGACCCAAGTGAAACTGCATCACGACAACCTCTGAAAGCTCCAGTGAACTACCAGCTCTACTCCAAGTCCAAAGCGATTAACAACTATTTGAACATCATATTACTTTCACTCTAAACACTTGGCTATACCTTAATAACTTCATCTAAATAAATATTTTTTCCTTTATGTCATGACTTGTCAGAGAGAAGTAGGTAAAGAGACACTCAGTTTACTGAAGGAAAGCCAAACATGGGGATAATAGCTCCCATAACCTTAAAGTGTGACCGTTTCCCATCCAGTGAGCTGTGGTGAAGAGCTATATTCTGAGGGGGGACCCAGGGGTTCCAGGTTTGTCTGAAGTCTGCTCAGAGAGGGACAGAAAGCCTCTCACTTGTATTTTGGATTCAATCAGTTAACAGAGGTACTCATGGAACACACATGGTGTGGCAGCTAGTGGTGTCCTGATGCCGCACATCTCCTTCAGCATCTTGGCCAGTGAAGGACCTGAGGACTTGTTTAACTCTTTGCTGTTAAAAGGGGAACTTAGGAATGTTCTTGGATGCTTTGCTAATCAGAATTGGATTTCATCGCATGGTTTGTCAAGTTGGGGCATAAGATCATTTAGTTGTTGTCAGTGGTCACCTCATGTACAAACCTTGCAATGGAGACCTGGTCCTGTGAGGCTCTGATCATCATCATTCTCAAACGACTGAAAGAAATAATGCTCAGAATATTTTAGGACTAGAGTTTTAATTTTTTTCACTTTGTTTCTTAGACACAGGCAATTCTGTGTAATTGTAATAAAGCATAGAAATATACCAGAATGATTGAAAACATAAATATTTAAGATGCTTATACTTTAGAAGTCATTTACCACATTAGGGAGGGTTACAGCCAATTTTTAAGTCAGTATAGACTGTCTAGAAACTGATGGCATGTCGAGGAATGATGTTCATCTCACACTGCCCCAAAGTAATGCCTTAAAGTGAGCTGTTTGCTAGATAAATCTTTTTTCTCATCTGTTTGTTTTGACATCTTTTCATCTACAAAGCTCTGTGTGCCTGTCCTTTGTTAAATTTACTAGTGGAGAACATTGATAATCTATTATCATATATAATCTATAATCTCTTCCAATGACTTCTTTGCTAGATAAAAAGGAAATGTATACTCACATGGGTATGTAATGTGTACATTTGAGATTTCAAAGCTACCAAGTGCTAATTCAGTGTTCCTTGCACCAAATATGCAACCTGTAATTCACCTGTTATATGATCGATGTAGCAGTGAAACTGTGGAAGTGAGGAATGACAGTGGTGGTGACCAGTGTCTTAATTTGCTTGTGGTGCTCCAAAAGAAGTCATCACTGTGTATTTTTAACAAAAGCAGAGGGAGACCCTGCGACATGGGAAAAAACAGAAGAATGAACCCCCTCAGGGCACTCAGCTTGGTGCCCACAGCTTATTGATAGCCAGGCATGGAGCTGAGAGATAAAGCATTGGAGTCCCTACAGATGCCCCAAGTGAATGGAATCATCCTTGTGCTCTCCATGGCTGTGTCACTTCACACCATTTCCTCTCCTGGTGAGTGGTGACAGATGTATTTACTATTTACTTTTACTCTGACCATTTTCTGTCTGTGTACTTAGTTCCATCCATTTTGCTGAATGTCAGGAAACACTTCTGTACTGTGCAGATGGCAGAGCAGTGGCACAGGTTACCCAGAGAGGCTATAGGGTCTCCTCCTGGAGATCTCCAAAAGCTGCTTGGACATTGTCCTGGGCCCCCTTCTGTGGGTGTCCTTGTCTGTGTAGGGGGAGGACCCAGAGGTCCCTGACAACCCCAGCGATTCTGTGAATGCCCAGTTCTGCACAGCTTCTACATTCAGGGCTGTAGTGGGTGTTTTCAGCAACCATTATCAAATAAAGAGTAGGGTTTTTTTTTCCAGTTTGGCTTTCCTTCCAGTTACTTTCTGTCCTTTCCCTTCCCCTTGTCAATGCACTTTCCCCAACAACTTCCATTCTGACTAAGCAAACCCCAAAGTACTGCCTCCACCTCAGCTCTACAGAAATGGATGCCTGCTGTGTAGCTGCTGATTGGCTTCTTTCTTACATGGCTTCATGACTGGGGGATGATGATTCAACTGTAAATTAGATAAAGGGAACAGTGTTAGCGCAGTCTTCAAGCTTCTCCTTCCCTTTCAACCCAACCTACTCTTTCTTAGTCAGAGTGATCCTCTCCTTCCGGACGTGTATACAAATGCATTTATATAAATATATATATATACCCACTCACATATTTTTTCTCCATTCAGTTCACTGGGCAGTAGGATAAAGAAAAGTTTCAGATGCTGTAAATTCCCTTCCTGTGTAATCTTCCCTATGTAAGTCTGTACAAAAATAGAGTCTGTTAGGATCATGGTAGAAAAAAAGGCTTGCTTATGCTGCTATTTGTTACTGTTCCTTGGAGGACAAATCATCTACCAACAGATATCTACTTGCAAATAATGTTTACTCCTGGGAGAAAACATTAAAAATTCTTGCTGATTATTATCCATAATGAGGTTACTTGACTAACTGGGTATGATAAAACATTTCTTGTATTGTGGCTTTTTTTTTTTTTTTTAATTTGCTGGTTTTTTCTTCTTTGATTATATTAAGGACATAAAACTGTGGAAATTTACCAGCAAAAAAAGTCCAAAATTCGCTCAGCTGAAGTCATCAAACATACACCAAAACTAGAAGCTGATATCCTGAGTCTCTCACTGAATTCAAATAAATAAGATTCCAACTAATCCATTTAAGGATACGGATCCATGTATCCTTCTCATGGTTTTATGATTTTTGGTTATTGGTATTCCACATCTTAACATCATGTAGTGCACTGGGAGTTAAAGTGTTAATGCTCAAGTTCCGGGTACCTGTCCGGAAGAGAAGAACTTCATTCCCCAGGGGGCTCTCCCCAGGGTCAGAGAGGAGATGTAACCCCTGGCACAGTCACTGATGCGCTCTTCTTTGTCAGGCTCTCCTCCCTGCTGCTCATCCAGACTGCGCATCTCACATCAGCGTTACGGTGAGACCTTTCCACCTTTTGGATACTCTCTCTCATTATATTTGAGTTATTAGCTTCAGTTCTAATTATATTGTATTATAGTGTGTTACCTTGCATTCCAATACTATATTTAGTAAATTATTTTGTTTCTCTTCAGATCATTGCCACTGTTGTTAATTATTCTGGGGTCCCCTGTTTCCCTTTTCCAGAGGCATGTATTCTGTGAAATCCCTCTGCCCTGCTAGTCACAGAACTGGGCTGAACCAGCCCATAAACGTTGACAATCCTAATGGATGTCTTTCACTATGTTCCATGTCCTTAACTCTTATTGAGGTCAGTACCTACAGTTACTGCTTTTCTTGAGATGATCCTCACTCTGCCATTCAAATTAGACTCACCTCTGTGTTTCATGGAATCATAGAATGGTTTGGGTTGGAAGGGACCTTTAAAATCATCTAGTTCCAACACCCCTGCTATCCACCCCCTGCACCTCTCTCTAGACCAGATTAATCGAAGTTCCACCCAACCTGACCTTGAATGCTTCCAGGGAGGGAGCATTAACAACTTTACTGGTATTTGATTTGATTGATTGAGGAGTTTGTTTTGTGTAGCAGCAATGTGCCTGCAAGAGCAAGACGGACTAAGCAGTCAATCTTTCAGCTCATATTTTGCTTCTCAGTACCTTTTTATCAACTAGTAATCTCCGGGCTATCTACAAGGTTGTTGTGTTGGTGGAAGATAAACAAGATGTGGATATGAACATGGGCAGGATCACAGAATCTTGGAATGGCTGAGGTTGGCAAGGACATCTGGGTCTGTCTGGTCCAACCCTTGCTCAAGCAGTGACACCCAAAACAGTGTGCCTAGTGACACCAAAAAAGTGTGCCCACACCCAGGTGGCTTCACAAGGAGGAGACTTCACAAACTCTGGTCAATTTGTGTCAGTGCTCAGCTACCTGCACAGTAAAGACACAGGTAGTGTCTCCTGAACACAATTAATGAGACCTGAGGGCACACACTACAGCTAAATGGGGAATAGCTATTCCTTCCAGTGACTATATTTTTAATGAATAAATGTTTGATGAGAAAAGGAAAAAGAGCTTGGCGGAGTCTCAAGTCTTGTTGTTTGGACTAAGGTTCAAATTCCAACACCAATAATTACTCAGAGAAAGTGGAAGGACTTTTATAGGAAACACTGAAACAGAATCATCTCAGGGCAGAAAATATGCTAATAAACTTCTCAACTGGGTAATGAGGCAGCCAGGTTCAAGGCTGTGGTCTGGAAGTGGGTTTGGGGCTGGATGTTCTGACCTCAGCAGGTACCCTAACCATAGGATATTGGCTTTTTTAGAAGAAGGATAAACATTTCTTTTTCTCTTTGGCATTTTAACTAGAAATTCTATCTTACCATGGAAACTTTCATATGAAAATTTCATCAAAATTGGCATATTCCCAAGAAAATTTCCGTTTCAAACTGGCATTTTCCAATGATAAACTCTGTTTCTGGAAAATGTCCAAATAACACTACTACTTGACACCTGCTTAAGTTGCTAAATATTGAATCAAGTGGTTCACATTACCATGGAATACCACAGCATTCTTTGTTGTAAGATATTCAGAAAAAAAGACTGCTGTATCAGTGGGGAATTTTTGCTGGGAGTCTCTCTTTTGTACAGCCAAAGAGCACTGAGAGCAGGGCGAAGGCTTAGGAATGATTACACCATTAAACATGAGAAATTTCCACTGATTGAACAGTAACCTCAGTCTTTGATTACCCAAGGCAAAGCACTGGCAACAAAGTCTTCCCAAAGATGCATCTGCCCTTTTCTGCTCTCACTTCCACATAACCTTTCACACCTTCACCCACCCTTGTAACAAATCCTACTACAGAATTTAAACTTGTTTGTGATGAACTGTGCTTAGGAATTTGGATTATTTTTAGGAGAAAAAAAAAAGAAGTCAAATATATTTACATGAAAGTTTGAACTACCTCATCTTCATAGAAAACTCTATCTACACAGATGAAAAAGTTCAGCAGTGGGTTAGGAACAACTACAAATTTGAAAAGGAGCAAAGTATCCTCATAGGGGGCATCCCAATTGGAGTCGATTGCCAGAATGGCAGAAGATGGAAGACAGAGTTGCGCCTACCTCAGGTAGCTACTGATGTGAAAACCTATTTAAGCCTTTGCTTTAAGACTTGATTCAGAACCTAACAGTGTTCACAGGAATCTATTTTACTGACCCCAGAATTCTGGTCTCTAAAGTTACTTTGTTTTCTATTCCATCATTACAAAATAAAAGGAAGTTATGCTTGCTTTTTGTGGGACAGAAATAGCAAATCTCTGAGGATATTTTCCTGTTTGCCTCAGAGATCATTAAGATTTCTTAATCAGATGTAAACTTTGACATTCAGGTTCATTACTTCTAATTTATGTCTCTAGTGTCTTTAGATATCTAATGATTGGGTGTGATTCATCTCAAATATTTTAGCTGCCTGATTTTGGGATGAGAAGAAAGACACCCCAGACATCATAATTCTATTGATTGCCTCTCCTATGACCATTCCACATGAATTCTCTTCCAAATGTTGGAAGGAGAAAAAATTTCTTCATGGTCATGTCAACAATTGTGTCTTTGAGCTCTTAACAGCTTCATGACTCAGACAGCACAGATTCAAAGAGCTAAGGCTTGTCTAAAATACTTATTTTCTCTCTGTTTATGCACACATGTACACAGAGATCCTTAAAATACATACATGTAGAAAGTCAGTTTTCTAATTCTTCTTTGCAAAGCCCGGGCCCCCTGACATTGGTCCCTTTTGAGTCACGAAGTGAATGCTTACTTCTGTTGTATGTTCTACATCTGGTTGGCCCAGCTGTGAATGGTCACATTTAGCATAGGGTGGAAAAGAACCAACTCATCAGGAGTTTTATTCTCTTTTATTGAAGACTTTTTCTCTCTACAGAAAATAGCTAAAGCAAGGACTTTCCAGCAGTCAATCACAATGCATACTGAAATCAGTGAAAATCTGAGAAGAGAAGCATTCTCATTGACAGCAAAATACGTGACTAACTCAGGGCAGGTCTGACAAACACATCAAGAAATTGGAGGATATGTAACCAGAGGTGAACTTCTTTTCTCCTCTCTCCCATTTCAACAGCTACAAATTAAATGTAAATTATTATTTTTTTCTTCTTTAAAAACTCCATGTGATAAGTATTGACTGTACGGCAGTTGGAGGCTAGCATTTTCTATTTATTCAGCACAGCATATGGAAGATAAGCAATGGCACAGTAGGATGTGGTACTGTGGAAAGACCCCCTGCCAATTCCAGCTGGTGCCCTGGATCAATATAAATTCATTGACCCCTCTGCCATGGCTGTTAATTTGACTTCTTATGATGAGGATTCCTATTCACTGAAAACGGGACTCTGTTCTGAAGGTGGCATATTCTGTAGTTTTAGGATGTCCCACTGAGCAAGAAATAAATGAATGATTCTTCCATAGTTTGTTCTCCTTCTCCCTGCTGGTGAGATAATTACAGTTTTAAATTACTGTTATTACCTTAATTACCTGTTGCTTGGCAAGAATAAGATGAGGAGATTTGTATTGGCACTGGCAGGCAGCAAGTGTTCAGTCCACTTTATGTACTGGAGGCTGGAGAGACATGGTTTGGTCAGTGAGAAAGTCCTCATGTTGGTGGATCTTCATGGTTTCTTATTCTCTTACAATTCTTCAGTGACAATTCAAAATGCAGATGTCTAGATCTTTTATAAAATACAAGCTTTCTCTGTTCCACAAAGTTAAATACTGAGGAACTCAACTCCTATTTAGGAACTTTACTACAGAAGCCAACAGGATTTGGGGATGTTGGTAGAAAGGCTTCACAAAGCCTTGTCAGTATGTTTAAATTTGGATCAATTATCAACAATGAGCCAATAAATCAAGACCAGAACAGTGTGTCTGCAGAGAGCTGTGAGGTAAAAATGATCTTTGTGCCCTTCTGTTTGGAGGAAAAGTCATGGGAGAATAAAGTGCATCATAAAATCTCAATAACAGATGGCAAAACTGGGGTTCAGGTATAAAAATTTGAACATGGCACCCTTTTTAAACCACAGAGCTTAACATTTGGGCTTGTCCTTGGTTCTCAGCAGGTTTATTTTACAGCTATGACACCTAATCCCAAATGCAATGAACGGTCCAATGGAAATTACTATTTCTCTCCACTGACTATGGAGAGAAGACCAACAGCTCTACCACAACCTTTAAACTGCAGGACCAGGTAAGATAGCATTTAATATAGCAAGTAATCTAAGAGGAGTAGCTTATGGAGCGGGAAGTAGGATGTATGTTAACTTAGCACCAACTCCAGGCAAAGACCATGCTGCCCATTTTCAAAGTAAACATTACTGATATATAAAAAATGCACCACCATTGGAGCTCAAATCTCATGACAACTCCCTGCAATGGTATGTGGATAACGCTTCAAATGCAGGAAAAGCTGGACTCTCTGGGATATCCATAGGCAAGTGCAAAGCTTCTTTCTGCCCACGATTTTCTGCAAAGAGTCCAATCTGGGGATAATGATTGGCTTATTTCCAGTTAAGAACCTGTAGCCCTTGAATCATTGCTACCTGTACTAAACCTGAAGGATAGTGGGTTTTTTTTTGTTTGTTTGTTTGTTTTAAAGAATGATATTGCTATCACTAATTATTAAAATACCTCAGTCTCATCAATCTATACATACATGTATATAAATACATGTATTTCCCTGAGGAGAGACCAAGAGTTAAGTACATGTGGATAATTCTCTGTCACAGTTCTTTATTTGTTGCTTTATTTCTTCTTGCTTTTTCCAAGGTCCTTTGGGAAGGACTGAATGCATTTCCTTGGACATCAAGGCAGAAGTTGAAAGAATGAGGATAAAATGAAAAGCCCTTCATTCAGAGGGTTAGTTCACAGCAAGAGTGAGTGGAGTATGTCCTAAATATATAAATATCAATGAGACCTCCCTAAAATGCCCTGATATGCAGTTGTATGTCATCTATCAAAGGTGTTAAAGAGACAGATAAAGTGAGAAGAAAAACCCTTAAGTTGAATAAAGTAAAAGTCACAGATCAAACCTTATTAACACCTGTCACTTGCAACACCCACATCAGAGGAAGAAATTAGCACCTCCTGACTCAAATCCCAGTGTAAAAAAAGAAATGCACAAGTAATGCACACAACAAGGTACAAAAAGTAATGAATATTAAAGCAATCACTCAAAAGAAGGATTCAACTCCTGCTCCTAACTACACAGGAAGAAAAAATCAAGTCCTATAGAGAAATTTTATAGGCAGAAAAGCAGCTGGGTACACTAGGGACCACAGTTAAAGTGTGGAAGCTGTGAAGAACAGATGAAGAAGAACTCAGTTTGATCAAATGTGGATGAATAAATATCAGTGAACTGAGATATAGTGAGTATTTAGATGAGTAATGGGGCTAAACACTGATTTAAAACCAGGCGCCTGTTTAGAAGGAAACCATCTCTTTTAAAAACAACAAAAAGCAAGGCCGAAGCCAGAACAGTGACAAATACCTCTGTGAGAGAAAGCCCCTGAAGTGTTCTGGTTGGCTAGAGATAATGGAGGTAAATAATTCTAACATCGTGAATTAAAGATACTTGTGTGTTTCATTTTTTCTCTCTTCCAATACAGGTCAAAAGGACTAGAGTTTGCCATCATGTTGATGGAGATGAAAAGATCAGAGAAGAGCTAGGAAGAAGCAGAATTGTTTTGTGTCTAATTTACTGTGAGGTGAGAGAAAACACAGTGATGAGACATGCAGCTTCATTTCACCACTTTGTCACAGTACTGCAGTGCTAGCAGTAATAATGTCTGATCATCCGTTAACTTTTGGTAGCTTTAAATGTAATGCTGCCTCTTGCTAGTAGCAATGATTAAGTATCTGAAATCCTTCTCCTGTCAGTAGTCCCCTTCAGGATTATTCTAAGAGCAACCCCACCTCTGCTCATCACCCTGTTTTCATGGGCTTTAGCTACCGCAGTGCACGCACCAATCAATAATATTTAGTTGAGTATGGCGACCTAACATCTGCTAGGGATGACCTTTCCTTGCTTGGTGTGGCTCTGTTTGCTGACAGCCCCTCATCCAGGGCTCAGTAGCTCCTGTCCATGTGTGCCAAAGACAACTGTGTACTTGTGTGCATGTACATATATCTGAAGTGAGAGTTGTGACCATACTTTTTGCTGAGGGAATTACAGATTCTGCAGCCTACTCACTCTCTCTCTCTCTTCCCCTCTCCTACTCCTATCCCTTCAGGAGCTAGAAATACTCCAGAGTCTGCAACAACCTATGCCAGATGGGAATGGTGCCAAATAGGCTGCTGGCTGAGAGTAGCTAGAGTCTGTTTCAGCATGGTCTTTCATACCCTTTGCACGACCCTCTGAAACCCTGGGGGATTAGTTCCCCTCTGAGCCCCATTATACCATCTGTCAAAGAGCTCCCCACATGAGGAAAAGTCTCAGCTGGCCCCAGGAGCTGGAGACCGGGCAGCACAAAGAGCTCTGTTCACTCCCCAGTGGAGACTTTTGATTTTCAGGCTTGCTGCCTGCATATCTACAGTGCAAAATGTTCAAAGTGACTACTTCCTGGGATTAGGAATTAAAACAAACAAGTAAATAGAGAAGCAATATTAGCTTGTTCCTGCCCTACTATTAAAAACATTTTTATGACCTGAAAATTATACGCCAACTGATTTTGGCAGTGCTCTCTCAACTAATCTGCTCCACACATACATGCATCTGTCTTCTTACTTATAGCATTAGCTGTCACAGTGGGATTCTGTCTTTATTTTCTTCAACAGATTTTTAGTGGGTTCTTCAGCCCCTAAAAATAAATATGCTCTCCTGAGGGATGTGTTTGCCTTCTCAGTTCCCATGTGCAGGTTGCTGGATGATGCTTGCTGGCAGTGTGGAGATTTATCTCCCAGAGCTCTGTACAGATCTGCCATGTGGCAGAAAAGGAGAGCCAAAGATGAATTATAGAAGTTGCTGCATATTTGCAATAAGGGGAATACTGTTTTTTCTGGAAATATGAGGACTTATCCTTTCGCATTTGACATGTAAATGGTAATCTATTGCTGGTCACAGGGTCTTTTACACTGGGACCTCCCAATAGCAGGGGCCTCAGGACCAGGTCAACTTAAAAACATGGAGAAAATAAATGGACTTAACTCACTTTGTGCTTACCTGTCTCAGGCTCATTCTTTTTTGCAGTCATCTTCATATCTCTCTGACTTTGAGCCTGCAGAATCCAGAGTGTTTAGATGCAGGTTGCTAGCTCTTCAGCGCAAACTGCGACCAACTTATGCATTTAGGGGATTAAATTTTTTATATTTACTAAACATGGACTGTTGCCTTCATGAAGAGCTCTGAATCACTGAATCACGAAAAAAATCTAGGCTGGAAGAGGCTTCTGGAGATGGTTTAGTCCAATCTTTTCTTGAAAGCAGGGCCTTAGATTAGGTTATTTATGGCCTTGCCAAATTAAGTCTTCAAGATTTTCAGTAAGGAGCATTCCACTGTTTCTTCAGGAAATTTATTTCTATGTTTAATTGTTCTCATTTTTTAAATCAGGTGAAATGTCCTTCTCAGAGCTTCCTGTTCCCCACACCTCTTGTCCTGTCACTGTGCATCCTTGTGAAGAAAGTACCTTGATCTTTACAACTGCTTTTAGATATTGGGAGGCTGGGATGAGATTCCATTATGCCTTCCCCTCTTGAGGCTAATCAAGCCCGCTTCCTTCAGCCTTTCTTCACATATTAACTTCTCCAGCTTTCTCATCATCTTGGAAACGTTGATTCTATCCAGTTTTAAATGGTTCTAATGGCCATTTAATAGCAGTGGTCTTCATTTATGTAGTCATCTAAGCAATTAATTGCCATGTTGGGTGAGGTACAAAACACTGCGATGCATTAATAAACTGTGCAAAACAGCTATCTTCTCCTTTGTAGAGCTTGAGGCACATTTGAAGGGGTGTCATAGGTTTCTTTAGCTGTAGGGCATGTTGTAAGTCTGCAGGGGATCAATCCTGTACTCAGGTCTTTAAGGATGCTGGGCTAGTACACAGTCATCTGCTTACAGACACACATGCACAACTAAAATCTCTCAGAAAGCTGGTTTAACTGATCTGTTTGGAATGCTTAGGCCATATGGTCCTGATTATTTATGTAGATAACTGTGTGTATTTTTCTCTGCCTAAAAATAACCACAGTCATGGAAGGAAGATGCTTTTGTGTAAATTATTTGAAATGGGAAAGCTGTTAATCCCTTGAGAAAACCCTTAGTAGTGTTGCACGCAGTGCCAGGAAGCCCCTGAGACATGGCGTGTGGGCCTGGCTGCTCAGCCATGCTTCTATCATGCCCTTTTACAGCCTTTGCGTGACCACCCCGGCTGCTCCCTCTTGAGCTGGTGCACATTCCCAAATAACAACTGAGGAGACACAGCTGTAGGGCAAATAAAACTCATGGCCTTCCATCTTGTGGCTTCTTTCTTCCCTCCATACTCTCAGTTCTCAGCAACTCCCCTTAAACTCTCACTGACTATGGCTTTAATGGAGTTGGAAGGCTGAACACTAACATATGTAACTGCTCACACTAAGTTATGTTGGTGGAGGTCTATCTGAAATGCCTAGCAGCCTTGTGCAAAATGAACAGCAAGGCTCCTCTTCTGACCATTCTTTGTGTGCTTTGAAGCTGCCGTCTTAAGCTGGGCACAGTGGTGCCCACGACTTCTTGTGGCCACCGTATTCTATCTGTCCCACTCTTAGCTAGTTATATTGCATCTTGCCATAAGCAACGAAGACAAGCATGCCATTGGCTGCCTTTTATCTGAAGCTGTTGTTCTTGGCAATAAACTGTCCTAGAAATTGCACCTTTGCCGATGGATGTCATAGTTTGAAAGAATTAACACTTGACAAGGTGCATACTGTTCATTTTAGGAAAAAAAATTAGGAAAAATAAACAAACTTTTAATCTCTCCTCAGTAACAACATCCTTCTTTGTGACATTTTTCATGGAATTGTGTTTTTTTTCTGATATTGAGCAAGAATGCAATTTACAAGATTTATATAGAACTCTCACTAACAAGGACTACAATTGGCACAGTTTGTGACCTTCCTTTATCCCCTTCCATCCCAGTCTTATCCTGTTAAAAAAAAAAAAAAAAAAGTGTTTCTTGAGGGTGAAATTGTGATAGGAGCAACTATTTCTGTCTCTATGACATTTCTCATTACAGTCTTCCTCATTGCCCTAAACGGTTTGTTTCTGACAACATTACAAAAACTCTTTCACTACAGTGGAGGAGAGCTGACATTTAGCTGAGCTTTGTACTGATTATTTGGGTGTAGCAACACAGTAGATGGTTATTATTAATATTATTATAATTTTCTGGATTGGCTGTGGGAATATGAAAAATCAACATCCTGAGCCACAGCTCCTCTCCTGTGGTGAATCTTGGGCTGGCAGACTGCTGACTCATTCTGACTCCCCCCTGTTTAATGAAAAATCCAAATCCATGGGCCATCCAGGGCTGACATTGCTTCAGACTGGGAATACTTCCCCTCTTCATCCTCCTGACATTTCTATGAAGCAAGGAAATAGAATTATGCCCATGTTGTACGTGAGGACCTAAACCATAAGCAGACCATATAATTTGCCTTCGGTTCTGCATTGGAAGTCTTTGTGAGGTCAAGAACTTAGCTCAGATTTCCCCCCTGGAAGGAAACATCTTTACCGCTGGATGACCTCTTATCTCTACGGTTACCTCCTTCAAGTCTACGGGGACTTCATCCTTTGCTTCTGTTTCTCAGTGTTTTCACTGCAGAGCTCAACCTCAGAGCTTTGCTCTTGCCTTATGGAGCATTGAACTAGCACTTGGTTAAAGAGATGACTGCCAAGCAAGCAGGATCTAAATCTGCTCAGTAGCCCAGTAAATGCCAGCCAATTCCCCTGAAACACATCATCTTCTCCTCTTTAGAAGCAGAGAGAGATGATTCAATGTCCAGGATTGCCTTCAGGTAACCAGAAATGTGGAAGTGATGTCATTCATGTTTGATCAGTGACCAAGTCATGAGAAACAAAATCCACTTGTGCATCTCATCAGAGCTCCCTAAGTTCAGGTCCAGCAGGCAAACTATTCTGCCATACCACTGGCATATGCACAAGCATTATAAATAGTATTATGCCAGAAGTTTTGAGATAATCTCAGTGTGTGGTTTGATCTACGTTAGAAGATACCAAGAAGTTGTAAGTCAGGATCTTCTCTTCAAGGAAAGCAGACTGACAAGGAAATTGTCCCACTTGTCATTTTCTCTTCCTCTAGAAAGTCCTATGATTAAGTACTAACTGAGTAAAGATAGTCAGAAAACGAGATTTCTCCCCTGCTAAGCAGCTAGACTATTTTCATGCTAGCTGGCAGAATTGGTTTTATAATTTCAAAACCTCCAAGGATATAAATTAATTATTAGTAACAATGGCTTCCAGAGATCCAGCACACAGCCCTGACCCATTTCTCCAACATGAGGACTCTCACTGGAAAATCTCCCAAGATTGCTTAAAAAATCTCCAAACAAACCAATCCTTCAAAACCATGTGCTGCAGAGATATATTTATGGTGGCTGGGGTAAGTGTTACTTCTGTGGTGGTCTAACTGAGAGCCATTTTGGAGCCGTGTGGGGGCCACAAAATTCATGAAAGACATTCCTTTGAATTATCTCCTAGTTACATTCTTCCACCATAAGCAACAGCTAATTGTCAGAAATCATCCTTTTTTGTAGTTGCAGTTGATTTCAAGGACTAAGTAAAGTAAGGAATTTTCCTCCAGGCGAAGCAAGGTAGCTGAGATTTACACATGTTTTGTGTGGAAGAACACTAAATCCGTATGGCTGAATTTGGAAGCATTTTTTATTGCTTTTGGACATAAAAATGATGAAGTTAAGCTTTCTGTTTCACACACACACACAATAATAATAATAATAATAAAGTCTCATGGAAAGAAATCTGTTCACATATCGAGTTTTGGATTTTCTTCTACATTTTTTGTATTTTAAGAACTTTAAAGGGTAGGTTATCTCCAGCCCAGAGGAGATGAAGAAGTCAAAGAAATAATATTCTACTTCCAACTAGCTAGCAGAAAATTGATCTGCCTCGTTTCAGGTTTGTTCCCAAAACATTCCCCAGCTTACAGTGGGTTGTTTTTTTTCTTTCATATATTTGGAGAAAATGTTCTTTCTTGATTTTCTTTCTCTATAATATGAATTTCTATATGAATTTCTATATGAATCTCTATAATATGAATCTCATATAATATGGAGTCTGTTGTCTCTAAGCAAGCCTGAGTAAGTTTTCTTAAAAAATTCTGTTTAAGAGTTAGACAATTGCAGAATTTGTAAGCTGGGATGAAAATAAGCACAGAAAGTCAGATTAGAGATGAATTTGAGTTCTGTGAAATGGAGATTTGAACCAATAGAAGTGTTTCTGTATCAAAGCATTCCAAGGAAAACAGTTTTGATTGGAATTATTCCCTTGCTGGTTTTATAAGCCAACTACTGCATCATTTTGTTAGAAAAGAAGAGCCAGATTTGTTAGTTTCCAGTAAGTTTCACAGCCTATTTTCATTTTTTATGTGGAGTGAAATGCAGAAAGTAAGTATGGAATGCAAATTAGATATTTAAAATTTTCTGTGAGTGACAAAGAAATGTAAATGCATTGAAAAATACAATCTCTGGTTTGAACATTCTTCCTGCTTAACTTCAAACCAGAGAAGAATTTCTGTTCTTCTGTTCTTCTGTTCTTTCTTGTTCTTTCTTCTCTTAAGTCTGATGTTGGCAATTCTCTCCCAGGTGCGTAATACAAAGGAGTGTTAATTATTTAACGATGAGTACAAACAGTCCATGGGAATAGTGAGAGTGGGGAAATAAACAAGTGGAAAGAAACAGAGAAACCTAATGTATATAATGAAATATGCAGAGCTCTGTCCTGAAAACTAAAGTTTGGGGTTACCATAGCAACTGAAAGCAGGATCATGACATGGACAGCATCTCCCTCCTCCGTATGAAAACCACTTCCGAGAGGAAGCGAACTTCTGTGATGAGCTCGGCAGAGTTATTTTGGGGATCCTTTGCCTAGAAGACTGTAATCTGTTCCCTTAGATTCTGTTGCCTTCCAGGAGATGCATGAATATCCCTTCTGGCTCTCACTTTGGCAGAGCTTGGACCCTTTCCAAGCAGTGACTGCTTCCTGCTTCTATGCCAATCCTGAGGAATGGTCTTTCATACCTACTCCAGGCTTAAAGCCAAAACAGACTGTCACAGTGTGTAGTTTCTACACTCTGACCACAAATCATACCAGTGCCATCTCAGACCTCAAGCTCTAGCTTAGACGAATCAGACAGGACTGGAGATGTGCTTCCAGTAATGCTGCCAGATTGCATTATGGACAGAATTCTTTGAGGAGTTGCACCAGGTTATTTGTTTGTCTACATGAACCTCAACAAAGCCAACTCATTAAATAGCATTATAATCTCTTGTAAGTCACCATGGTAATGAAGCAATTTTCATTTAAACAATCCTACAGGTTAGAACTGCTCCTAGTGAAATTACCAGAGGCTGGGTTTTTCAGTGGAAGCAAGTCAAGATCTTCACTGCTTTTCAGATTTTTTATCATACATGAAGGAGCTTTGGAGAATTAAATAATTCATACATCAAATTGAAATAATAAATAATCAGATGGATCATTATAGCTTCTTATAAATCTCCCCTCATACCCAAGCTTTGGGGTTCAATGCCATAGCATAATAAAGCCAGTGCAACTGTAATTAAATTCTGCTTCCTCAGCCCCTTGAAATTCAGATGGGAAAAATGCAGGAAGGGGAAATGATTCAAATGGTGATGGGAGGGAATGGTAATAACACAGATTCAAAGAGAGGTCATTCTGAAACACACCTTGGGGAGAGCAGGTGCAGCAATAAATTTTCCGCATGTACTTCTTCAGTGCTGGGCAAAAGAGACACAGAGGAATTCCAAGAAAGAGTAAATTGCACATGGTAGAGCCTGCCAAGCAATAAACTGCTGATTTAGGGTCCATTCTTGGAGGGGCTCCCTGCTCAAAATGTCTACAGAAAACTGAATAAACAGGGCCAGACCTGTTCATACTCTGCTACTTCTTGCCTATCCCAGTGTCTTTCTGGCACAGTGTACAGATCTATCCTGATTGATGAAAGCTATTGGAAACAGAAGATGCATGTAATAAGTTCTGAATTCATCTCTCTTTCTATATGTACATTTAAATAATTTCACTTTTGTTTAACATACTTAGCATAGTATGGGTGGGGATTTGACCTCAGATTCCAGAAAATGGCTCCTGGGAGATGGAAGTCGCTTGCCCTCTCCAGATAATCCAGACAGAAGAACGTTTTATCCCCTTTCCTCCCTAATTATGGAGGGTAACTCAGGGGACCAAGGTTCTGGGTGCAGTGAAACTCTTTCTGCCCTCCTGTTTGTCCTCCTCCTGACAGATGGAGTGCACAGAAAATCGATGCTGCAAATATGTGGAAAGTCCTAGGAATGCCATTCTCTGGTCTGATACATTCACTCAAAACTCAGGTAGAAAATAATACACAGAAATAGGCTCATTACTGATCATTTCATCCACTCCAATGTTTTATAAACTAGGTATTGAAAATCAATGTGTTAATGTCATGATTTTGAAAATTATTGTGGAGAAACTCCCAAACAATCAGAAGAAACCTTATCCAGCATCAGTACTGGACAAACGGAAAATTTCATATCCAAAGCTTCAAGATTCTGGAAGAAAATAAAAGATTTTACTTGCGGAATTTGCTGCAGTTGAATCTGTTTATCACTCCATACTATGAAGTTGTGTTGACATTTGTAGGCTCTGAAATTACATGACCTAGATTCTGCATCTCCTTTTTCTCATTTCAGAATCCCAGGTTTGAGAAGTATCTCTCTGTGACATTTTAACAATCTGCAATTTACAAAAGAGAATGGGAGACTTAATAGGCAGTTTTTGACATCACATTGTTTTCAGCGGGAAGTTTTACTGCATGCTCACCCTTTTGAACTTGCATCCATATGCTGAAAAATTAAGAGATTTTGTTTATGTGGGGATGGTAGGACTGAATCTTTAATGGAAACTGCAGAGCTTAACATCTTCTCTACATCGTTTATGTAGATATCAGGACATACTTTAATATAAGAGTATCTTCTTGGTAAAATTCACAAAACACATATCATCTGAACTGAGGGAAAAGGTGGTTAATTTGCCTGTCTATAGTTCTGGAAGTCATGATATTTATAGTGAAACAAACTCAGCTCTTGAATACCTAACCTTCTCCATGAACTACATTTTTCCTTAAGTCTGAGACATCAGTACTTTGCTTCAGTTCTCTTAGAGAGAAATAAATTAACACTTTTACTGTCCAGTCTCTTGAAATGTGTGGAATATGCCCTTGACCTGGACAGGTATACCCTTCTTTGGGTAAGAAACTGGCTAGAGTGCCGTGCTTGATGGGTAGTGGTTAATGGAGTTAAGTACAGCTGGCAACCTGCTACAAGTGGTGTCCCCAGGAGTCAGTACTGGGGTCCATCTTGTTTAATATCTTTATTGATGACCTAGATGAGGGGATTGAGTGTACCCTCAGTAAAATTGCAGATGACACCAAATTGGAAGGTGGTGTTGATCTGCCTGAGGGTAGGTGGCCCTTCAGAAGGGACTAGATAAGCTGAATTGCTGGGTTGAGGTGAAGGGGATGAGGTTCAACAAGGCCAAGTGTTGGGTCCTGCACTTTGGCCAAAATAACTCCATGCACACTATAGGCTTGGGGCTGAGTGGTTGGATGACTGTGAAGAGGAAAAGGACCTGGGGGTGTTGGTTGATGCTCAGCTGAACATAAGCTGACAGTGTACCCAAGTGGCCAAGAGGGCCAACGGCATCCTGGCCTGCATTAGAAATGGTGTGGCCAGCAAGAACAGGGAGGTGATCATCCCCCTGTACTCAGCACTGGTGAGGCTGCACCTCAAGGACTGTGTTCAGTTTTGGGCCCCTCACTACAATAAAGACATTGAGGCCCTGGAACGAGTCCAGAGAAGGGCAACGAAACTGGTGAGGGGTCTGGAGCACAAGTCTTAGGAGGAGTGGCTGAGAGAGCTGGTATTGTTTAGTCTGAAGAAGTGGAGGTGCAGGGGAGACCTTACAACTTCCTGAAGGGAAGTTGCGATGAGGAGGGGTCAGGCACTGCCATGGCCTGCCCAGAGAGGCGGTGGAGTCGCCATCCCTGGCAGTGTTCAAGAAGTGTCTGGATGAGGAGCTGCAAGATATGATTTAGTTTGTGGTAGCAATAGTAATGGGAGGATGGTTAGACTAGATGATCTTGCAGGTCATTTCCAACCTTGTGATTCTATGATTCTATGAAAAAATGATATGGAAAGAAATAAGACCTCTTTAGTTAACTGATTTTACATAGGAATTAGTGGGAGAAAGATTGATAACATTATTGTCTAGATAAAACTTTAATTCACCAGAAAAGGTTGATAGAGAAATTAAAGATCAAGATATGCCTTGGATATTCCTTCTTGAAGAGAAAAACCTTCACCTAGAAGGTACAGAAGAATTATGACGAATAGTTGATAAAGCTGACTTCTTTGATGTGCAGATCCAAGCAAAATCATAGCAAATCCTACCAGAAAAATAGAAGTTATATCAGAAGGACAGGCAGTAGAAAGGAAAGGGAGCAGCTCAAAAAAAATGAAAGAAGATGAAATGCTGTCTCTATTTGGTTAGATAACAATGAACAGTACATGAGAACAGGAAGACAGGTTCAAGAAAAAATGAGAAAGAAAATGAATAACTTCCACCTGAACTTAAACAAGGCAACCCAAAATATATAAAACAAAGACTTACCAAAAAAGGAGTAATTCTTATGAAATCGAGCAGATCTCTTGCGATGAAAAAGTAAAATAATTCAGATACTTTCTAAGAGAAAGACTAGAATTTTTTATTATCTACGGATTAGATCTTAAGGTAGTGGGTGGCAGACCCCAATCTGTAATGGAACCAGTGACAGTATAGGAAGCCTGATTTCACAGAACCTGGGAGAAATTTCAAATGGGAGGAGAGGTCTCTCAGTAGCTGAAAAACAAAATTCAGAGTAGATAGATGAGCAATACAGGAGGATCCATTCAGTTTTCTTATTCTAGGAAGGAGTAGGAAAGGAGGAAAAAAAGGCTTAAAAGAGGAGATACTTTATATCACATTTCATTTTACCATTATAGGGCCATATGTGAATCCAGAACAGAAGGAATACTTGAACACATACAGTTTTGCAATACTGAAGTATAGGATATTTAGCAATTAACACAACTGCCCAATTTTCACTGAGGAACACAACGGACTTCTTTTTAAACATGTGTTTGCAATGTGAAAACGTAGGTGGCAAACCTTAATGAACACTGTGCTTAGCTGAATACTCTTGGAAGTCCATAAGATGATGAAACTTCAAACCCAAGAAAGTTGTTTTGAAAGAAATAAAGGCATCCTGTATGGAAATTGCCCGTGAATCATAAAAATTTACCGACATGGGGAAAAGGGAAGAATGAGCTCTAAAAATCCTAAATAAAATCTACAACTTTTAAAAGTGGTTGATAGAGAAAGTTAAAGAATCAGTAGAATGGGAGCAATTAACAGTATTACAAGAAAAAACCTTTTAGGGAAATGAAAAAGTTCAGGTATAAGTCATTTACAGAGTACAGATGGTAAAATCAAAAATAGTAAGGTAAAACTACTCAGTAGATATTTCTGTTTTGTATTTGAAGAACTAAAAACAAAAGAAGAAATCCCACTCCAAGCCATACTGTAGGTGGAAAATATTTTTTACCCTCTGTAGCAAAAGAAATTATGAAGTAGCATTTAATACCAAACTTCTTAAAATAAACAAGTCAAGAAAATATTATATGTTTAAGAGTTTAGAAGGGCTGAGGTGAGAACTACTCTAAACCTCTGTGGTTAGTCAAGAACTCATCCTTGAAAATAAGACAATGCCAGGTCATCAGCGAATCCTTTTGCTACCCTGTAGCTGGAAGAAAAGGGGTAAATTGGAGAAGATCCCCACTCTGACATCCCTTGTGGGACAGACAGTGGGCATTGAATTTAGGACTCTTTCAATGAAGAGTTAGAAATAGTTAAGAAATAATTGACACTAGAGAAAATGGTTTTAATGGAAATTGCATCTTGTTAAACAAGTCTATTACCTCTTTTTTTTATAAGATTATAGATTTGGATGATTAAGACAACTGCATGGAGGTGGTACCTTTAGATCTCTCCATAGCATATCACTTAATGCTGCCTGACACTCTGATTAAAATCTCACATTAAAACGAATCAACAATGCACAAAACAGATGGATGAGGATCTGACTCACTGACAGACCTTGAAATAGAGTTGTTAATGTAGCTGTTCCTGAATGAGGGCTTGCCCAGATATCAGCTCTTTCTCTGATATCATACAGTGTTTTCATCACTGATGTAGCAGATGGTAATAAAAAACTTCATGGTTAGAGCTGCCACTGCAAGGGCTCCACCTTTCCTCATGTGGAGGGGAGTGGGGGATGGGGGAGAGTCTTAGAGCTCCCTTGCTCTCCCCGAGGTGTTAGGCAGGCTGCTCCTCTCATCTGGGAACGTGAGGATGCAGCACCCTATGAAAACTAGCATGATGATCTTCTGCTGCAAGAGCCGGACTGAGGCAGCAATTCAGATGGAGTGGCCACAGCCTTTTTGGGCTGACATGTACACCCACTTGGGCCACCTGAGGAGAGAGAGCTACTCAGACCCCTGGTTGCAGGGAGCTCCAGAATCTGGAAGTCACCCAAGGGTAAGTGGAAAGTGTTGATCGCACTAGAAAAAGGTGAAGGGTCTTAGTAATTGGAGACTGTGCTTAGGGACATTCTTCATCTGCAAGAGACATCACACTCACAGGCTCTCATCCTGGTAGGGATCTTCAACCACCCAGACATCTGCTGGGAAAAGAACATGGTGAGCTGCAGGTAGTCCAGGAGATTCCTGGAGTCCATTGATGACAGTGTTCTGGTTCAAGTATTGGACAGACCAACCAGAGATGAAGCACTGCTATATCTGATGCTCACCAGTGAGAAGGAGATTGTTGAAGAGATTAATATCAGAGGTAGCCTGATGGCTGCAGCAATCATGTCTTGGCCTTATTTGTGACTGCAAATACTGTTAAGATCTGATGTTAAATACGTCAGCATTTTAGGCAAAGCCAACTCCTCCCTGCAGAAATATGGACCAAGACGTTTCTCCAGGATTGCTTCTACCCTTGTCCTCTATGATGCTTTAACATAAAGCATATAAATTAGAAAGAGGAGATGTTTTCCTTGTTGAGGTTAATTAAACATTGGAGCAGCTACCAGCAAAGGTGCTGAACTCACCCTCGTTTGAAGTCTTTATGAGATTAGTTATCTCTGCTTAACACATGCTTAATCCAGCTTTCTGGGAAGACTGCAATGGCCTTTGCCACTCCACACGATTCTGCTGGCCTCTGCCCTCTAGCCTTGTACTCCCTTAAACCTGACAGTTAATCTACAGAATGAAAGCATTTCTGTTAACTTTAATCTTTGTTAATGTTCATCTTTGCGTTTTTCTCCCTGATCTATTTTTTTTTTCAGGGACTACCTGGGCATTTCACTGTCTTCACTGAATTTAGTGTTCATAACTCTAAGGTTAAGGTTAAATTCCTTTGTAATGCTTCTTCAATATACAGCACCCACTTCACAGAGTTACCTTTGACACTAGGATTCTTGAATTTTCTGGGGGTTGGAGGGATTTTCACATCATTCAAAAACCCTGATGAGGTATAATGTCCAGCAATGTCTTCAAGTTGAGGTTTTGAGCACATCTCAAGTACTGCCCTCTCATCGATAGTACACAACCTCATTTCCCCGTCACCTTTGCCTTGGGGATTCTTGTAAGATACATTTCATTTTTCATCCAGTGTGTTTCTTTCAGGGAAAATCTAGTTACCACTAGGTGATTTAAAGTACTTTGGGACTCTTGGTAGGAAAAAAATATATTAGAATTGAATCTTCTGTTTTTAATTGAAGGGAGAACAGAACAAGTACAGGCCCATACAGCTCATCTGTGACCCCGCAATGGGCCCCCACTGAGAACCACTCCCAGTGGTTCTGTTTTCCCATTTCTCATACCCATTCCTGCAGTAACAGCTTCTATATCTGATATTAAGAAAAGCCATCTATCATTGTAACATTCCAAGGAAAAGAGTGCCCTGAAAGAAAATTAGTATGCTTTTTTCTTTTGAGCATTCTCATAATTATTACAATGAAATCTCGTTTTGATGTTGCAGCTTGCTACCTTTGTTCAATTTTTATGCAACAAAATGCAATCTTATTATCTTTCAGGACCCAACAATCAGATGTGGGCTCGCAGTCTTGTCCCAAGAAATAATAAACTGCTTTTTGTTTGTTTAGAAATAACTCAGTCACAAATCAGTGTTATCTTTGCACCACAGAAATCTCTCTTCCTCTTGTGCTTCATTTATTTATTTATTTATTTATTTATTTATTTTTGAGTGATATCTCAAACGGTGTCACCTTGTGATAATTCAGCTATATAGCAGGGCTGAACTGCAGCAGTAAGGTAAGTGTATCATAGAACCATAGAATGGCCTGGCTTGGAAAGGACCTTAGTTTGAACCTCCCTGCAGTGGGCAGGGCTGCCACCACTACACCAGGATGTAAGTGTCATGCAAGTGTTATACAACTGTATGACACATTCAGATAATGTTACAAAATGTGTTGCAGATTTTGTGTATAAAACCAAAGTAAAACCAAAGCAAACCCAGCCAAATTTGCCCTCTCTATAAAAACTGCTTTGCGTGGTTTCAAAATATGAAATCAGGAAACTGAAGTACTCTGTGGGTACCAATGTTGACTTACGGGAACCAGCAGGATAAAAGAGACCATTCTATTTTTAATACAGTTCCACTTAGTTCAGACTCACTGAGAAAAAAAGAAAAAAGTAGAATTGGTGCATTATTGTCAATTGTTTGCCTTACTTTTTTCTGTCCTTGTGTCAGATTTTATTCCTTTGGCAAAGAGCAGATACAGCACAGGGTTGATGAGTTAGGGTTATTTAAAAAGAATAGATACTGTCAAAACAGTGTGCATGCTTATTTTGTTTTCAGAATGCATTACCAGGTCTCTGGTATTACTCCAGGAGTAATTATTAGAACTATTGAGGGTTATGATATCTGGTCTCCTGCTGGTAATTTTTCTATTACAACCATCTTAAAGAAAACTGAGTTAACTAAGTCTATTGTATGCCACAAAACCTCAGTGATTTCAATGGGATCAGGGTAGCATCAGTTGATTCCTGTTGATTTCAGCAGGATTCTAGAAGCTGTCTAAACAGGAATTAGAAAGTGAAACACTTTGTTAGAATAGGAGCTCAAGGAGAAATAAGATGGATTTCTGCTGTAAGCTGGGAGTTCATCAGCAGGAAATAACAGAGGAAAAGAGACACTTGTGCAACAAACAGATAAAAGCTAAGCATGGGCCATGAAGATGTGAGAAAGACAAAGTCAGAGCTGGAGTGTCTCAAGAAAAATATTTCCAGCAGCAAAGCGTTAAGCACGCCTGCACGCTGCACATATCTCATTGCCTGTTTGAAAAGAACAATGAGTTCATACTGCAGCAGTGACAGAGAGAGGTCATGGTGGTGACCAGGAGATGGAGAGTTCACTGTTTGGAAAGGGGCTGAGCTGGAGGCTTGTCTGGTCTGGCAAAAGAAGAGTGAGAAAGGATGTGGCTGTCAGCTATAAATGCGGCAGCGAGCAAACAACGGAGAAAGATCAGAATGAATTCATTTAAGGGATACAGTTGAAAGCACAATTAGATATAAACTCACGTGGGCTGAAAGATAAAATAATATTGCTGAGTGTCACAGCAGTGAGGGTTTGGAAGACCTCTCTAGCAGTGGCAATGAGGACAAAAAGCCCTATGTTTTTGTAACAGAAGGGGTCAGCTTATGGAATGAACTACATGATATGTGGTGGCTGGGGGTGACATTTGAGATCCTACCTGTCCCTTATTCCTGTGAGACAGTCAGGATTGTGTAAACATAGGATTGTTCTTTAGTTCATCTCAAATCAGACAAGGATTTCCAGTGGGATGTGACAAGAAGAGCCTGACTCACAATACTAAGACTGCTACCATCTCCAGTGTGCCCAGTAGTGTGAGATCTCCCATTTTTCTGGGGTACAGAGTCATCCATGAGCAGGAAAGCTCAGAACTGTCAATAGAGGTCAGTGCCATTTTTTAAAATCTCAGCAAAGATGCTGTTTCAAGAAGTAGGACAAATGAAAAACAAAACATGATAAAGCCAGTTGTTTTGCAAGAACTGGGTGGAAAAAAAGCCCTCTATCCCTCTTAGGAGTATTTATACACATGTCCCTTTGGGACTGTTTATCGTACAAAAACATGGTGGCTTTTTTTCAGTTTGGTTTTTCTTTTCTATTTTTTTTCCTCATTATTTATTATTGCTTGTTCCTAAAGCGAGAAATAGTGAATGTGAAGTCTGAGGTAATGTAAAACTTTGTGTGCACTTGTAACAGTCTTGTGTCTGGCACTCTGATCTGCTGGGTTTGGTTCTGCCATTTTAGGAATACATTCCTGAGTGTCCAGGCTAACCTGGCTGCCAGACTATCTCATTCACCTTTGTGTGCTTGGAGGGAAACTGCTTATAGTATAGTTGCATAGAGCTAGTGAAACCTTATTATTTCCACCTGATATCACAGTGCTCAGAATTTTTCCGTTTAGGACTGTTAGGTGAGGGCCTAGGCAGATTTGCTAATGACCAGGAGAGATGGGCATAACACTAGAACAGCACTGAAAGGACATTATTTTTCATTTCAAAGTTTTACACTGTGGAATACAGCTCTGTTATGATCTCTGTTTTAAGGAGAGGAGACTGGGGCACAGCGGCAGGTTATAAGAGCCTTCTTTAATTAAAATTGCCTGTCTGGAGATTTTGTGGTGCTTGGTGGGTTGAACACATCTACTCACTGCATTTCAGTCCTTCTTATGACCCCATGCTGCAGTTCTGCTTTAAAGGGCTGAAATTGTTTTTAGGAATAGCAGTCAGCTAAATTTATAGAATGTGTTCATAGTTGATCATACAGTCAGGTAAGCATCCATTAGAGTTAATGTCCCTGGCCACTTGAATATTTAGAAAAAAACAATAAACCCATTTGGTTCTAGTTTTATTTCTTAATTCACACTCAGGAAGTCCTTAGGCGCCTGGGACAGTTGTGGTGGGCTCTGTCCACATGCAATACAAAAGGCAGGATCCTGGCTCGGAGGCTCTCCCAATTATAGCAGTAAAAATATGAAAGTGGGCCAGAAACACTGAATGCTGGAATTAGCCCATTGTAGGAAACTTTCTTGTAAGTACTGCAAGCACAGCATCATAAAGGTTGGATAAGACCACTAGGACCATCTACCAGACGTCTAGGGCATCAACCTGACATCATCATGCCAACTAAACAAGGTAAACCATGTTGTAAGCATTCCCTGAAGTCTGTACATATGCTAGGAAATGAGTCATGATTCAACTCACTTGTCATCCCCATCTCAGATATCAGAGTAGCTACAATAGCTGAAATTAGGCATCCATAGCACCTGTGTGTGACTCTGAATGGGGCTGTAGTGGGAGATGGAAAATGGGATTAATTTCATCTTTCTTTAGACTTATACAGCATAGAGTGCTACCTGACAGAGAGGTAGGATGACTGCTCACATAACCTGGAGCAGCTGAATACAGCTGTTAATTGGGCCAAAGCTTCTGTCTTTGCTAATAAATTTAGAAAACATATGACTAAGGGAAACAGGCTAGAAATATGGACCAAAAAAATAAATACATGTCAGAAAAAATGCTAGTTGCCCTCACATAGTGCAAATAATTTGATAATAATTTGAGCATGGGCTTTTATGATGGTGGGCAAATAATATGTCATAATATGTTATTTTAATATTACCAGCAAATAAAGCAAAGCTGAATTGCAGTTAAAGACCAAAGAGATAATCAAAGCTTTTTGTAGCTCTTAAAGACTTTGCTCTAACTGCATGGGACATATAGGTTTAAGTTCTAGCTGCTGGAAATTAGAAGGCTTCAGCAGAGCAATAAAAATGTTTAGAGTCCTGAAATTAATGACCGAGGAAGAAACAATGAGGTAGATTAAAGCGCATCCTTGAAAAGATGAAATGATGAACTAATTGCACCATGAAGGACTCCACATGTGGAGCACACCACCCATATCTTCAAAGGACCACAGTGTAGGTGAATGCCAGTTCAGATATGTTAGTAACGTAAAAATCCATTTTAATTCAGAAACACAAGCTTTATTCATTTGTGATGCCTTCTGACCTTGAAATGCTGCATTTATAATCACCAACCCGAGCTGAAAAAGCTCTTTGAACTTCTTTCTTTGGACTCTTCCAACTTTTCAGTGCTTTTCTGTTAGGACAGAAATTCAGATCACATTGGTGAAACACAATGCTTTAAAATCTTTATGCAGTACTGGCACAAATGGTTATTCTCTCTTAAGGGCCCTTCGGCAAACTTCCTGTATATGTCAATGGAAATGAAGTGAATAGATTCAACTGAAATTTTTTTGCCATCCAAAGGAACTTTTTTTTCACAACTCCAGATTTCTCACTATCTTTCCTATCTTGAAGTTTCTTGATTCTTGACTTCTTCCCTATCTTGAAGTTTAATTGCTACCTAAAACATTTGTCTGCCAATAAAAGTCAAATATTTCATTTGTAAATATTTCATCAATGCAGTGGCAAGAGCCTCTATACATACACAGTAGAGGACAAAAGGCTCAGGATGAACTTCAGACTCACGTCTGAAAATGCCTGCCATTCAGCAAATTAATTTCCTGATTGATGGTATTGTTCTGACCAATTGGCAGTGAATCGAGCTGCAGGAAGTGCAGGGAATGTGGTATTGTCATCATGAACACTTGCATGAGAAATGCAATAGTAAACAAGATATTTTTCTGGAGATTGAGTAGAGCAGGGCCAAGAACTTGAAACTAATCCTGAATTCTTTGAAGCAGAACACATTATTCATAAGAGCTAGCTATTATAAATAAACCAAACCACATCAAAACTGCTGTGGTTATGTAAGAATCCTAGCATATCGTTGGCATTTCTGAGCATATAGGATCAGGACTGAGCAGAGCCCAGTGAACTCAGGCTGCTCTTTGTGTTCACATAGTCAGACTAAATGATCTAAATGGCCTTCAATCTGAAAGATTCTATGACTCTATGTAGCTTAACGATGATGCGGTGAAATGAAGATAGGATCCAGTCCAACACCATGGTGAATCCTGCTTTTGATTTCAGTCCAGTTCAAACTCTTTTCATGTACGTGGGTCACTACAAAGTTACAGGATACAAGGAAAAGTCATTTTGCAGGGTAAGCATATGGTTAAGCGCTCTCTGAAATAGACATGCTTTACTGGAAGAAGACTGAATCAGAAGGAGAATATACTAAGACTGAAAAAAACCCACTGTGATAAAATAGTCCCATCTTCTCCCTACCAGCTGCCAGAAGATGCTACCCATGGGATCCTGCATCACACATTTACATCTGTGAAGAACTCGAACATAATTTATTTCTTGATATAAAGATCTGCCTTGGTGGAGCTCTGGCTCTGAGTTAGTGATACCAGTGACTATGCTGTCAGAGAATTTAAAAGTGCCTTGGTTCAGCTGTTGTTCATCATTCTGATTATTAGAAAAGAAAGCGTAGCAAATCCCAGTGCCTTTTAGGGACAAATAAGTAGGCTAAGAGGAATTCTTTGAACACAGAGCACAATAACCTATTCCTCCCTCCCATTTCCTCTCTGATCTCACTTTTTAAACTCATTAACTCTTTAGACATGGATCTGTTCCTCTTGTTTTAGATCTAAATCCTGCCTGCTTGGACAGTTATATTAATAAAAGTTGATATTGAAGTCCAAGGCTCAATGCTAAAGCTCTAAATCAGGACAGAGCCCTTGGAGATCAATGATATGAAAGAACATTAATTAATGGAGTAGTGGAAGTCTGCTGAGCTCCCAGTAACAGCTTTACTCTGAAGTGATCCACATTGTACTTGTTCCACATGTCTGCTGTGTGGAATAAACAGGCTGCCAGGCTTCTCCTGGATAGTTAAAATTCAATATTGTTCTATAAATTTGAAATGTGAAGTCAGATCAAAGAAACTAAAGCTATCCAAGAAGCGCAGTGCAAGCACTGCATGCTAAGTGACTTCTAGTTCTTCCAGTCTGACAGACATATAGCTTCTACCAGTGTGCACACAACTAAAAAAAAACAGGGGAGCACTAAAAGGCAGGTGTAGGGACACTTCTCTACCAAATCATCCATGCAGTCTCCAGGGGTAACAAATACATAGACAGTATCAGATCAGCTCTCTTTGCTGTTTTTAGCATTGGACATACTGAGAGCAGTCAAAAAAACAGCACATCACTGTAGTTCAGCATCTTTAACATGACACCTGCCCTGCAGTTCTGTGGCACTGAATAACAATGAATTCCTGCAGAGGACAAAAAACAAAGAGTCCTTGTGTTAATGTTACTCCCGAGCTGGCTGTTCTGCTCTGCGTGTACTCAATGGACATACACCTATTCCTGCTCTGGAGACATCAGCAGAGAACCTGTCTCATTTTTCTCTTAGGAGAAGGACGCAGTGACATCCTGGCACCTGAAAAGCTGGTGGGGACTTGGCCAGTACGCCACATGAGGCAGTGGGTCTGGGCAAAACAATGACCCAATTCTATCAGCCATGTCTTTGTAGGTGCACTTCAGACAGAGATTGGCTTGAGTGTGTGTACTGGGTATCAAAGGGTCAGTGCTGACATCAAGTGAATTAAAAAGTAACCTTTACTACCGCACCAACAAAAAATGGTTTGGATGACTCATGTGGTGCTTTGGGAAACCACAGCAATTATTTTCTTAGATGATAGAGTGAGATAACCTTTCCTCCCTCAGTGTCTCCAGAAATTGGAATAATTTAAAAACATCAGTAAGGTTTTCCTGGATTAGCTTTATTTTTATCTTCACACACAGAAGAAATCTTTAAACTGTAGGTGGTAAAATATGTCAGTTACTGAGATGTTATTTTACGTGACACTTTATTCCATCTCTAATATTCCTTTTCTGCCCTGTCCTTTCTTTATACAACAATTGCTCACTGGATTTCTCCTTTGATTCTTTCCCTGTTCCTCTTTAAATTATCCTCAAAGTAACGACTTAGCACCACAGGTCCAAGTTCTAATCCAGCATTTAAAATCACTACATTGGCAAGACATTTCTCCCTGAATATATTAGAAATATCAAGTAGAAAAGGAGAATACAAAGCTTCCCATTATTTAATGGGAAGAATAAAAAAAAGGAGCCATTTGCAGAGAAGACCGAAAATAATTGCCATCTCTGCCTAACTTTCTCTCTGAAAAAGATTACTTATGTCTAGATGCGTGAGAAAATTAATTTTAACAAAAAGATTGAAATTCAAATTATATCAGGGAGTGTACCAAAAGTCAGTGGTTACTTACATAAAATAGATGTGTTCAGCTCAGCGGGACACGATAGAATTCAGAGGATTTCAGAAACCAGTCAAGGCTGCTTTGGATTGTTGGTGATTATCTCTAAGGGCTCAGCAAGGACTCTGTGCTCCCAGAGGATTGGGGGGAAATGCATATTGTGTCGGGAATTTCTAGTTCAGCTGATTTAACTTTGGTACCCACATAGAAACCAGAAAATGCTAAAAAATACTAAATTATTATTATTTTTATTTTTTGTAGAACAGTAAAAAGAGGTAAAAAGAAGTAGTGACTGTATGTGTGTCAAGAAAAAATTGGGCCAACTACTTCACGTTTCTTTTTTTTCTTTTTCTTTTTTTTTTTTTTTTAACAGAATTGGAGAATCATGTAGAAGCAGGAGATCTAATCTATTTAGTAAATTATGGATCCAGTTTTAATTAATCTATTGATGTGTTCCAAGTTGACAATCTCACAGAAACTAGAAGAATACTGTTTAGATCCCTGTTTAGAGTAGTTCAATCTGAGCTCTTGTGCTAATCATTATTTCGTGGGTTATTTTGATGATTGAGAGTCAACAGAGTCAGGCAAAATAAACTCTGGAGAGAAGTGTAAGATTTCGGAATGAGATTAGCTTTGAAAAGGTTCTTTGTGAACTGGAGAGATTGTATGAAAACAGATGATATTCCCTGAAAATCGGGAGCCAAGTTCTGGACTTTTGGAAGAAAAATGGGCAAATAAATGGCTAATGCCTGTATTTTTGAAACAACTATCAAAAGGAATATGGAGAGCATAGTGGAACACAGATTAAGTCTGAGTTGAAATTGGATGTGGCAAAGTTGGCAAACATCCTTCTTAGTGATACTGAGCAAGGTTTTGGCTAATTAGGTACTCAGTATTTCCTCATAGATGCAATGTTCTCCCAGGCACTCAACTTCATCCAGTACCCACACCAAGCATTAGAGTCCTTGATCATTTGAATATCTTGATTCTCTGGACCTCAGTTTGGTGAATGAACAAAATAAGCTTGGAAAGACGTATATTTTCAAATATAAGTCTACGCTAACAGCAAATGCGAATGGCGCAGCCATCTGTTGAGATCAGTATTCTGAGCTGAAAAGGAGTTATGCTAACGTTCTTCTGAAGGCTGAAAACCCTTTTGAAAGCCATCTTCCCATCCTCAGTAACAAAATCTACGGTCCTGGGATGAGAGAGTCATAACCGGGGACATAGTTATACAGATCTTAAGTCACTTGTCATATGGCAGTCTAGAATTGAATGTAGATGCAAAGACATTTAGCTCTGGTTTCACATTTTAATTTGTTGTGAGATAGACCACATCTGCATTTTTATAATGACTTTCCAGTCTAGTGCAACATCAGTGAATATCCTTCATAATTGAGCTTTACTGACCTAAACACGTTAAATTGCTTTGTCTATTTCATTAACTCTAAAGGTATTACTGTAGCTCTTACTGGCTCTTTCCTCGAAAGACTTATGTTTCAGGGCCATTGTTGAGAGCAAATTTTAATTCACTGTGTTCCATGCTTGCATATTTTTTCTTTCTCTAATGAATATTGATGCTGGTAAAGAATGCAAGGCTTGACCTAGAAATAAATGTATGCAAAACCAGCTTGTACACTCTTACTTTAAACCTAAGGGGACAATAGTCAAAGCCACTTCACTTCAATTTTCACTATAAGGATTAATTAATTTGTGTTCACAAAGAGCTCTAAAAAACTTGCCTGGGAGTGCCCATAAAAGCATTAATATTGCAAATAACTTTTTTTTCCTGGACTGTTTCGTAACACAGAATCATAGACATCAGTTTCAATACATGTCAGTTACATAGACATCAGCATCAGAAGGGAAATGCACTGAAACTAGCTAGCTTGCTGCATTCTAGGACAGTTGATTAATGCTGAAGATAATTGGGCCAGGGGCTAGATGAAATTTTGCTGAACACTTTCATTCTTCGGTCATTATTGACATGATTGATACAACCGTAAGAAAGGTCTGAAAAGCAACAGCATATATGGCTCATGAATGCCAATGTCTCACACAGAAAGTGCTTGGTGTGGAGCTTTTGATCTTTACCTATCTTTTTGGGATGTTGTGGAGTAACTTATGAAGTTTTTGTCATCTTCACCTATTCCTATCCCCAAATATTTCATAAAGCGCCAAAAAATATTTTCCAGGAGATTGAAATTTAAATGTATTCCTAGGTTATTTTTGTTGGAAGAAGGGACATTCCACCCTGATTCTTCTATTCCTCAGCACTCTTTAGTGAGCCTTTGTGTGAGAGCCTGCTGGAGGAGCTGGGATTTTGCTAGTGATGGTCTTCACTTGGGGAGATGCTTGTTCCTTTCTCCAACCCACATACAGTTTTCAGGAATGGTATATTTTAAGTCTTTTTAGAACAGTAGTATCCAGATCTTGCAATAGTTAGCTAAGACCACCCATGCTGTGGAACAGTGGTGGAAAACAACATCTCCTTGACCTCTCAGTAATGCAAGGCTGATACAAGCAGCTCTGTCAAAACAAAAAACCAAAAAGCTTCAGCACATAACAAAGCTGAAGAAAAGCATCATTGCTTTGCACACAGATTTACCTCATTTATCAGACCTCAGAAGTCTCTTGAACATCAGACCTTTTGCATTGGGTTGTGAGACTTGGCCAATACTATGGATTATGTGATCCTTGGCCTTGGCTGCCTTCTAGCGGTGTGTGTTTGTCCAGTCTCTACTGTTTTCTTCAGACATGGACTTTGACCCTTCTCATTGTGATATCTCTGTCTTTATATTTCTGTGTTTTTTTTGTTTTTTTGTTTGTTTTTTAATTTATTCTGACAAGCAAAACAGTACTTCCATGCAGCTGATCAGAAACCACCCATGAAGACTGTAAGCTAGTGTACAAAGGCTATCAGCTCTGACCTCTCTTACTCACTGATCATTTCATTGTGTTGTGTTGCTGATCAGCTTCATAGTTTGTTCCCACACAGTGCAAATTATACTTCTGGTATGTGCCCAATTACACCAAGGTTTTTACCATTGTTTCAAAAAGCATTTGACAAGGTCAGTTAAGTTCCAGGTGTTAGGTATCCGCTAGACCCTAAAGTGTTAAGTCCTGTCCATACTGGACTTCTCAAAATTTAACATCACACCAGTATCTATGTAATCAAACAGACAGAAGGCAATCACAGACCATGTGTATATGAGGCTCTGCAGATCTGTTGTAAATGTGCACGTGTTTGCAGTAGCAGTGTTATTACACCTGCAAAAATCATTGCTTGGTCTAAGTGACCTGATTAAACTCATTTCCTTGTCTCAACTTATCAGCTACGCTGACAGAAGACTTGGCTTCTTCCTACAAACAGCTTCCCCAATGTACTTACATAAACAACTACTTTTCTACTCATAAACCTAAATGCTGTTATAAAGCCTTACAGATATTTCTTGCTAGTATTTTCCTTGGGTGTAAGTGTGGTCTCCCTTGTGTAATACCCCCAGGAAGCTCTCTCATATGTAATGTGGAACACAAAAAAGATCATCCTGCTTATCACCAAGACATAGACATTAAAAAGGTATTAAAACATCGGCTTTAAACCGACCCAATTGTTATTTTATTGCTCTAACCCATTGTAGGGGACAAAGGACTGCAAGAAAGGAAGCTGCTAGAAGAAATGGCAGGATGACTTGGTAATTCTTTACATAAAGAAAAACAGATTAACACTTGTCAGTGTGCCATTTATTAAGCACTATCTTATTTTTGTTTTGTTGTTTATTTCAAAAGCTGAAAAACTTCCAGATTGGCAGCAATGAATGAAAGTTTTCTGGCCCACAGAGCAACTGAGTTCAAAAAGAACAAATGTGTCCAGACCCAATAAAACACACTCCCTGCTTCGTTGTATGCAGCCTCTCTTGTGTGCTTATTTAACTTCCCTCTAGTCATACGAAACAGAAACAATGAGATGCAAAGTTGCCTAGTAGCATTCTTGCAAAAATATTACATTTTTACTTATTTCAGCTATATGTGTGTCTTCAAAAAAGACCTTTGGTTTAACACAATCTTTGCTTTTAAGGTAGGTCAAAGTTATAACAACAATGCTTAGAACCTGTGCAGTGAATTATCTCCAAGCTTGGAAAGCACTTTGAATACTACTTGATGTTAGTCATTTTTCAGGTGGAGACAAAAAAAAGTGAAAATGAAAAGTGAAAAAAAATTATTTGAAGTGAAATAAATTTATTTGGTAATCAAGTCAGTGGCAGAGTCAGGAATAAAAATTATTACCCTCATAATTTGACAGATCTTAACCAACATTACATTATAAAACTTCAGAAGAGGAAATTCAACTTCAGTAGACCTCTAATGTTCTACAATATCATTTTCTCATAATCTGCAGAAGTGAGTAGCTGGTTAAATAATATCTCTGGTGACTGTCTATTTTGAGTAGTAGCAGGCTTATTAAAGCCTACTGATTCCTGAATCTCAATAAGCATGTAAATAAATACAACAAATAAGTAGATATATTGGAGTAGCTTGACCATGATCTGATGGGCATGGGCTGCCCTCAGCCAGGACAGACAGCTGGAAGGCTTCTGGCTGATGCTATAAATAACAAATATTATTGCAAGATGTTCTCTGTGTTGTTTATACACTAATGCAATACTTTTAACAGCAGCAATCCTAGTCCAAGAAAGTCTTCTGTAGATGTCTAGGTATTACGCACTACCATTCTAAATGTCCACGACTGTACTGGTATACACTGCACTGGGAAAACAACTGAAGTATATTACCTGCAAAGCTAAGATGGTGGCCTTCATTGTGGGATCAGTTTCCAGCACAGTCTACAGAGAAACAAGAACTCCAAGTGTTAAATATTCCCCAGGAGTTAGAATTCAGAACTTTCAGCTCTGGAAATTCTTCCTTTCTCCTGAATAGTATGGAACAGCTGGTCCTTTAGAGATTGAGCTCTCTCCCTGACGGTGTAAAGCCGCATTCCACTAGCAACTGATGGATAATTTCCTCCGTGGCCCCAGTCTTCAGCCAAGAAATTGCTGTAAAACCTGTGATTGGCTAAAGGCTACTCCCTGCCAAGTCTGTGGTAAAAAGGAAGGGAGTGACAGGAGGGCATGTTTAGGATGTTCCCATGCAAAGCCACTAAGTGTTGGGCTCCAGGCTATATAAATATTTGTTAAAAACTGCAGTAATGACTGCAAATGCCTGGAGCAGACAAGAAGGCTTGGTTATGTGTTAGGGACTGACTGCTATTGAGAAAGGAAGGGTCCTTTCTCAAGTACTAGCTTGGTGCCCCGTTTCCCAGTTTATTTTTCCCCTTCTTCCCACTGCTGCAGCTAGCACACTGGCAACAACATCCTAACAGTGGAGATGGAAAAGCATCTCCTAATCAAAATCTTGCTAACTGATGTTTAAACTCAGCCACTGCTGTGCCACCTCATACACATCCTCAGGGGAAGGTGTCAGTGCAGTATACCGCAGGAATGCACAATATTCAGGGATGATTCTGTATCATCCAGCCAGTGGTTCAGCCCATATTACACATGGTATTTGACCACTTCATGTTTTGTTACAAAATTAAGCAACGTTTTACAGACCCTACAGAAGTTAGCAAACATGATTCAGTCCGTCTGGTCTCTGAAACCGGTTCAGTCAAGGCAAGTTTTTTCTTAAAACAGGCAGAGGAAGCTTGGAGGTGGTTATCTGAAAGTTCCTGTTCTGCACCAGCTTTCACCCGGTTTCTGATAGCCAGACTGTTCCAAATTCTTAAAACAGACATTAATTGGCTCCTCAAATCCTCTGTCTTCAGTCAGGTTAGGACAACTTGGATATCAAAACTGTGCACTTGAGCACTTTATAGTCTTGGTGAGTTCCAGGCCTTAACTTGCTGTATTACAGGGTAAACAACATAATTGTATTTGATATATGAAAACCTTATATTTTTTGTACTTTCTGTATCTAATTTTAGTGAACGCCTCCTTGTTCTTGAATGAGAACTGTCTGAAGAAGAACTGCTGGCTGCTTTGGACGGCACATTATTTTTACTTCTCATCAGGAATGACTTTGTTAGAGACACGGGGGGTCTAAACAGCAACCAGCTCCCTTTTGGCAGCAGCAGCTGGTGCTGCACTTTGTCCAGGGCCTACTGATATGACTGCAGTGTGGCCAGATGGGTACCTCCTCTGTGCAGCCTGAGGCCTCTTCAAGTTAACGGTCCCTGTCCTTCAGCATCAATTCCAATTAGGTTCTGACATATAACCAAAATGAGAAACTGATAACAGATTTCCATTTTCACACATTTCTGCTTGGATTCAGTGTAGCAGGAATGATTGTAAGGAAGTCGTGGCCTTACTTGAGCAAGCTGGTGGAGGGAAATATCTGTCCCTGTCTTTAAAGGAACTCAAATGTCAGCTTACAGAATCACAGAATCACAGAATTGTAGGGTTTGATAGAGATGCCTGGAGATCATCTAGTCCACCCCCTGTTACAGCAAGTCCTGTAGAGTAGGTTGAAAAGGAAAGTGTGAGCAAGTGACCTCCTTTGAGCACTCGGTATAAGAAGCAAGCCTGACGTAGAGACTGCCACCAATTTGTATTGCATCTGAATCAGAATAGGAAATAAAGTGTCTCTCCAAGTTTCAGAAAGTATAAACATTTCATAGATGATGGATTCTTGTGGAGATAGTAAATGTGCAATTTTTATTTTCCAAAATATATTACCAATACAAAGAAAAATCACTGAAAAATCACTGATGGAGAGTGATGGATGTCCAGGCTAGACTATGAGGTCATTGACCAAGGAGTTGTGACATCAGTGAGAGATGATTGTGACCTCACTGACCCTTACTGTACAAATTTGGGCGCTGGCAGAGTCCACCATAGACTCTTGCTTGGGCTCCAATTGAGACTATCTGTAAGACTTGGGTAAGTGAATGAAGTCTTGTTTGGCTTGTGCTGTGGGGCTGCTGGCAGAAGTTCTTGGTGCTCAGCCCACAGCATTACCAGTGTTTCCCTGGCTCTTCCTGGCTCAGGCAGCCAGTACCTTGCAGGGTGCACCTGCAGCAGCTGAGGTGAGAGGTGTGGGGACATGGCCCCTGGGCAGCTGATGGGGAGCAAGGGCTGGGAGTGTTTGTTGCTCTGCCTACCCTAGGGACAGCCTTTCTCTCTATTTTGCAGCTTGTAACACTGCCCACTGTAGCACCAGTGAGGGGAGCAGGTTCCTGATTTCAGCTCTCCCCAGCCCACTGCAAAGCCCAGAGCCATGGACGTGACATCACGCTGGACCTGCCCCACCTGCTGGCAAAGTTGTGATGATATCACCTGTTTGATATCACACATATTGTTCTTTCCCTGCAGTCACCCCAAACAGGCACAAAAGAAAAGCCTCTCTGTTCTTGGTTTTGTAACTTAGGCCCCAAATCCTTAAGTGCCAAAATTGAAAGGAAGGTCTATGCCCCAGGTGTCTCCACCAGTTTTGTTATGTCTGTGCATTCTGGTGGGCCAGGAAGAATCCAGGTTGTGCAGTATGTGTGCACCAGATAAGGATAATCCAATACTCAGTGAGGTTGGATGACAATTCTCACAAGTGTTCTGTCCAAAAGAGAAATCTTCTCTTCTTTTTTGATACTTGACCATATACCTTCAGAACATCATGTACAAGGGTACATGACAATAAACCCACAATTACTATTCAGCCTAAAGGCTACATGTTGTGAAAAAGCAAAAATCCACCTTGTCAACTTACACACTTGAGTTCAAGCTTTTCTGTGAAAATGGTCCTGTTTACACAAATCACTTATATGATATTTGTTACTCTAGCCTCTGGGCAATAATACATTAATGCACTTAAGAGTAAAATTGGAAAGTTTAATGAATAGCTACCTGGGGTCTTCCAACTATTTCCTTCGGAAAATGATTTATTGGTAAATAATACAATTCTAACAGGAAATACAGAGGACAGGAGGTAAATTTCAACACGTTCATCACTGAATTTCATGGTGCACAAAACCGTACTTCCATAAAGACTTTATTTTTGTATCTAAAGATTACATACTAGTTTAGCCGCTTAAAGACATTATGCTAATCCTTAACATTTAACTGGCAAAAAAATAGCCCCTAGAAATTCACTTGACTAAGGTTACCTCCATTTAAATAAAGGGAGGCTTCAAGGTCACTTGTACCTGCAGTTGTTTGCCCCTACATCTTTCTGTTGACTCATACCAACCAGTTCATTGATCTAACTTTCTAACTAGTAGATTTAATTACTATGCAAGAAATCAGTTTGAAAGAAAACATTTTCCTGTAGTATTGTCATCCTGGAGGAGAAGAGCCTTTGTTTTTTGGTTTCAATATCATTATTTCTACATTTTAACAAAGGATAGATTTATGTATGCACAAAACCTCTTGAAAAATGATCATAAAACCTGGGGGTATGTCTATATATTTGATTTTCTTTTTGCAATGAGTTTTGGAAAAGCTCCTCATTTAAATCTTGTGGTTAATAGGTTGGTATACAAAATGATAGAAAATCTGACAGAAGTGAAAAGATCTGTTTCTCTGAGTATATCCCACAATGATCAGCAGAATCAGGAGGACACTGCACTGTACTCCCATGTGGACTCTCAGACATGCTTCTAATTGTATTGTGTTACATCTGCTCTGCTTAGATAATTCTTTTGGAGGACTGAGGTGGTGAGATATTTGCTTCTTCTAAATACACTGGGATGGTGAGAGAGCTGTAGTATTCAGCTGATAGTCCCAGGTAAGCTGGCAAACACATAGCTCTACCTGGAGTATGTAGAGAAGAGCATATGACACGAAGGTAACAGATGATTCCAAGCTAGGGAGGAAGTGTCAATCTGCCTGAAGGTAGGAAGGTCGCACAGAGGAATTGAGACAGGGTGGATCAAAGGGCTGATTCCAATGTGATTGTCCCTTTGTATTCAGCAATGGTGAGGTCGCACCTCAAGTACTGTGTTTGGTTTGTACCGTTCACTACAAGAAAGACACTGAGGCTCTGGAGTGCACAGAGCAGGGCAATGAAGCTGTGAAGGTCCTGGAGCACAAGACTCCTGGGGAGAGGCTGAGGGAACTCGGATTTTTCAGTCTGGAGAAGAGAAGGCTCAGGGAAGACCTTGTTGCTCTCTACAACTCCCTGAAAGGAAGTTGTGGTGAGATGGAGGTTGGCCTCTTCTTTCAGATGACAGAGATAGGATGAGAGGGAATGGCCTTAAGATGTGTCAGGGGAGGTTCAGGTTGGATATTATGAAAACTTTCTTCTCCTAAATAGTGGTGAGGTATTGAAACAAACTGCTGAGGAGGGTGGTGGAATCACCGTCTCTGGAGGTCTTCAGGACAAGAATAGTTATGGCACTGAGGGACATGATTTAGCAGGCATGGTATTGATGGATCGATAGCAGGACTAGATGGTCTTAGCTGTCTTTTCCAACCTTCATGATACTATGATATCTAGGAAAGTGTCATGTGTCATGGTTTTATGATTTTTATTATCAGTGTTCTACATCATAAAATCATGTAAAGCACTGGGAGTTAAAAAGGTAATGCTCCCCTTCTGTGGACTGCCCATTTTTGGGGTACCTGGTTCTCAGAAGAGAAGAACTGCATGCCCCAGATGAGTTTGCGTTCAGAGGGTAAGATAAATTCCTCCAAGTCACGAGACCCACTCTTTGCTGCTGCCCCAGCAGTGTGGGTGTTGTTCCTCAGCCATCAGTTTTAGAGTAAGGCTTTCAGTTTCTGACACCCTCTCTCACATTTTATTTGATTTATTATCCTCAATTCCAATTATATTGTATTTTATTGTGCTACCTTGCATTCTGACATCATATTTAGTAAATTAAGTTTCCTCCTCAGATTGTTTCCGCTGTTCTTTCAGTCCCACCTCCCATCTCCCTACACTTTTCCCTTTTTCCCTTTTCCCTTTTCCCAACTTGTGGGGTCTGTGGTTCCCTGGCCCATTAGTCACAGAACCGGGCCAAACCAGCCTGTAAACAATCAACACCTCCCCCTCCCTCCCTATTTTCAGGCTGGTGGTCCTGTGGACCTGCTGCTCCCCTGTCATAGACACAGAAAGACATAGAGATAACTCTGTGACATCATGGGACAAAGTTTTCAGTCTGGTGCCTGATCCTACTTCTATACTGATTGGAAGGAACAACAAACAGAAAGCAGAGCTTCAGAAATGCAGAAAAGGACAGAAGTGTGTAAAGGAAAGTTACTGTCGAACTTCTGGATGGAAATAAAATGTGATACAATGAACACATACACTGTCTTTGATATGATGTTCCACACACTCTACAAACTTTTCAGATAGTAGCTTGCAGAATCATTGTTTGTTAGGAAAATAGCACCTGTCTTTCCTGTCCTACATGGACAGAAGAATTCAAACCACTCTCTGGGAAAGAGAATGGAGAGATGATAAGTTTGACAAAATTTTGTTAAAGAATCCTGAACACAAGAGAAAGGAAACAAGAAATAACATATCTGTATAACCATAGAATCACACAATCACTAGGGCTGGAAAGACCACTAAGATCATCTGGTCCAACTGTCAATCCATCATCACTGTGCCCACTAACTCATATCTCTCACATGGGACGTGTGCCACATCTACACAGTTCCTGAATGCCTCCAGGGACAGTAACTCCACCATGTCCCTGGACAGCACGTTCTAATCCTGTCATCAAAGGCCACCTCAGATCTTAACATAAAAAAGCTTTTTTTCCTTTTTTTTTTTTTTTTTTTTCTTCCCCTTTCTCTTCTCCAGGATGAGCTCTTGGATTCATTCAGGGCCAATCCTTCATTTTTTTTGCACTCCTAGATTTCTTCCCTTGATTCCTTGCTCTTCTCTGCCTCTTGTGCAAACAGTCCTGGCATGAGATTTGGTCAAGCCGTTTCATATGCACATGTTTTTGTTTCATACAGTCATATTTCCTGGGTGTAACTGTGTCTGTTTTATCTTTTTATCTCCATAAGAAACTAAGAAATTCTTTAAGGTAGCCTGAAAGTGAAAAGAAGCGTTGGCGTAAAATGCTTTGACGTCAGCAAGAGGCTTTTTTTCAATAGGACTGCAGGGCTACTGCTTTGCCCTCTTCTTTAAGGCAGTCTTGAGCTCAGAGTGAGTTTTCTGCTAGTGAATCATCAGTACGCTCCCAAAAGGCAGTTTCAACCAAATCAAACGTGATGAACAATTTTTAGGACTGACAGAAACTGCTTTTCCTAAGGGCAATGTCCTCATCAGGATGACAGTCACAAGGGGATTGAGTTTTAAAACAGGAATGAGGAGCAAATGCTTCCCCAAACACTTTTTCAGAGTCCTCTGCTTCCCAGAGTTGCACATTTTGGGAGTGCAGCTGCATAGCCAAATGCAAATGAGATGTTAATTAAGTGGCAGAAGGTAGGAGAATTTTTATCTTCTTTTCTTTTAAGTAGTAGAGGGCATTCCCTTGTCCATAGTGGTGCAGTGGCATCTCCCATTCTTCATTCACTCCCCAGTGTCCTGTGATGCAATGATTGGTAATACACAGGCTCAGCACCTGTGAAAATACAAACCAATAATTTCTGCAGGCTGGCAATGAGTGCATATCAAAGAGCTTTCTGATAGTGGCCATGCAGCTGGGAAAGAGTCTGTGCAGTACAATAATTCTGCCAAGCTGTTCCAGCCCTGTACAGACATCACAGGCAGAAATGGCTTTAGGAAAGCAGCTGGTCGCATTCCCCTTCCTGACAGTGCTCTCAGGGGATGCAGGAGCAGGAGAAAGATAGCAACAAAAAACCGATGCTGGCGTCAAGGCACAACTCACACTAATCTCACACCAGCAGTGATGCTATCCACTGTGCCGGGAGAAGCCGTATGATCAAATACGAAATGATCGCAAGTCACTTCCCTGCTCAGGGGTGTTTGCTTGGGTTGTTGTTCATACAAGGGCTCTCCTGGTGAAAGCTCACCAAGACAGTACGGGAACAGCGGCTCTCTGCCGTGCAGACCGCCTCCCCCAGGCTTCCACCTTCTCCTGGCAGCAGACAGGCACAGCCAGCTGCGTTGCAGACGGGGATTAGCAGAAGAGAAGCGATTTTCCAGTGCTGGCTCCCGCAGCTCTCTTGCGAACCCTAGTGACAGCAGCACCCGCTTGCAGGACCTGCCTGCAGCACTCGCCTGGTGAAGCAGAGGGCTCTTGCTGGGAAATAAGGGGAAATGCTGCGTTTCTGTGCTGCTTAAGTTTCTTTTCCCCTTGTCCTCCCTCTTTTCCCTTGAGGAGATGAAAGCAGCAGTGAACATCTCTGACCTCTGCTAAAGTCTGCAGAATGCAGAGACTTCGTGCTGCCTCACGAAAAGAGAGGGTTTGGGACAGAAATACAAAAGGAACGACAGAACTATTTGAAATTAAATACATATATGCGTGTATGTGTATTCATGTACATATGTACATACACACATTTCTTCCAATGACATCCCAAACGCCAGGACATTAGCACTCAGGAGATAGCAGTGCACTTTCACCATGCAGCAAACACATGCTTTAACCTCTTGGGAACCATTGTGATGTACAAGGAGGGCACCTTACCAATGTACTGACCAGGGCTGCAGTTCCTAGCTAAGAGCCTTTATATTAAGCCTCAGAGAAGAAATATGTGACATATATGATATGTGAAATATGTTTTGTGAGGATTTTTGTTGTTGCTGTTCGAGAGGCCTTTCCTCTTTTTTTTTTTTTTAAATCACTGCTCCTTATACACCTTCCTCTCTAGACCTCTCACCATCTTTTTAGCCCTCATTTGAACACTCCCTAATAGTTTTATGTCCTTTTAGTACTGTGGACCCCGACCTGCACACACTACTCAAGCTGAGGCTGTACCAGTGCAGTATAAACTGGGACAGTCACTTCCCTCGTTCAGCTGGGTCTACCATGCTTGATGAACCCCAGCTTAGAACATAAAAACCATTCCAAAATTCAGTGAATGCCTTATTTATCATCCCTGGAAAAGAACAGAATTACTATTTAATCTGAAAACTGGAAGTAGCGACCAGTAGATATTGCCGAGGTCTCCTTATGCGTGTCCTTGCTGAATGTTCCTCTGTCCTAATGAGATGAGCTGACAAGCCAGGTTGCATACTTCTTCAAAACAAGCAACAGTGAAGTGAATTACTAGGAGCTGGTAGCTTACTGCTTCGGGAGTTTCTGAGCAGGCTTTTCTCTCTCATCTAATGAAGCTAGAATGAAAATGTTGGGGGGAGAACAGAACCCAAGCTCAGACAAGGTTCTGAAAGCACATGTAGATATACATGTTTGTGTTTGTATATGCATACATGTGCATATATAGCACATATATTCATCTTCGGGAAGTATTTTAAATCTAGCTTATTTTGTTTGTTGACATGAAATGCATGCATATAGGTTATTTTCTTATATATTACTGGCTACTTATATTTATACCAAGATAAGCAAAATCAGCATTTGTCAAAAAGATGTACTCTGAATATAAAAACATGCATCTCTCTTTTTTTTTCTTTTTTTTTTTTTTTTTAATGAATAGCTAACTTCCATCTAGCTAGTGCTATGTCTGAAAATGTGACTTTTGTTCATGAGCTGCTTCCAGAACTGATAAGGCTGTAAGTTCAGAGTTTCTATCTTGTTGCCTGCCAACTCCTTTTCTTATTGACATTGTCTGGACTAGCTGTAGGAACAGAGCAACAAATCTGTTCACCCTAGATTTCTAATCGCTGCAGTCTGGCAAGGGTACAGGATTTATCCTCAAGAGTGAAATTTAGATAGTTTTGAGACAAAACAGTTGAACACAGGCCTCATTCTTCTTTTAGTACAGATGGAAAGGAGTCTCCCACTGATACATAAACAAGGAAAGCTGGATCTATGTACAGCTGTGGATATACCTCACCCTAGGTTTAGGTACCACTGCCCAAGTAGACAAATCATTGGTCCTGGAAAATTCACCCTTACTCTAAGCAGAATGTAAAAAGGAAAACAATGAAACAAAATGTCAACTTTACCATGCAGAAAGATATTCTCTCTAATCGGTTGACGATGTTGAAGTATACTCAGATATTATCCAGCTTCTAGTATAAATAATTCATTCAGAATGAGAGGAGAGGAGAGGAGAGGAGAGGAGAGGAGAGGAGAGGA
>JAPSGF010000032.1:6600813-6636209 GCA_035772895.1 Perdix hodgsoniae
ATTCTATGATTCTATGATTCTATGATGAGAGATTCCGATGAGGAGGGAATAATGCTTAGCAACTCACAGTACTCCTACTTGCATGCATTGGGCATCAATCTGGTGGATGATTTAAAGGTGAGAGTTAAAGTTCATATCCTTTCTTTGATGTCAGAAAAACCTGGGAATTGCTCTGAAATAGCAATAAAATGACCATTAACAGCATGATGAGCTCTCACATCATCAGCTTCTAGATTTAAAACTGTTTTTGGCTCTGTTCCTCTTGTGGGATTCACGCTTCCACTAAAATTAAATCTAGCACAGACACTTTGGTGTATTAAGTCACTGTTTATTAAAAAAATCCCATTATCTTTTTCAAAATATGAAATAGTCTCTAAACTACTCCTGTTATCATCCTTTTTATTTTTTTTTTTTCGGTCTATTCATTAGCATAAGTTTTCATGTGGTTATGATAAGCTGTCACCAACTTCCAAGGTGATTTGATAAGTAGGTGTGGGCCTGGCCAAACATCTCTAGATTTTGTACTTCACCAGGTGATTTGGGTGGGCTGTTAAATTGCTAACATGGAGCTTTTGTACTTTTTTCCCCCTACAAATATGAGTTATTTCTGAGTTCTTACCTTCCCTCCTAAGCCAGGTTTTCTCGAGTAGCCAGATGGCTGTTAGAAAATAGGAAGGCCTGTAGGTGGTCTTTAGATTAATATTTTAGTAGATTGGTTCTGCTGCTTATTTGATGGTGTAATAGAGATTGCATCAGGCTATGGAAAACATGCAATTAATTCATAAAAAGTACCTGTAAATATAACTGTGCATTTTTAAAATTATTTTCATTTTGATGTAGTGCTTACAGCAAAAACAAGGGATATTATATGTAACTTTTTGAAGCTGATTAGTGATGTCCTTTTATAACTTCAGTTAATAAACAGATTGAACCAAATTGGTCTTCTGAAGTCATATTTATAAATTAATCACCAGTAAGCAAGCTGTTAACAAATTGGACATGTGAGCGGTACTGTATTAATACATTTATAGGATGAGAGAGTTCTTATTTGTAGGTAAGTATTCACAACAACAGTAGATGAACTTTAAAAATCATTTAATAGTCCTCCCCTGCATGGGTACTTACTCTGTGGAGCACCTAACAGCTGCCCAAATTAAACCCGCGGCCAGATGGTCAGTCCCGTAAGTGGGCAGCATAGAGAAAGACTAATGTGTTACAAGGATTGAAGTAATGCAAAATGAAACAGATGGTATAAATCTTTAAACTTTACTAGAAGATTCGAGACAAAAGTAAGAAACTAAACCAAACTTCTTTTTGGAGTTTTTAATGAATCTTTTTCTTCTAGGTTACAAAACATGCAGCCTACAGTCCTGTGATATCTACATGGGTTCTTTTTGTAAAAGTAAGAATTTTTGAATGAATGGTGGATTTATGATTAAGACTAATAGATGTAGCATTTTTAATTTAGGAATTCTATCTCTAATTTAAGACAGAGCGCATTCCCAATGAATTGTTTACAGTATTTTTGAAGATGATTGCAGGAAACAGAACCAATAATATTTGCTCTGAAAAGAGACCCGGGTATAGCAAAGCATAGAAAGAGGCAGAGAACAAACACCAGCCCTACTGTTGCCGTCTTAACCATTCAGTAATTATGCAGCTATCTTCAGTGAACACCACTGTTCCTGAGACTTAGTTAGAACTGATTGCTTGATCTTTCTGAGACATTTGGTTTCAGAGCAGAATTAATATTATAAAGGTTGCCTCCTAAATACAGTTTCATACATTCACTGTTTTTAGACTACTGCTGAGATAAGACTGCAGTTGAGTTTGATGTTAACTGTTAATAAATTGCTATATTGGCTGTGGATTATAGAATCATAGAATCATAGAATCACAAGGTTGGAAACGACCTTCAAGATCATCTAGTCCAACCGCCTTCCCATTTCTATTAGTACCACAAGCTACTAAACCATATCTCGTAGCTCCTCAACCAGACGCCTCTTGAACACTGCCAGGAATGGCAACTTTACCACCTCCCTTGGCAGGCCATTCCTGTGCCTGACCGCTCTCTGAGAGAAAAATTTTCTCCTAATGTACAACCTGAACCTCCTCTGGTACAACTTGCAGCCATTTCCTCGGGTCCTACTATTTGCCTGGGAGAAGAGGCCAGACCCTTTTTCATCACAACCTCCCTTCAGGAAGTTGTAGAGTGCGATGAGGTCTCCCCTGAGCCTCCTCTTCTCCAGACTAAACAATCCCAGCTCCCTCAGCCGCTTCTCATAAGACTTGTGCTCCAGACCCCTCACCAGTTCCGTTGCCCTTCTCTGGACTCGTTCCAGGGCCTCAATGTCTTTACTGTAGTGAGGGGCCCAAAACTGAACACAGTCCTCGAGGTGCGGCCTCACCAGTGCTGAGTACAGGGGGATGATCACCTCCCTGCTCCTGCTGACCAGACCATTTCTAATGCAGGCCAGGATGCCGTTGAGGACCTCAGCCTTCTCCTTGTCTTCCGTGGTCACATTCCCCGCTGCATCAATTAAGGGATAGAGATTATCCTTGGTTCTTCTCTTGACACTGATATATTTTTAAAAGGATTTCTTATTCGCCTTTACTGCGGTGGCCAATCTGAGTTCAAGATGGGCTTTTGCCTTCCGAACTTCCTCCCTGCATACCTTAGCAACTTCCTTGTAATCTCCCAGAGTAGCCTGTCCCTTCTTCCAGAGGACATAGACTCTCTTTTTCTTCCTGACTCTCAACAGTAGTTCCCAGCTCATCCACACCAGTCTTCTTCCCCTACGACTCGCCTTACTGTATTCAGGGGTAGTCTGTTTTTGCGCCTTAAGATTTCCATCTTGAGGAGCGTCCCAGCTTCCTGGACCCCTTTACCCTTAAGGAGCAAGAGTAGCTTAACATGAGTCTCAAACATGAGCAGTTTTAAGTAGAATAATCTCATTGAAGCCAGTGAAAGGACCTGTATACTAAAACAGGCATGTTTGTTGCAGGTATATATGCATCGAGGTGTGACATCCATTTTACTCAGTAGATTAACCATGTTTCTGGCTCATCCTGTAGCACAGATATTCATTATAGCTGCCCTCTCAGAGAAAGCAAGTTTGAAGTCTTGTTGAAGGGCAACTTATAGGTGTCATCATTGAGCAGACTGAAGATACCAGCTTTGATTGTTCTCAGTCTTCTGGAAGATTGTCTATCCAATAGTCATTTGAAAGACCTCCAGGTTTTCAGTCTAGGAACATGTAGGCATGTTAGAATTGAGGTCAGAGATGCTTCTTCATGTGGAGTATTAAGATTTCATGAGAATAAGTTTAGTTTGGGATGGGAAGGCAAATGCCATCTGTCTAGCCTGAAAGCTGGGAAGACTGGATATTATAAAAATGACTCACCAGGCAAAATTTTGGCAAGGGATTCCTGTTATTTTCTGGATATAGAGACACCTCTTTCCCGCTGTGAAAGAATAAGTGGTGTGGTGTTAAAATGCTGCTCTCTTTGGACACTCTGCCATATAGTGCAAATTCAGGACAAGACTCACTGCTCATGGAATGCATGGGTAGAGAAGCCCCTGAATACCCTGAAGGTCTTCAGCAATCAGTGTGCGTCACAAATCAACAAGCATATATTTAGATGCATACTCTATAATACATGCAGATTATATCCAACCATACCTAACTGACGAATGCAAAGCAAAACAGGTGGTCCACAACACTTTCTGAGGCAGACATATGGTAGCAAAACAGTCCTTGAATTTTACTGCACAGAGATCAACTCTTCCAGAGAAGAAGTTTAGCCATTGATACCACATAGTTACATGACTGTTTTATAACAGAGTACTTAAAAATCCAATAAATCAGAGCCTTAAGATGATTAGTGTATGAACTAGAAGCATCAGTTAAATATGACAGCCTGTATCTCACTCTGAAACCCACTTTTTCTTCTCTAGAAATGATTGTTTCAGTTCAAATTTGCAAAGTGTCAACTTTGCTGGAGAAATCCCTTTTTTGAATGTTCTTTAGCATATTATTTTCTGTGACGTGTTGCACTGTAATAGTAAAAGCATTATCCTGAGAATGGTGTTGTGTGGATACTCTCCTGAAAAGTCAATTTTTATCATCCTCAGTTCCTCTGTCTCTTAGCAACCAGAAGAATTCTAAATATTATCATGTCAAGGAAATCAAAACACAAAATGCACACTGAAATTGTTGGGGAAACTATCTCATCTCTTCTTCTTTTTTTCTTTTCTTTTTTTATTTTGCCCTTACTTCAGATTCCTAAATGACATATGCAGAGGAAATTTATAATCTTAGAGAATTCACACCGTAGTCTGAGGACCTAGAAGATCCCTGCATAGGTAGCGACAAGACATATGTTTTCAGTCAGTGATGGTTGAGGATGGAGGAAGATCTGCTGAAAACAGGACTAAGTTTTTATATAATGCCTCTAGTACAGTCCATGATGTGATCAAAGGTTTTGTTCATAGAAATCAGTGAAACTTTGCTTAGTAGAATTATAGAGTCCCCAAATGCCTAAGGACCTTTAGCAGCCATCTGGTTCACAGTCCTTCTGAAAGTATGGCCAGCTAGAGGTTGCCCAGGCCCATGTCCAGGTGATTTTTTACTATCTTTTAGCAGAGAGATCAAACCTCTCTGGGCAAACTATGCTAGCGCTCTGTCACCCATAAGTGTTATATAGAGCAACACTAAGACTAAGTGCTTTAGAGAAGCAAGATATAATAGTAAATAGGTACTGAGGGGAAAAATTTGGAAGAATTGTTACCTACTGTTAACACCATGTGATTTGACATTCTGAATCACCCAGGCAACTCAATGATTCTGTTTCACATCCATGACTGAATTAAAAATATATTTTTAGAGTGTCAGAGTGGCACAGAATATGTACATAAAGGAAGATAGTTATTCAATCACACTGTAAAGAAAGGCTTTTCATGATGAATTATCCATTAAAACAATTTTATTTTTAGTCTGATTTTCCTCAGCATTAGAAGAGATTGCATCCTGTCTTTTTTTTTATTTCATTAAATGATCTTTATAATGGCTATCTTCACCCTGTGGGAACTTCTATACTCTGTCATCAAATCATTCACTCACCTTCTTTTTTGTCAAGTTGCTCTATCAATCTTATCGACCCTTCCTTAGACAGGTCTCAAATTTTGTTTCTTAGAAGCTAAATAGAATGATAAAATTTCTGCAAACTTTACATTTTGTAGAATTCCTCATGTTCCAAGGGAAAAAATCCGTGGGCTCAGTATCCCAGCAGTGAACTCCTCATGCAAAGGTAATACTGTCTTTTTTCTGATTAGCATTTTCTTTCTACAGCTATGTGTGAGGCTTGTTCTCTTTAGTAATATAGCATTCAGCTGATTACCTTTGGAGAAGTCTGAGCTGCCGCTTGTCAAACACAGTTCTTCATTATGAAAGTCACTGTGATATTACACTGTGTAATTCATTTTCCCTTAAATAAACTCATCAGTTTTTTGGTCTTTCTCTATCTTTACTTTTGCTATTTCATCTATTTTTTTTCTTATTCTTATTCTTTTTTTTTTTTTTAAATTCTTGTTAATCACTAGCCATCATAGAATATAAGATTAGGATGAACTTGAGATCATCTAATCCATTCCTCTGAACACAAGTAATATATATATAAGAAAAGTCCCAAACAGATGAGATTCATTGGCAATCTGACTGAGGACCAGTTTTACTGCTAACAGGGGAGGGTAGAAGCAGGGGAAGGTATGATCAGTATTTCCATATGTCTATCTTGAATTGTTGGTGTGAGTGATCAGATATGTACTTACTGCATCACCTGGAGATGGTTTTCAGTGCCAGCCTTGAGCAAAGTGCCAAGTCATCCTCTTGTGTTCAGAGGCCTTTAGTAGCCTACCAAAAGTGCAGTTGTCATTTGGCATTCTACAGGAGTGGGTGGCAGAACTTAAGACAAACAGATCTCTCAAGTTGTGTTTCAGAAACCAGTGGCTGAAGCAGGCAGGATTTTCTCTAAGATGATTGAACAGTGTCAGCAGCTGCTGTCACGGAAGACTATGAAGACTGTGTTGGCATCACACCAAATGTCTGTGCTGAGGCACTACCATCATAGGATGTACAACTGAAGTTGAAAATCTTTATATTACCTACTTAAATCCGTGTGGCTGAACTTAGCTGATTCTTACGGAATACTTTCTCATTAAACCAGTCAAAAATGAACATATGGAAGTGCTTAGAGTGTGTCTTTAGTTCAGCGTGTCATTAAAGTAAATGAAAAAAAGGCGAAAGAAGGCACTTTTCTCCATTTTCAGTTCTATAAGTAGTCATTATGAAGCCTCTGAAGGCGCTGAGGCCTCTGTGAAGAAAACGTTACTGTCACTTTTTTTGCAGGCCAAAAGGCTCAGAGCTAAGGTGACTTGGAGGATGGGACATGACCATCATTAAGTATGTGAACTGTGAAAAAATTTACAAGTGTCTTTCATTTGTATGTACTACTTAATAGATAACTCCTCCATTTATTCAGGAAATACATTGGGAAAGAAGTAAACAGCACTAATTTGCCTTGTTTGTAGTAAAGTAAATGATAAAGTGAGTCCATGCAACTCATAGAACAATGTCAAATCACATGTACAATGGTGTTACTCCAGTATATTTTCTGATCACTTGACACAAAAGATCTATTCAATCACTTATTGTCTTATTTTCCTATTTTCTACTATCTAACTGACGGATTTTTACATCCCCTCCTAGAAAAGAAGATAATGCTTGTGGACGCTTAGATAAAATACTGATGGTTTATCCCAAAATGACAGTCACAAAGTGTCCACCTGGATTCTTCTTGGGATACAGCTGGTGAGCACAGGGCATTAATGTCATGGTTTTATGATTTTTGGTCATCAGTATTCCACACCATAACATCATGTGGTGCATTGGGGGTGGGGTTTGATAAATCCACTCGATGCCATGTTCTCTGGCCCAAGTATCCACAAGTGAATTTTTAAAATGAGTCCCATTATCTGACTCAATCCTTTCTGGGGTGCCATGTCGCCACAGGATTTGCCTCTCCAGACCTAATATGGTGTTTCGGGCGGTAGCATGGGGTACTGCATATGTTTCAGGCCACCCGGTTGTTGCCTCCACCATGGTGAGCACATAATGCTTACCATTGCGAGATCGTGGCAAGGTGATATAATCAACCTGCCATGCCTCCCCATATTTGTACTTTTGCCATCGCCCTTCCTCCCAGAGAGGTTTCATCCTCTTACCTTGTTTAATTGTGGCGCATGTATCACAGTCATGAATGATTTGTACAATGGCATCCATAGTTAAGTCCACCCCTTGGTCTCTGGCCCATTTGTATGTTCACAGAATCACAGAATCATCAAGGTTGGAAAAGACCTAAAAGATCATCCAGTCCAACCATCACCATTACTCCCCAGCTAAATCCTATCCCTCAACACAACATCCAAACGTCTCTTGAACACATCCATGTTCGGTGACTCCACCACCTCCTTGGGCAGTGCATTCCAATGCCTGACCACCCTTTCCGAGAAGTAATATTTCCTAATGTCCAGCCTGAATCTCCCCTGGCGCAGTTTGAAACCATTGCCTCTAGTTCTATCACTGTGTACACAAGAGAAAAGGCTGACCCCTAGCTCACCACAACCTCCCTTCAGGAAGTTATAGAGTGCTATAAGGTCTCCCCTGAGCCTCTTCTTCTCCAGGCTGAACAATCCCAGCTCCTTCAGCCGCTCCTCATAAGGCCTGTGCTCCAGGCCCCTCACCAGCTTCGTAGCCCTCCTCTGAACACGTTCCAGGGCCTCAATGTCTTTCTTGCGATGAGGGGCCCAAAACTGAACACAATACTCGAGGTGCGGCCTCACCAGTGCTGAGTACAGGGGGACAATTACCTCCCTATTCCTGCTAGTAACACTGTTTTTGATGCAAGCCAGGATGCCGTTAGCCTTCTTGGCCACCCGGGCACACTGTCGGCTCATGTTCAGCCGAGCATCAATCAACACCCCCAGGTCTGTTTCCTCCACACAGTCCTCCAGCCACTCCGCCCCAAGCCTATAGCGCTGCCTGGGGTTGTTGTGGCCAAAGTGCAGGATTCGGCATTTGGTCTTGTTGAACCTCATCCCCCTGGCTTCAGCCCAGCTCTCCAGCCTATCCAGATCCCTCTGCAGGGCCTCGCTACCCCCAGGCAGATCCACACTCCCAGCCAATTTGGTGTCGTCTGCGAACTTACTGAGGGTGCACTCGATGCCCTCATCCAAGTCATCAATAAAGATATTGAAGAGGACAGGCCCCAGTACCGACCCTTGGGGAACACCACTCGTGACCGGTCGCCAGCTGGATTTAACTCCATTCACCACCACTCTCTGAGCCCGGCCCTCCAGCCAGTTCCTTACCCATCCAACAATGTACCCGTCCAAGCCACGGGCTGCCAGCTTCTGCAGGAGAATACCGTGGGAGACAGTGTCAAAGGCTTTTCTGAAGTCTAGGTAGACCACATCAACAGCCTTTCCCTCATCCAGCAGATGGGTCACTAGATCATAAAAGGAGATCAGGTTGGTCAAACAGGACCTGCCTTTCATGAACCCATGCTGGCTAGGCCTGATCCCCTGGCCATCCCGCACATGCCGCATGATCTCCCTCAAGACAATCTGTTCCATAACCTTCCCTGGAACCGAGGTCAGGCTAACAGGCCTGTAGTTCCCCGGATCCTCCTTACAACCTTTCTTGTAAATGGGAGTCACGTTGGCAAGCCTCCAGTCTTCCGGGACCTCACCAGTCAACAAGGAGCGCTGGTAGATGATGGAAAGCGGCTTGGCTATCACCCCCGCCAGTTCCCTCAGCACTCTCGGGTGGATCTCATCCGGCCCCATGGACTTGTGGCAGTCCAATTGGAGTAGTAAGCCTCTGACCGTTTCTTCCAGAATCACAGGGGGTTTAGCATGCTCCCCAGGCGAGATGTATGTTGCGTCTCTCCCTTGATGACCTGAGGTCTCATGGGCCCACCGAGATAAAAATAACTCATCCTTGTTCTGCCAGTCCAGGTCTATTTGAGCCACCTCAATTCTGGCAGCTCGGTCTACCTGATGGTTATTTCGCTGATCTTCTGTAGCTCTACTCTTGGGCACATGAGCATCTACATGACGCACCTTTATAACCATATTTTTTGTTCGGGTAGCAATATCTTTCCATAGGTCAGCAGCCCAAATAGGCTTGCCCTTTCTTTGCCAATTATTTTGCTCCCACTGCTGTAACCACCCCCACAAGGCATTTGCTACCATCCATGAATGAGTGTAAAGATAGAGCATTGGCCACCTCTCCCGTTCAGCGACATCTAAGGCCAGTAGTTCAGTATCAAAAATATCCCAGCTACACATCCCTTTTATTTCTGTGCATTCAGAAACACCATGCTCAGTCTGTCTCTTTTTTAACATCTTCATGCGTTATTTTTATTTGGGAGCTTTCTTATGACACACTTCTCCCTTTCATTTTCTGATTCTATTAGTCTGCAATTCTCTCCACTATTCTTTCCTTTTTTTTTTTTTTTTTTTTTTTTTTTTTTCTCCTTTTTTCTTTTGTTGTTTTTACAAAATCAACTGAGAGAGGGTTTCTCACAACATTTCAGTCCAGGAAGGACTGTTGCAATAAGTGTTTTTGTAGAGGGCCACTCTGTTTCCCAATCCATGATGTGCAGGATGATGCTTTGAACATGTTCCACAGGGCAACATGGAAATCAGTGATTCTGGAAAGAGGATAAAAACATGAACAACCAGGAAGAGCTGCAGAAAGAAATCATTGGTTAAAAAAAAAAAAAAAAAAGCATCACAACATTATTAGGTAGCAATTGACCAATTTTAACCTTTTTGCTATGTCTGTCCTCTCAAGGTATGCTGTTTGATGAGCTTAGATTCTTTACATGAAATTCTGTGCCTTTCATAGCTCTAGGAGCTTCATAGCTCTGTAGACTCAGTGACTCTGTGATTATGCATACATACATTAGCACATGAGAACCAACATCAATAATTCTCACATAAAATCCCCTCCTACTCATTGTCTTAACTGACTCTTACAGTGAAACATGAGGAGAAAGTTCTGTAGCTGTGGTCCTTTCCAAAAGGCACAACAAAGGCACAGTGAAAAAAGTAATGAAGCAGCAGATACTAATAATATTCCAGATAAAAGACTGTAGCAAGTGGCAAGGGATCCATTTGCAAGGAAGATCCTTACTCCTGTTGTTTATATGACAGCTACACTTACCCTACCTTGACCCAAATTCCCATCAATTAGTAATTCCTACACCTGGTAGGAGGCAGACCCTTCCTCCTGAGATGTTAATTTGATGCCTTTGTCCTCCTTGGCAACCTGTCATCCTGTAGCACTTGCAATACTGAAAGTCAGGGTGGGAATTCTAAAGTTCCCTGTAGGTGCATTTATGAAGTATGAAAGAAATTTAAATCGGCATTTTTGTGCCATTGGCTGGGGGCCACATTTTGGTTGAATGGTGCCCTCATTTATAGCAGCATTGGTGAAAGGAGACAATGAGAAAGCTCATAAGCTGTTTCCATTCCCCTTTGATAATACCTGAATAACAAAGAGTGACTGCTGTTCTCGTGTTAAGCATTTTATTCAATATTTAAACATCAAAGTCTAAATTTTTAATATGGTGCAGAAAGTTTGTCTGCTTGTCTTCCCTGAAAGGTAATAGGATCTGTGGAAATAAATCCCACCACATCACATTCAATATTTATTCCTGAAGTCTTCTGCTACTGCTGAAGAGCATTTACTAATGCTTTCAAAGGCATTCCAATATCGCCTAACTGATTATGCCATTTGCAACAAGCAAATTAACTTTCTACATCACAGTGCACATGGGGAAAAACTGGAACAAAACAGTTGTGCCTAGCTATGGGCAAATACATAAGATTTAAAGGAAAATCAGAGATTTTGGTGATCTCTGCGGGCTAAGTATCATAATACACCACATCATATATTTTTCCTTCCACTCTTACTGAGCTGTGCAATTCACAACAATTGAAGGATGAAAATGAATGTCTGTTACTGATGCCCTGCTTCCTAGTAAAAGGATACCTGATGCTATTCCTGTTTTCCCAATCTGCTGTGGATGTTTAGAATGTTTCAATGTTGGGGATGTTTAGAAAGTAGAGGAGCACAAAGGCTACTCCCGGTGAATTTAGGGTGTATGTCGTAGCTGGAGTGAGGAAGTATGATGCTGTGACTGTGTGAATTCAGTGGGCTCTCTCTGTTAAGTACCCTTATCTTACAGGTCAAGTGTGTGAGAGGCATAGCTGTAGCGTTACATGCTTCCTGTTCCATGCGCTTCTTTCCTAAAAATCTGAGTTGTTAAGCTACTTGCCAAAAGGAATACTTACCTGGGCACAGGTATAAGCTCACTGGACGAACTTTGTAGGACTGATCTTGAAGCTACATCCAGGAATGCAAACAGTGCCTCTTTGCCTTGTATTGTGGAATATCCTGTGTGAGCACTTGATTAGATTTTCTCTTCTTGGATGTAATTCATCAGTGTTACCTTGATTCAAACAATTCTTGGCCTATGTTGTTGAAACCAGTTCCAGAAATAATGAGTTGGCATATATAGGTTCTAGAAGAAAGTATTGTATGGCTACAGATGATTAATAATGATTAATCCATTATATAGTCCCTGTATAGGGACTATTATCTAGTAAGTAGCTGAGCCAGTGATCTATCAATTAAGAGCTTTCAGAAATTACAAATTTATGTAATCAGATTAGTTATCTGTGTTTTGTTAAGTGATGATTAATTGAAACTCAGGGACTGAGTTTATGATTGTGATGACTCGTCAATACACAACAGAAAAGAAATAAGCAGTACGGTGCATGAGAAGTGGAGAGAAAGCATTCAGTGAGGTTAATTCCCATGCAAGCTTTATCTGTGTATTCTGGGGATATGGTTATCTTTTTATCATTATGGTTATAATTTTTAAGGCATGTTGGGAAATGTACTTATTTGTTTGGGGCCTTGACCCCCCCAGAATATATGAGTGTAAGGTGAGAAGCAGAGGGATGATCTTGGACTTGATCTTTGTGAGCTCTTTCCAACTCAATATATTCCGTGATTCTATGATTACACATGTAGGTGTCTGTAGAATAGTTCCTCTCTCTCCCTGGATTACTTTCTCCACAGATTAGTTATATCGCTGTACAAGGTCAGTTCTTTCTTCGTCTTTAGGTGGAGCCAAGAGACCACTAAGACATTACAGATTTTGTATTCTGACTCTGTTATCTATAGAATATGATTCAATAATAATATCATTATCTTCGGTGGCAATGCTTGTAGAAATGAAGCAAGAGGTTTATGAGCTGCAGTCAGTGACTATGATAGAGACTTGATATGGGATATATCAGATTAATGAATAAAAAGCAGGGGGAATCAGATTATATCTCTGCATCTGCAGTTTTCAAATCACTGCTTGTAATCACAACACACTTTACTTAATTTTGCATATGGCCTCCCTTATAAGCTCCCCTTACCAACAGACAGTATGAATAGGATATAGACCTACATGTTCTCCTGTGTTAGAGATTTACTGAGTATTTGCAAGTATAATTATTATCTGTAAAGGTGCCACTTTATTTTGGGATAGCAAAATGAACAATATCCCTGCAAAACTTTTTGAGAAGCTGCATAACTATTACAAATGATGTGTTGCTATGAAAGAGAGAAGATAGCTGAGGCTGTAATCTTTTCATGTCTGATGTTGCCAAACTTTCATTGTTCTAAAGTTGCCTCCCTGCAATGACCCATTACTGAGGAATTACAGTGGCAGCAAAAGAAAAAGCGAAACCACTCACAAACTTCCTGTTCAAAAGTGCATGCAAAAAAAAGTGAGAGTAAAATGCCCCGCTAAACCCATTATGAAAATATCTATCTGAATTTTAATTTCTGTTGTTGGCTTTTGGATCAGCCATACGAAGGTCAACCTCCTCAAAAATGCTCCGAAGAAGTCAAGTTACCCTGCAACTCCTCCTTCACTTTTGCTTTCCTTTGTACAGGAAATAAGTTATCACATTCCTTTCTGGCACTGAGCTTTTTTTAGGGATTGAAAATCACTGTTGAATGGAAAAATTGTTTATTTGATTCCAGAAGTCACAAAAATGACCCCACAAAATGATGTTTCTTCTGATCTCCTAAGATCAGACACAGAAACAATCAGTCACCCTTGAGAACAATGTCATAATTTCCTCCACAGGTTGAAAATGTGTTATTTTTTCAAAGAAATAAAATAAAGCCACCAGAAATTAGAAAGATAGTAACTTAGATGGGTGGTTACGTTTTAATTTATAAGATAGTGAGCTCTCTATACCAGATTTGAGACCTCTATAGGACAAGTAAGCCATTAAACACAAGGGAAAAAGTAGCCCTGACATATATCGAAGATCTATTGTCCAAAAGTAGAACACTGATTAGATCTGGCACCAAGGATTAGGAAGTTCTCTAGCTGCAATATCTTCTGGTAAGGTTGCTTATCGGACATGTCAAAAATGATATTAGAGAGGCAATGAGCAATTCATCCTTCAGGGAATTAAGAAAACTGTAAATTTTAAAGCTATTTTAGTTGCATGTTGTGATGAAACTCACATGAAGCTATTTTAGTTGCACGAGTTGTGATGAAACTCATTCCTGGGGCTCTGTAGCTATTATACAGGATCCACTGTTCATTTTAAACTCACTTGTTCATTTTGATTTATTTTGATTTATTTTTTATGGGTCAGTAAGTTGTAATTACTTTGATCTACAGAATCACCACTGAAATTGACATCCAGTTTTAACATTTGTTCATTGTAGGTTTCTACAATGATTCCAATGACCTATTGGCATCATCACTAAGTGTAAATATTTTAAGGTATTTAGCTGTTTCTGTAGGGAAAAAAAAAAAAAATATATATATATATATATATTACTGGATAAAAATTGAGAAGTAAGGATCTTGATACAAAAATAAGAACAAATGTATCCAGATTTTCTGAAAGGCAATAAAGCAGGCCGGTAGAAAATATAGACAAAGTGTTGGATGTAATGGCAGACGGAAACAGTTCCTTGAGTGACAGGTTAAACTTAGACCATCTCACAACGAAGACAGTGTTTTTGCCCAGAGAAGTCTCAAAAATTCCAAGGAAGGAGAGCACGTGGTCTTACCTGATATCTTCTTCCCATTCTTTGCTAGCCATGTTATTGGAAGGATTTTCCTCAGGTTTTACTGAGGTTTTGTGTGATGGAAAGTTAACCTAAGTTTTCATTAGGCAACTTGTGGAAAATGAAATGAGAAGCACTTTTAGCAAGCAGCAGATCACAGTTCTTCCTAGTACGAACTGTTGTATATTAAAATGCTCATATGTTCTTGTTCCTTCATTTTCATTTTTTTTCTCCAGATCTTTTTTAATTGATTCTTTACTCAGATGGCAGTGAAACCCTGACATGTGCTTCCCAGAGAAGATGTGGATGCCCTATCCCTGAAGGTATTTAAGGCCAGGTTGCATGAGTTCCTGGGCAGCCTTAGTTTGTGGGTGGCAGCTGTACCACAGCAGGGGCTTGGAACAGAATGGGCTTTAAGTTCCCATCCAACTCATGCCTTTTCATGATTCTATTGTTCTATGACTTTGGGCAGACAAACATCTGTATGAGATGTGCAAGGAAAGGTTCTGATATGATGTTGCATAATGCATACTGTCTTCATAAATTAGTGAGCAGGAAATAACCTATTCCGTTTAATGATGCAACAATGTCAGTCACAGTTATCTTGATTATATGGCAAGTATAATTGCTGTTCTAGTGAAATATCTTCACTGATTGCTGACTACGGAATTGTGAGGGATTTTTCAAGCAACCCAGGCATTAAGGCTGTGCAGTATTTCAGGATTAAAGAAGTTATCGATACATGTAAAGTCATATGGCTGATAAAGTCATTTGAGCAAGGTATTGAGTTATTTGTCATGCTGCTCTTTTAGGAATGTACACGAGGTAATTGAAACATTGTTAAAAACAAATTTGTAAACTCCACTCTGTTGTCTGAAGAACCAAGCATTAATTGATTCTGGAAGAAATGAAAAGGATCATTGGATCTTTCCTTTCTTTGCACATCCAAAGTGGCACTGTAAAAGACCAGAACTGTGGAACATGTACTAGAGGATTATCCTGTGAATAAGACAACATTTCAGGCCTCAGGTTAGTCATGACTTTTAACACATTCTCTGTGATCTTTCTGAAATTAGGATTTTATCACATTAGCACACTGACAGTAGTAGACACGACACTTTTCCACTCCTGTTGTCTTTTGTTTATAGTAAAAGTGTTTGCATGGTTTCAATAGAGTTAAAGTTAAAGGTGAACTTATTTGAGAGCCCATATCACCCTCTGGCTTTTCAGGCTGAAGTTTCTCTATAAAATACCTGTACAGGTTATTCTCTTTGTCCAGGGCTTGATAAATAGCACAGATTAAAATCTTTCCATCCCTAAGGATGACCTGATTAACTTCAGTTTGAGAAGCAGGATATTTTTAAACCTAATTTTGCTCTTCTTGCCAGTGATGAAAATTCATTATGGTAATGAAAGATAATGGAGAACTGTTCTCTGCAGCCATGAGAGATCATCTTCAATTTTCTGCACAGCGTCCTTATGAGAAATTTGAATTTTACTTGAATGATAGATAACAGATTAATAGTGATAAAATGGAAATTCTGAAGAAAAATACATTAATATCATATTCAACATTAGCTAGAGAATTAAGCTGGAAGATAATCAACCATTAATCCTTGAAAAATGAAAGCACTATAAGATTTCATCATTAAATTTTACTGGGGCCATTGAAGAATGAAGGTATGTAGAATGACTTCAGAAGTTCTTGTGTATGGACATTAAGTTCTGCAGTGTTCACCCAGCTCTCTGATGGAAGGATGGAGCCAGACCTTCAGATTTGCAGTTCCCCTTGCAAAGAGCTGACCTCCACACCAGAGTAACAGTTCAGCTTTTCATTACATTATTACCAAATTAGTACAACAACAGCTGCCCCAAAATCTCAGAATAGAGCTATCTGTGAAGGGTCTTATCTCAGTTTTAAATGTTTTTAATTTTGACTCATAAAAGTGATGAGATGTGTCTTAGTTTCAGCTAGGACAGAATTTTTTTCTTCAGAGTGTGTGCTATGATGCTATGTTTTGATTCTAGGAGAAAAACAATGCTGAAATATATTTTTTAAAGAAAGCACTATTTATCTAATGTTTCCTATGCATGACAAAAACATACAAAAAAATTAAGCTGCTCAAGAGTGTGAGAAGAAGTAACTATTCAGCAGTTCAGAAGTGATTTGTGAACATTAAGTGGATATTTAAATACCCTTAACTTTTGAATTTGACCAGTGGGCTAAGACTGTAAGTTCTTCGGTTTATATTTCCCATAAACCTATGTCTCAAGTCAGTGATTTCAATGTTAATTACATTCTCTCCTAATTAAAGTAGGTGGTTGAATTAGGAGTCTATTACACAGATCATTTCCTGTTCTAAGACTGATAAATTTATAATTGTGTTGCTGTTCTTCAAACCATGTACCCACAGGTTTTACCCCCTCACAAAGCTGAGTAAGGATCTGTACAGCCTTCTATTTCTGTGAATAAATAATTTCTCTGCTATCTGAACATCTAAGTCCCACAACCTAAATTTCCTTAAGCATGAAATCGATTAAGAGTGTAGAAGAGTATCTCCCAAAACTAATTAGCCCTTCTTAGTCAAAGCTTTAAACCATCCAATTTGAGGCCAGAGAGTCACCTCAGGGTAGAGAGACATTTTCCACATCTGCATAGCCATTAATGTGTAGCTTTGTAGATAATGCTGACATCAGCTAGAAAGCAACATTCCTGAATCTACACTCCCATTTTTATCCTAGGCTGATATGTATGCGTTCTGGCTCCATGCAACAGTGAGCAGCGGCATGGGAAAAAACAAATCCCAGTGGCACCTGAGCCAAACAAGAACCTTGAATATTTCAGGTGCTGACACAGAAGAACTTGGGTCCCCAGGTGTGCCCCACTTCTGAGAGCTGTGTGTCATTAATCATCATCTAAAGGTTATGGTGTCTTCTTCAGTATTTTTGCAGTAAGAAAAGAGCACAACAGAGTTATTGTGCTATTTTGTTGAATAGTATGCACAGATGGAGTATCCAACTGCACCATCAAGTATGGTGAGACTCTTCTTTCTTCTCACATCCCCTTGAAGCTGAAACCTGGTCCGAGCCACAGTCAAAGAAACATATTCTTTCAGATGAACAACACCATTGATTGAAAAATAGTGGACAATTGGGCAACTGGGGATACTTCTGAAAATCTAAAGAACAGTGCACAGATGATGAAGGGAAACTGATGCTGGTAATAAAATGGAATAAAATGATGGGAGAGTCCTGAAGTGACAGAAGTACTGTCATTGTGTGCAAAATTATGGGAAACTTGACATACGAAAGGATTATACCACAAAGATTTGCCATCTGCAGCTCTCCATAAACAACAGAAACAAAATTAAGAAAAAACTTTGGATTTTGAAGAGATACTTTGAATAGTGTCTGAAGAAATGTCACCTAAGCATTAATTCAAAATTTGCAGGTAAGTTGGTTAAATCCACTGAAACTGAAGTGTTTTGGAAAGTGGCTAATGGGTTACCGTTAGAATCAGTCACGTTTAACACCTGTGTTAATGGTCTAAAAAGGCTACTTGTTGGTGGGATTCCCAAATACTATTGAGTTGAAGGGAAATGTGAACACTATGGAAGTGGGAGAAATAATAATAAAAGGACACAGAGCTGCAAGTAAATACAAAATGAGGTTCATTTTAGAGAAGAAGGAACAAAATAATTCAGAGAAAATTATTTTTGTTCCAGGCAGTGGCTAATAAAAGCAAAAAAAAATTAGTGGTAGTGAATAAGATGTAGGGACAGAAATATAATTCTACTGGTTGAGTTGATGGTGTTTGAGTCAGAAGAGCTCAGGCATCCTATTTTCCAGGATTCTGAAATTTTTCCACCACCTGCTTCTGAATCTTTTGGTCTGCAAAAACAACAAGCAAAGCAAAGTAATCCTTCAGCTGAGAGGTTTCAGTCTCATATATTATCTAGAGCATTGCTACTTGTACAGTAGTACATTCAGAACAGTGAAGTCTTAAGGAATAATAATAAATGCCTTTGGGGAACTGAGGGAGATAAATAAAAAAGACTAGATGCTAAACTAATCTAGCTAAATAACACTGCAGTTTGCAGTTCTTCCATCACAGGCTACTGTAACCCCATCCAGCCACCAGCTGAGCAAAAGCAAGTCTGTTGATTAGAAACCTAAATCTCCCAACTCAGTCTAAGCTGAAGAGATGAGGCACTTCCTGGGGCTTAACTGCCCTGTTCCTCTCTGAGCTTTTCCAAATCTCATCAGATCTGACTAATGACACACTAGCAGGGCATAAATTAAGGAGTAGCTGGTCAAGGTAAGGATTCTTTCCTCTTCTGTGTCTTACAGCATCTTTTTTTTTACCACCATGGGGGCTTTGAGAGACCTCTTTGAAGAAGTCAGCTCTGAGGTATGATCTGGGCTCATGCTATGAGGCAGAGCATAAATCTCCCTGGAAAACTGCTGGGCAGTGATAATGTCAGATTAAAATACCAATAAAACAACTCAAGAGCAAGGGAGGAAACTGAGGTACTTGAAGCAGGGTGCATTAGGATATCCCACACTGAGGTAAATGGAGGTATTTGTTAATGTAAGAATCTCCCTGACCACGATCATGGGAGAGCTGGTTTACTGACATCATGTTCCGGAAAACAAGGCCTAATGTGCCATGTGTTAAGGCCCATTTGGAGACCTGGCATAGCCCTGGAGGAGATACGGAGTGGATAGGTGCCATGAATGGATTACTGTGCTTTCTGGAGATGTCTGGGAGAGTAGATGCTATTGTGCATGTCTTTCAATCTGTGAGTCTGGGGACTAGGGTTATCCTATTCTTTTTGTTATGCTCTGTGGATAGCATATGGAGGCTGTAATTTACGAAGTTATGAAGGGAAAAGGACCTCACTCTCTGTCAGAGCTTATGTAAAACAATAACAAATGTGTTTTGTAAAAACAAAATATATGATTTCCTGCTCCCATGAGGAAAAATAAAAAAGAGAAGTTTTTGAAATTTGAAAGTAACAAGGAGAAAATCATTGTGATTTTTCCAGCCACAGCACAGTGGAATGAGATTCTGAACTTCATTAGATTTTGACAGATTTTGCTATCGGGGAAAGAAAAAAGAAAAGGAGGAATAAAGCAAAGAAAAGGTCTGGAAGTGAGATACATTATTTTCCCCAGTGAATAAATGTATTGTTAGTGTTCCAAAGCCAAATAATGTGATGAATTCACAAAGTTTGAACAGGGAAGGCTGTCAGCACAGTCTGGCAACCAGGACTCTTCCATGTGCCCCTGAATTGCTGCAGAACTGAATTTACTGCTCATTATTGAAAACCAGCAGGTCAGATAATAATTGGCGTCACTTCCTTCTCTTGTCATTTGTGCTGTGCGCTGTGTGTTAAATGTTACCATGGAGTCTGAGTGGGAACTTGAACAACACTTTGGCACATTCTGCATGAGGACACAAGAAAAATGACTGCAGAAAACTGGGACCTCAAGGTGTTAGTTTCCTTTTAATGTGTAGAGTATCTGATTGGTTACGTTGTTTGTTCCTTAAACTAGACATGAGGAAAATGATGATTTATGAGCTAGAATGTCTGCTGGTGTTAATTACTGTAGCATCAGCTGGTGCAACAGAGCTAAATCAGTTTGCATCAATAGGTGTTTTACAGAAATTTCCTTTGGCCTTGAACAGCATCCTCATTTCCTTTGCACACCTTCCCTGCTTTTTAATGTAATAGATATTTTTACTCTTCGTGTTTGGACTGTTTGTTAATGAGATATATGACAGGCAGTGCATGTGTTTATTGAAGTGACACTGATTTAAACAAAACAGTAATTACTGTAGCAGATTACTGATGGTAATATTGTCTGGCCCTATTTTGAGACATGTTTGTGCTGTCTTTTACTGTGTGCTTTTGCACAGAAAAAGAGGAGATAAAGAGAGCTCAGAGTTTACATGGAAAGCATCATTGAATGGCCGGACTATTTAGCACAGTGAATGGTATCCACCAACTTCAGAAAGGCACTCACAGCTAGTTATGCTAGGCATTACGTGAACAAATAGAGCATTTTCTGTCCTCAGAGAATGCAAACATTATGCATTACAGTCAAGTGGGCAGAGTACTGGTCCACAAGTCAAAGAATGGCATTTGTCTTGCTTGCTGTGTGACCTTGTATAAACTGATTTGCCTCTCTGTGCCTCCTTTTTATCATTTGAAGAGTTGTAGCAATGGTGCTGATCCTTGTTGGAAAATATTTTGGGAGAAACTAATGAAAAGAATATCCTAACAATGCTCACTTTATTTTCTCTAGTAGAACCTTCCTAGAGTGCTTTAAATTTTATCACCAAGCTTGTAGTAGATGAATCCATTCCATCCCAGTGATTCACCCTCTGGAAATGAGGTCCCAGCACACAGCAGTTTTGAGCAATTGTGCCATTTTTTCCTTTAAAGCTAACACAGAAAGTAGCTGTTCTATATTGTTCCAGCATCACAAATAAACTGCTTGATGATTAACTTTCCAACTTTATCTGCCATGTGTCCTATTTCAGGATATGTGATTTCCTACTTAAAACTTTTTACAGAAATGCAATTAGTACACATGAAGAATGCTCTTTGTTTCTCTGAATAACAGGAGAATCACCAGTGCAAAGCACGTGTAGTTCCAGTGAATTTTAGAATCCAAATATATGAAAAACTAAGATGCAGCATGGTTCAACAGAAACACTGGCATCTGCAGTGGACCGATGTGGATCCCTGAAATCATCCCCTCAGGTGAACTCATTATGTTTCTAAGTGTCAACATTTTATATAGAATCCTACACTTTGGGCACTATTTTATTTTTTTTTACTTCAGCAATGACTGTGAAGTATCACAAAGAAAGCACTGGCTTCATGAGTATATCTGCTTAGAAAGGGAAGCAGTGCTTAACCGCTCAAATCTCTCTCTCTGAGGACTCATATTTGCTTTCCCCAAAGAGCCAACCTGGCATGCCTGTATGTGCTCTCAGAAGAGACATATGAAAGGAGCCTGCGATGGACTTAATGAGAAAGGTTCCTTTCCCTACTTGCACTAATGACCACTCCAATACCTCTGTTTGCTTTTGTTGTCAAGATAATGACAGATCATACTCAGGCAAAGAGAGTCCTGGTGCATCATGTGGAAAACTCACGGAAAGAGTTTACAATAACATGAACTATCTAAGCATTGGAAAACTTAGAGCCACTTCGAAAAGATGTGAATGTATGTCTGCTTAGCATGGGATACTAAGTTTTTCTTCCTAAAGAGATATATTTTAAGTAGAGGAAATAGGAGGCATAAAAAAAAACTAAAATAACATATTTAAAGTGCCCAGCTGATGCTCTTTGGAGACCAAGTCTCCCTGTGAGGCTGTAGCCACAGAGCCCTGCAAGCTCACAGGCTTTTTTATAGCACTGCTTTACTGGGATAACGTCAAGGCTTTCAGGCCTCACAGGTTTATGTCATGCAGTCTGTGGATATTTTGGTTGACAGTGAAGCAGGCTGGAGGCAGCCTTGGCTGCAGTGCATCCAGAGATGATTGCATTATCTGCTCTGGGCCACCCTGTATTGGATAATAACATTTGGTTAATCATAAACATTATTCAGTGGGAAATGTAGATGTTAATAAACTAGCACTGTGAAAGAAACTTACAATGGCTATATAAAGTATATAAAGTATATGTTAGTCCTTATGATTTACCACCATTAAATTATACTGTATGTTTATCATGTCGCTGGCTGAAGGCATCCATCAAATTGCCCGTGGCCTTTTTCAGTTCTGAAGACTAAACCCATTTTTCTAGGATCTAGCTTATGAGTAATTCTGCGTTGCTTTATTTTTTGGTGGATTTTTTGTTGTTTCTTGATTTTGGATAGAGACATAGAGATACATAGAAAAACAAACAATGTAATTCATGCAAGTCAGAAAGTATTTCCCTTATAATAAACAAGGACTTGCATAACCTCATCATCTCACACAGTTCCATAAACAGATAAAATGAAAAATAATCTTTCTGGGGAGTCAAAGCTGCATTGCCACAAAGAATAATCACCTCCTTGCAATATCTTTTGTAACAGTGTGCTTAAGGAGAAGGAAGCCATCTGTAACATGAGATGCACGCACGTGTTTGTGCCACTGGGAACCTTAGAACTGCTGCAGCACAAACTTGCTTACTTCAGCATTTCTTTATTTAATGGAAGGCAAAAGGTGGAAGTTAATTTTGCCTGGATTTTTCTTCAAAGTCTGTTACAGAACCAGCCTCTCGAGAACAGGACTTGCTTCATAGCTTATCCATGAACATTGTATTTCTCTGTTCTAAAACTTGTGGCAGTAAGCACTTTATCTATGTATATATATATATATGCATGTGTACGTGCATATATATGTGATGCCTGCTTACGTATTGGTGTATATATACAACTGTGTATGCATATTTCCCCATTCAAGGAAAAATTCCTTCATGGTGTTTCCCCTAACCTGAGTGACAGTGCTTTACAAAATGGCTATTTTATATTTGAGACGTTTTATTGTACAGACACTGGCACTCAATGCAAAAAGCCACAACAACAACAAAAACCCCAACAAGTCTCATGAGGGAATGATATGAAATAAAACAAGCTCCTTTCACAAAGATCTGTCTACCCTCTAGGTGAATTCAGGTCAGCACACACTTTGGTGAATGAAGCCTTTTACTTTTGTTCTGAATGGACGCTTTGTCTCTAATCCCACAAGAGGGCAGCAAAGGAAAATGGTTGCCAAACACAAGACAAAAACGTTCAAGGACGTACAAGCATTTAAGTTTCCTGCTGTGCTTAATAAGACACTGAAAATACCATTGTGTGGGAACTAAGAGAGCTTGCTGAAAACCACCTGATGAGAGAAAGAGAGGTATATATTTTTAATGCTCCCCAAGCTTCCCAGTCTGTTGAGAGCTTAATTAAGTTACTTGCTATTACCTTCAGATACGCTCCCCGGTCATGTGACGCTGGCACAGCAGCTCAGCAACGTCTCCTGGGCTTCAGCATTCTCATCTGTAGTGATAATTGTTCGGTTCTTGCCAAATTTAAGTGCATTCTCTCAAATCTCTCCCTCTCTTTCTAAGGTATTCTTTGCCTCATGAAGCTTTGACACTAATAGCAAGGTTTGCGCTTCAAGTGCTCTGATGACAACACAAACGCCCCACTTTTGGTTGTTTTATCCCCAGATAACACCTGAGTAATAAAGGAATCCTGATATAAAAAGGGATTTTGTCAACAGACAGCCTTACCAGGAGCTGTTAAAGTAGGAGCTAGGGCATTTTTGCTGCTTCGAGTTGCTGGGGGAGTGTCTGCGTGCCACGGTGTCTGTGCTGAATGCAAATGGAGATTTAGTCAAAGAAGAGGTACTGTGCTGCATCCTGTGCTTTCATTTGTGCATTCTGCAGTCCTGCAGCCAGCAGGGCATCTGCATGTTAATTACCTTTAGAACATACAGGAGGCTTTTTCTCGTATTGAATGTTTCAGCCTCTAAATGAATAAGGGACTGAAGGCAGAGACAAAAAGCTTGCGTAGGAAAGTGGAGGCATTTTTCCAAGGACTGTATTAGAGGTTGGATTTAAACTCAGATCCCACTCATGGCATAGCTTTGGGGTGGTGGTGTTTTGTGTTACCACTGCCATATCTTACCTAACAGAAAAATGTGCTCTGGGCGACACAAGAACACAAAGAACAGGGACTATGATGAGGCGGCTTCATTTATTTAAAACCGGACCTCGCTCCATGCCAGGTGCTTCCAGTGAGTGCAGTAGGATAATGTGTGAAGTGTAGAAACAAGTGTAACCAGTTGTATTGCTGTTTAGCTGGGGTAGAGGATGAACTCTTGTTTCAAGGGATATCCATAAGGAACTGGGCTTATGTGCAGGAGACAGGTGTCCCCGTCCCTGGAGACACTTAAGGTCAGGGCGGATGGGGCTCTGAGCGACCTGATTTAGCTGTAGGTGTCCCTGTTCAGTGCAGAGGAGTTGGACTAGATGACGTTTAAAGATCCCTTCCAATGCAAATAATTCTGTGATCCATCCATCATGTGCCTGGTTGCCAGTAAACAAATCTGAGAATCAGCCCTAGAAGAAGCACTGCCATGGTCAGATGGAGTGGTGGGCTGTGACCCTGCTGTTATCTGTAGTAGATGCTGAAACGTGGAGCTGATGCCTTAAACTCCTTGCCTTCCCTTTCCTTCCCTTCCCCTCTCTTTTTCCTTTTTCTTCCCCTCTCCCTCTCCCTCTCCCTCTCCATCTCCCTCTCCCTTTTTTCTTTCTGGCTGTGAATCAGCCTATTGTTAATTTCCTAGTGAAAAACTCTGCTTAGCTTCACCAAAGAAATGACAACTGCTGGGCCCTGCTTGCTGCCACTCATGGAGTGATGTGGTCTCCTTCACCACTGAGATTTATCTTCATTTGCCACTGGGAGCAGAATCCTGCATCCTTTTTAGGATCCACCTGCAGAGATGCAATTTTCCTCAATGCATCTACTTGTCATCAGCTTCATGTCCTACGCTGTCTCATGCTTCTGCTCTGACTTGCTGAATGTAAGACTGCCTTCCATTCAGCATTGCAAGAATCCTTGCAGGAAGGGCCCTGACCAAGCTCTGGTTAAAATCAAAAGAGAAAGTTACCCAGGATACAATCAGGTACTTGGTATTAGAGTTCCAGCTAAGAGAAAAAGAAATATTTTCTGTGTTAGACTGAACATCTGAAACAGTAAGTGCTGTTTGACTCTCCAGAGCTCTCACAGGTACTTGAGGATGAACTGGGAGTGGTTTTTAAGCCCAGTGCATATCTCTCCAAACAAAATGTCACTCTCTATTATTCTTAGCTGGGAAAATAATGAAAGAATCAATCAAATCCTCTAACACTGACAGAAAACAGACAAAAATCCCTTTGAGTCTCTTCTGAGGCTCTAAGAGGATTAGACTCCTCAGGCAGGAATGCTTCTATAAGGGTTTGTTTATGGGGAGAAAAAAACTTTGATAGATGTGTATGGTCAGTTCAACGAAGCAGCTTGTAAAAGCCTTGTGCGTTTTCTGAAGTGACACAGCACAGTTCTTTAAGTCTGTGTTAGGATCAAGAACCTGAAGTGAAATTTTGATTCTGACATGAACAGACCAAACAGCATCAAGCAAATCCTTCTGGTGCTCAGTTCTCTTTTTTTTTTTTTTTCCCCTCATAGTCAATTTTGCCTGCTTTGATTGCAGACTCCTCAAGGACAGTTGCTAATAGACACACATTCAAATGTAGGTGATGATTTGTGCTAAGAAACTCTCAGGACATCTTGTTGAGTCCCACCACACTAGCTCCTGCCTGCAGTGATGGATATAAAGGGTACCAAAGAAGTCCCCCTCCATTAAGCAGTGCCTTCTGGGCACCAGCACTGAAAAAGAGATTGCAGTTGTACAAAGCCACTTCTGAATACTTCCCTTCATCCACTATGACTTCACCTGGCCCTGTGTCTGATAACATTTCCAGGGGCATTGATAAAAATGGAGTGGAGTAAAGTGGGTTTCCAACTTCAGACAGAGATTGTATTACAAATCAGCAATAATCTGATGTAGTGTAAGGGAAATATAAGATGAATTAGTCAGATAATTTGGATGTTGCCTTAGGCTTATGGAAGATAGAATTTTGGAGAATATAATGCATAGGGTAATGTTTTCAGCATTTTCTAGTACAATAACTCCAGTGGAAATGCTCTATTAACCTGCTTTAATGTTAGATGGTGCTGGATTATGTATTCTGCAAAGTGAAACTGCTATGCAAGTTTTATTTCTCCTACAGTACTGAGATGGCTTCCAAATGGCTGATACCATTCCCAGACTTACCGTGTTCTCCTGAGCAGAGATAACGAAGCTTCCAGAACTTCACAAGCTGCAAAATGTCACTATGGTTCTTTTAAACTGCAGATGCCAGGGGCTATCAGCAGGTACCCAGCCTATGGCAATTGGTCCCTCTGTGAACAACAGCAATTTGGCCATGCAGCAGGAGTACTGCTGTGCTGTCTACAAAAATGCTGTGTGTTTTCTGCATAGAGGTACGTGCTTTCTGACTGCAACCCTATAAAGTTCATGGCTTACTGAGGTTCAAGAGGTAGAAGTCTCGATTATTGTTGTCATTGTTTCTTTATTTAAGTTTTCCTGGCACATCTGGCTGCTGTATAGGATGAAGATTCTATAACAGTCTAAGCTTAGGCTCAAGTGAAACACAGGAAATGCTGGGGCTTGCCAAGAGGCAATCAGGATTGAAAAGTCAATCTGTTTTCCCTGTCTCATTTTGATTCCTATCTCATTCAAAGCTCGATCATTTTGCATTAATATCATATATGTCCAAATTAATGCAGCCAATTGCTGTTGGTCAGCTTGAGCTCTACAGCTGAGCTGAAAAATTCAGAAATGCTATGTAACCTTCTGGAAAACTGATACGATCACTGAGCACAGTCAGATGATTTCCATGTGCTTTAATTTGCATTCTAAACTTTCTGCTCAGCTATAAATACAGCAGCATTATATTTTTGGATAGATCTGCCTTCCTTGTTCCAGGCAGAGAGTGTTGAGCTTGAGAAAAGCATCTGATGCTTATTTGTTAGAGGTCCACGTGACTCAAGAGATTCTTTTATAAAATGATGTGCTGTAGAGGACGAAAGCAGCTGACCTTTTTGCACATTAGCATTCTGTGCTGGTGAAAGAATGAATGCTATTTAAGGGTGTCACAGGAAAGAAATAAAGAAAGAAAGAGGGAAAGTTGTTCCAAGCTACCTAAACAATGATTACTGAGTAGATGGATCTCTCAGAAAGTACTGGAAATGTTTCTAATGCTGGTTGCTTTCCTCTGCAAACAGTATGAGAGATTTTCTGATGAATTAGACTGTGATAATCAGCAGATGCAATAATTTTCCAAAATATTTTTGAGACAAATTAACAAAAATCCTGATTATTTTTTTTTTCATGCCCTCTGCCTCCAACAAGAACTCGTATCATTTTCCCTCCCTCTCCCTCTCTTTGTTCCCCTTATGCATCCAAGGTCCTTTGCTCTTTGTTTTCCAGGTGAGACTTATTGGTGTCTTGGATTCATGCCTTGTGTGTTAAAATGTCTATCTGGATGCATAAAAGTCTATGAGGCTCAATGGGGTTCACCCCAGAGTACCCAAAGAGATGGTTGTTGTCATCATGAGGCTTCCTTCAGCTGGCAAGTGTTGTCCCAGTTTTCAAGAAGGGTGAGAAAGAAGTCCCTGGTAATTACAAGCCTGTCAGTCTCACAGTGTCTGGTAAAAGTTATTGGAAAATAATTCTGGGAGTTATAGAAAAGCACCCGAAAGACAATGCATTCACTGGTCACATTCAACATGTGTTCATGTCAGGAGAGCTTTGTTTAGCCAACTTAATCTCCTTTTCTGACAAGGATACCCATCTAGTTGACCAAGGGATGCTAGCTGATGTAATCTTTTTGGATTTTAGTAGAGCTTTCTGTACTATTTATCAGAGTATCCTTTTTGACAAAGTGTCCAATATACAGGTAGAAAAAAACCAGAATGTTATGTATGAACAATTGGCTAATGAGTAGGGCTCAAAAGGTGATAGTAACTGAGTTTACATCCGGCTGGTGATTAGTCAACTCTGGGGTTTCTCAGGGCTCCATTTTAGGAGCCAGTTCTCTTCAATATTTTTATACATGGTGTGGACACAGGACTTGAATGTAAACTTAAGTAAGTTTGTGGACAGCACTAAATCGAGAGAAACTGTTGATTTCCTTCAGGGTAAAGAGGCCTTGTGGAAAGAACTGTGAGGATCTGGGCAGTCGCCACATTCAAAGTTGTTGTGGATGCCCCATCCTTGGAGACATTCAAAGTCAGGGTGGATGGAGCTCTAGCTTGGTCTGGTGGTTGGCAACCCTGCATACAACTAGGGGTTGAAACTAGATGATCATTTCAACCCAGGCCATTCGATGATTCTATGATTTTATGATATGAAGTTTAACAAGAGCAAGTGCCAGATTCTGCACCTGAGGTGGGGCAATCCTGGCTGTATGTACAGACTAGGGGGTGGGAGGCAGGAGAGCAGCCCTGTGCAAAGGGATCTGGGAGTTCTATTTGATTGCAACTTGAATCTGAATCTGCAGAGTGCTCTGGCAGCCAAAAGGGTAAACCATACCCTCAGGTGCACTAGGTCCAGCACTGGTCACAGCCTGAAGCAGCTGGATTTTAAGAAATGTTTTCTTGTGGTCCTGTGTGGAGGCAGGAGTTTGACTTGATGATACTTGTGAGTTCGTTCCAACTCAGGGTATTTTATGGTTCTATATCCAGGCTTGGGACTGTGCTTGTACATGTAAAAAATTTGCATGTGGTTTTGCATCCATTCTATTATTCATTCTGTTTCTTGACCTGTGACTATAGCTTTCATCAATATGATCCTGGAACCAAATGTCTTACTAAAAAAAATGTAATAATTTGCAGTGAATTCTAACAAGGGTTCAGGTGATGTCAAATCTGGGAAATTTAATCCACCATATTTGTTTTTAAGACTGTGCACAGAAGTATTTCACTGCCAAACGGCTAGATGAAATGGAGCCAAGTGCCATCACAAAGGTCTGGAAAGGTATCTGCTACAATCTGATTGCTTTGGAAAAGGCTCTTCAAGCCTGTAATGTGCATCGGAATCCATGGTAATGAGCACCAGGCTCTTGAGGTTTTGATTCTAGCCAGAATACAAGATTCAGTGTAAAGAGAGCCAAGACTATTCCCTCAGAGTGTCTTTCAGTAGTGGTAGGAACATGATCATGAGGAAAAGTCAAGAGCAAAGGTCAGTATAGGAGGAAAATTCCCAGGGGTGTGTGACATGTGAAAGCTCAGCAGCCATTTTATGCTGTTTGGAGGAAAGGTCTTGCTTGAGCTGTTTGGTGCTGCTGACTTGGCTCATTTATTCCAATGGATCCTGAATCCATCTCTCCATCACTGAAATTCACATCAGCACAGTGGATCCTGAACCTTCGGAGACAGCTGTGAGGCGTAAGTTTCCATGAATGCTGAAAGAAATGCAGTGCAGATATCACTGAGAAAATAATTTGCTCATCCCCTTGTTAGGATAGAAATTGCAGGATTTAGCATGACAGGATTCTGGTCACAGACTAAAAGCAGCAGAGACAGAAATAAAATGCTAATTTTATGCTGGGAAAAAAAAAACTCATCTATGTAGCTTATCCAGACCCAGGTGCTTTCAACAAAAGGTATTTAAAAACTTGGTCCATGCATGTTACTTGCAGAACTGCACCCACAAGCAGCGGCTTGGTGTACGTTTGCTGCATCTCTTTGTGGTGGCATTGTGAAAAGAGTGCTTACACAAAAGTAGGTTTTGGCAAGTTTGCAATAGGCGAGCAGGATTTATCCTGAAAATGCTTCTTGTATCTATGGAAGTCAAAATTGTGCATGTTTCATCTTTTTCATCTCTTAGGCCAAGAATTTAATCCTCTTTGCAGGTGCAAAAAGATATTGCTGTATTACTTATATTTGTTTCAAGTTTTAAATATTTTTTTTTTCCCCAAAATAGTAAAAAATGAGATTCTGTTACAGAAATAAAGAGAAATAAAGAAATAAAGTCTTAAGTTTTCAGGTAATTCAGTAAGACAAATTCATGATTCCTCTGTAAGTTCTCATCCTGAAACTTCAGGAGATAAAAGGTTACTTTTGCAAGAAATATTTTTACATAGTTCAGGAACAGCCATAAGGAGAGCTACTCTGGAGGGCACTGTGAAGGTAATGTACTCTATTACTCTAGTCAGCAGCAGCTTAGAAGCACCATCATACTTCGGAACAATGACTTGGACACGACAAAGACAACACTGACAGTCCTCTAAGCTGTTCTTACTTGTGTTTCCCAGAGTCACAGTGACTCCAGGATACCCTTAATGGTGCCCAACATAGAACTTTCTGGTTGTCTTGAGGAACCTGCTCTTCTTCAAACACCATTCAAGGCATTTTGATGCATTAGGAAAGGCTTATACATCTTATCTGTAGGTTCACATACATGAAGACACCAAGCATAAGGGAATCGTGGTGCGTGGCAACTCAGAAAAAATTATAAGCACTTTTTAAATAGAACTGGAGAGGGTTAGGAGCAATAAACTTTTCTTCCTCCATTTAGCCTCCTTTGAAAATGTCTTCCCAAAATATGTGAAAGCCTTCTGTCATTCCCCTAAGCAAGATGCTATATCTTTAAGAAGTCTGTCCTGCCCCTAAATTATCCCTGATATCAAATACCTAGGTGGACTCAAAGCACTTTGAAAAGGCTTGAAGAGCTCTGGAAAACTGTATTCCTTTCTCCTGAGGCATGAGAGCAGAGAATAATGTGATTGGTTTGTGTGCTGAGGTGATACACTATTAATAAAAGAACCTTTTATTCTGCCTTGCCATTGTTTCCAGTACAATTTTTTTACTTCTGTCACTCAGTGGGAACTGCTAATCCAAGTGAAATGTGAGGACTTAACTGCTTCTGATTGCAGTGACAGAATTAAGTGATGGTGCAGGTCAGGGAGAGGAGGGCAGAAATCTTGTCAGTCTTCATGAAGTGCAGTAAGTGCTTCATGCATTACTGGCTGCACACAGGTAATCCGCGTATTTGGAAAATTAGTTCTGAGCATATAATGTCTCCCTTCCTTCCTTCCAAATAACTTCAGTGTGAGCTTTTATTTCCATTATTCTTTTACTGCATCAAATATATTCTATTCAGCAGAGCCTTTTCTGGCTGTAGAACAAAAGCCTCCTGACACCTTGCCAGGCTTAGTATCTTACCTACACAGCATCATATGTCCATGTAAAAATGACAGGTATACATTGGGAAAAAAAAAAAAAAAAAAAAAGAAAACCAAATACACTTATATCAGACTCTTAATCCCTTTAATTCAAGGCCACATTTTTAGTTATGTGGGAAAGTATTAGCACCTTCATTCAAGCCAGCTGAATTGACACAAAGATTTCCTGAGAACCCATTAAATGTTCTGCAGACAGATTCTTTCATGTAAGAAAAAAATACTTTTCCTCAGTGACTCTTAGAGCCCTTCCTTAGAACAAGTGCAATGGGCAGTTACTGAGCACCAGGGCAAGTAAGGAGAAAGAGCAGAATGACAAGTGGCAAGGTGGGAATGGTGGAATGCAGCTGGAGAGTAATTCAATTTCCTTCCTGATGCTTGACTATCAAGTTTTTGCTAAAATCAATGAAGCAGTTATATAAGTGATAGGGAAGCTGAGTGGTTTGGTACAGTGTCTGCTTGTGAGCTGAGTCCCTGATTTGCAGCACGTTCAGTGTCTTCCACAAAAGGAGATGTGTTAAAAATGATGTTTTTCTGTGTTCTGAATCAATGCATTAAATGGGAAAGTCAGTTCCAGCAAGAGCTGTGAAACATTCCTAGTAGAGGAGATTTTGTTTGATCATCTTTTGGTAGTTCAGCTAAGTGGTGATGAGACAATGCCAAATTTATGGTATTAAAAAAAAACCTTGAAGTATCCAGTCTGCCTTTTGGGGTTCCACACACTGTAGAAAGCTTCATTGTTCCCCTATCAATAGACCCAGGCACTTGTATTTTGAAAAGAAAACATAATTTACACAAAGATCTCCACCATTTTGATTTCAGCTCTTCTGGAGATAACAATTTCACTGTTCTACATGGTAGTTTGTTCCAGTGGCTAATCATATTTGCTGTCAAAAGCATGTACATTATTTCCAACTCAACGTTGTTTAACTTCTCATCATTATCTTTGCTTTGCTTTTCTTTGCCTTGAAGAGCTCTGCAGACACTGCTTTTTTTGGGTCCATGAAAGTATTCATATATTGGGTATTAAATCAATTAACTTCAGCAGAGACTGAATAAGCCATACTGCTTGGCTCAGCTCTGCCACTGACCTCCAGCAGAATTCATTATTCATCTATAACAGTCTCAGTGATCACAAGGTGGAACAATTAAAACTGTTACAAAACTCTGAATGAGGGCTGAAAGGGCATGACATTCAAAATGGATTTACAAAGAAAATAGGTTCTCAAATTTGAAAATATAACCTTGAGCAAAAATAATCATGCTGATTGTATGTAATGGCTCCCGCTTCCCAGTGAGGAGGAATACTGGTTGGATATCACTGTCTACTCCAGACAGATTTTATTTATCTTTTCTTTTCTCTCTTCCTTTTTCTCTCTTCTTTTCTCTCTTTCTCTCTCTCTCTCTCTCTCCCCCTCTCCCACTTTCTTTCTTCCTTTCTCTCTTCCTACTTCTTCCTTTCCCTTTTGACTGTAAATTAACCTTGGAAGATGAAGTAAAACCAACTTCTTTGTGACTGTGCAGATGCAGGTGCTGAGAGGCAATATTTTTTGACATCCACAAGAAATGTGCCAGCATGGTTATAAAAATAGGTGAATAGGTTGGAGCTGTAAGGATGCTTCTTGGATTTAAGTCAAAGCATATGGATTTGGGTCTGTTTAAGTGTCTGAAAATGGAAGTTCATAGTCTGCTGTCACCATGAAATTTATTGTCAAAGCAAAACAAAACAAAACAAACAAACATTACATGTTTGTTATATGGTGTTCCAAAAGCAAGAATGCAAAGACATGTGTTGCCTTGTCCAGCCAAGTCTAGGTAATAGTAATATGATTCACATGCAAATAGAGATTAAATATGGAAACAAGGATAAATGTGAATATATTCACTATGAGTTTAAAGCTGAAAGATAACATCTTCGCTTTGATTTATAAAACTCAAAATATCTTGGAATTGGTCTTATGGAGAATTTTTCTTCTCCCACACCACTCCAGGCCTAAGAAAGCCTTTCTGCACCAGCCTGCTAGCTCTAAAAGTGGTGGGATCAGAGGCGCAGTGAATTAGTGGCTGAGATATCCTTGCAAATGTGAAACAGATAAAAATGGATAAATAAAATGGAAACTGAAAACACAGACCTGCAGAAGAGAGTTTTTTTTTTAATTTTTTAAATTAAGAAAAAAATGAAGTTCCACAAGAAATTTTCTGATAATGGTTTCTGATGTATTATGGCTCCTGCCCAGTTAAATTGCCAGGAAAGGGGAGAAATCAATGGAGCATCAGGTGACTTCATATTATTGTGTCAGCTGTGGTGCGGGGTAGATATATCCTGAGCCCTCATTTCCTTGTGAGCAGGTCTAGGATGACAAAGCTTATGAGAGGGCAAAGTAACAGTTTGCAGTTAGCTAAGATATTAAAGAATAATGACCCGTAAAGGCACTGTCCAGACTCACCTCATGGGATGGATCACAGTGAGGTCTTCACTGAAGCTTCAAGTTGAATATTAGAAACAATTTCTTCTCGGAAAGAGTGGTGAGGCATTGCAACAGGCTGCCCAGGGAGGTGGAGGAGTCACCATCCCTGGGGGTGTTCAAGAAATGTAAATGTGGCATGTGGGGACATGGTTAGTGGGCATTGCTGTCATGGGTTGATGGTTGGACCAGATGATCTTAGTGGTCTTCTACAGCCTTGATGGTTCTATGCTTTTATGATTCTTTCCACCCTCATTCAGGTGAGAAAAATATTAAGCTACAGCTCCTAGAACGCCTAGGTCTCTGCTCTTGCCTTCTGTAGGAACAGGGCCTAGGGGAAAACCGATGAGTCTTGGTCTGACCCAAAGGAAGTGCACTAATCCCTGAGATGAGCGTGGGGATCCTGACTGCTGAACAGGGCTTTATCAGGTCCCACCAATCTGGGCCCATCCAGAAGAGGTCATCATGTGAATCAAAAATCACTCGTGAAGCAAAATTACTCAGTGATTTGTAAAAAGAAAAAGTCTGTCACAATAATCAATATGAGGGAAAATAAGTAGGAAGAGATTGTTTTATTTTTATTACCTTAAGTAACCGGTGAGTTAATTAAAATGATACTTAATATCCTGTTGTGTAAATGCCCCTTAGCATAACTTATGTCACTCCTACTGGGAGTGTGTTTTGCAATCAGAAGTCATTTCACACATATGTCATTTGCTTTAAAACCTTAGATTTTCAGCAAACCAGCTGACATTTCTTCTTATTTTTACTTTTAGTTTCCTTTCTGTTGTTATGTTGCAATGGTGATGCTTTTTGTAATATTGAAAAGCTGAAGGAGGCACTGATTTCAAGACCCTCAGAAAGTACACACACTATGAAACGGAGGTCTTCAGCATACCAATGTTAACATATTTATCACAAAACAAAAGAAAGCAAATGAAACAAAAATACTTTGGGCTAAGGGAGATGAGGGTCAGGAGAAGAAGAGTGAATGGCATTTCACAGGAGATGCTGTCTCATCAGCCCTGCAAATAGCTGTCATTTCTACATGAAAGAGATGAATGAATCAGTTTCTGGATGGCTCTATAACTGTGACAGCCATCATCTAAACAAAAGCTTAACAGAAAATAGACAGAAAAAAAGAATTTGGAGGGGGAGGAGAGGGGGGAATTGAGCCTTATCTAAAAAACTTACCCAAACCAATGAAATATCAGGAGAGCTCATGAAACCATTCCTTAAATACTAATTCAGCAGCAGTTTCAAGCGGCTAGCTATATGGATACTGAATATTTACTCCTTCCCTTCCATCTGCTGGCTGCCCGTTGTCATATCTTCCCCTCCTCCAGCCAAGCTCAGAGCTGAGGAAACTGGAAACACCTCATCATGTCAGTGCCTTTGAGCAACACTAAAGGGATTCATGAGGAGGTTAATAAGTTGATTGCAATTATAACACTTACTGTTGTGTACCATTGATGACGGCTAATGTGGTTATTTCCTGCTCCTCTGATCATTTCCCTGCATGTTCATCAAGTCAGTGTGGAGCAGGGCTCTCTGATGCCTGTGCTGCAGCAACAGCTGGTTGGCCCTTAGCTACCATTGCTGTGAGCTGTGTTTGCACAAACTCTTTGACTCCTGCAGCACTTAGGGAAAGGCAGATGAAATTCTACTAATGAGAGAAGGATCAAATACTTTTTTTTTTTTTTCCTCTGCACTTTCAAAATGCATGAACTACTGTGAAATAATCAGGAATGAGTTGAAGCTGAGGTCAGTGAGTGATATTTTTCCTCTATGTGCCAGGGCTATTTCTTTGAACTGCTTTCTTTCTTTCTTTCTTTCTTTCTTTCTTTCTTTCTTTCTTTCTT
>JAPSGF010000032.1:6636219-6681555 GCA_035772895.1 Perdix hodgsoniae
TTTCTTTCTTTCTTTCTTTCTTTCTTTCTTTCTTTCTTTCTTTCTTTTCTGTCAGCATACAGTTCTCAATGCTATCACATCGAGACTTTTTTCTCAGGAGGAATGAGCTCTCTTCTCTCTTGAGTCTTGTGAGCTAAAGCTAAGTAACTGACTTTCTGTATAGGTATTGAAATTGATTAATAATACAAATTAATCAACCTGTTTACTGTCTTGTAAATGAGCAGTCTTGCAACATTCATGATCTTTACTAGAACATCAGATTCATGATTGCAAATACACACATAGAGAATTAAGTAAAGATGATTTTGGGACAGAACTATTCTCCAAGCAGTCAATATTCTGCCTGCTTTAATTAAAATATGAATACTTCAAAACTGGCATAAACTTCCCTTGATTCAGTTGATTGCATGATTGCCCTCACAGCACATAAAGCCAACCATATCATGGGCTGCATCAAAAGAAGTGTGGCCAGTACGTTGAGGGAGGTTATCCTGCCCCTCTGTTCCATGCTGATAAGGCCTCACCTGGAGTACTGCATCCAGGTGTGGAGTCCTCTGTACAGAAAAGGCACAGACCTGTTGGAGCACATCCAGAAAATGGCCACAAAAATGATCCAAGGGATGGAATACCTCTCAATGTGAGGACAGTCTGAGAGAGATGGGGCTGTTCTGCCTGGAGCAGAGAAGCCGCCAGGGAGACCTGATAGCAGCCTTTCAGTGTCTAAAGGTGAACTATAAGAAAGAAAGGGACAGACTTTTCAGCAGGGTCTGTTGTTATAGCATAAAGGGAAATGGCTTCAAACTACAAGAGGGGAGATTTAGACTGGTATGAATAATTCTATCCTTTATAAACAAGAATCCCTAAAGATAGCATTGTGAGGGAAAGCTGAATACTGTAGTCATGTCATGAAGCCATCAAGTAGAACTAGAAGACAGAATGCATGAATAATATCTACTGTTCCTCTGAAAACAAATGCTACTATGGAAAGTAACATTGCTGAACGTTTAAGGCCATCACAGTAAGAGAAGGAAGAAGCAGTGTAATTGCTGGGATGACAAATATCAGCCTAATACAAACAGTACTAAGCAGGAATCTACCTGTGGCAGAAATGGGTAAGAATTCTCACTGAAGAATTATTTATGGCAGTGAGCTGATTTGGCACGGCCTTTATCTGGTCAACACAGACTCAGGCTATTTTAGCAGACAATTTTGCTTGGGGACATAGTTATGCTAATGGGGATGTTGAGAAGGATAGCACAGAAAGTCATCCATGTCTGTGATAAGGAGCAAGAGATTTAGGCCTGTGCAGAAACACCGTGACGATGCCCTCAAGTGTCCAGTCTCCCATCATATCCAGGTAACACCTTCCACTCTCTGCTAATTGTCATTATGCTGGCAGCAGTGGTGAGAATTAGAAAACTGGTTCAGCCGGGATAGGCATTTAGCAAGAATTAAATGTTTAGAGAAACATAAGGACTGAACCCATACCCAGCAGAGAGAGAAGCTGCGGAGAGGACAAGAGTTTAATGAGCTGTTTAAACCAGCCCAAACTTCCTTCTTTAGGGTGTCCAATATCACTTTTAACACTAAATTTGTTTAGCTACTTCAAATATTAACCAATCATTTTCTTCCTCTCCTACAGCATCAACACTGTCCTGGATGATGTGAGGAGCTCTGCTTCCAGGATTCCTACGTAGTGGAAAGAGATTATATTTGGGAGGTTTCAAATCAGTAATTGACCTGAAATGAGAGCTCAGTTAGTGGCAGCTTCATCACTGGATATAACATTTTGGGCTGCTTTTTGCTTTCTGTGCACAGACCTATCTTCCAGTGATATAATTTACTCTGGAATCTATTTGGTAATTTTTATTATTTTCTACTTCTGAAGGCAGTATTCAGCTGATTAAATTTTGTCCAACATAGCCATTCATCAGATTGTTTTACAATGAAGAGCATTATTTTTGTCATACTACAATTAGACAGCTTTGTCTTTTCATGTCTTTTATTTTTAAACAATAGTGTCTCATAAAATGTAAGAATCATGATTTCCTAGACATAATGGCCATTTTTATAAAAATGTGCCCAGTTCTGTGGTAATACTCCCAGTACATCCTAGTTTTCATTAAGGACTGAGTAACAGCCTGTAGGAAAGAATGGCCTGTTTCCACACACATACATATGTTATATTGATTGTGGAGGGTCTTGTCTGGGGATTGCTGTGTGATTGCAGGTTCTGCTGCTTCCATCTGTGAATTATATGAAAGATAATATTTACTGAGACAAGCCCAGCTCCTCTGAGCACACAGACTTGATGAGAGGTTCATTTGTGCACTTCACAGCACAGTATGAATCGCAGCACCAGTGCATATAGGAAACTGTGTTATATACTTACTATTTCCAGAGAAAATCTGATTGGCCATCCTAAAATGGCATCATCCTTGATGTAGGGTTTGTAGCAGGTAGGTGTGCCAGTGTTGCATTGCAGCAGGACTGTCTCTGTTCTGTCACAAAAATCATTTAGGTTAACCTCAGTAATGGTTAACCTCTTTAGTCTTGCTGCAGTGGGGTAACCTCTCTCTTCCTCCTGAAGTACTTGAGTGGGAGTTGAGCAGTGAGCTTTGTCTCCTGTGGTGCTTCTACATATACTCATTTTACAGCCTGAAAGAGCCTTTCTTCTGGCAAAAATGTAACTGGAAGAAGGGATAAAGAGCTCAGCTCTGGAAAGTGACTCCAGAGAACTTAGTTAATTCTTCAGCAGGAAAATAGACAGTTGTAGACTCCAGACAAGTCATTCAAGGTGGATTTCTGTCATTCATTCATAGGTTCCTTGAGCTATTGAAGAGTCTTAGTACATTTGAGCTCACCAAACGGAACTGACGAAGGAGAGCCTTGACCTCCTAGAGTGGGCACTAGATAGTTCAGATGGGTAATGAATGACATGTAAGATACCTGCAGACACTTATGTTTAGGCAAGACACTTGAGGCTCTTTTAACATCCCACAACCAGTTACTCAATAGAATCTGTGAGTTTAGCTAAAAACACTCTCTCTTATCTCCCACATCTTCACATCTGGATAGATAACACACATTAAAATCCATTGGCTGTATTGACTAGCTTTTCCCTGGATGTTATGGAGACCAGACAACTAGTTTAGATGGGCATCACACTCCTTGAATACAACCAGAAGTGAGAAGAGCCTACCCAATCTTCTTCTGACTTCTATTCCATGCGATATACTGCCTACACAATTTATGTTCCTTCTTTTAGGGAGTTTATTCTTGACCTTCTTTGTGAGTAACTGGCACAGCAGAATGCTTATATCCCCTATGGTTGGACATTCAGATGTGGAGAGAGTTGCTGACACCATTCATTAAAATAGAGAAATTGGAATCTCATAGAAATGTAACACCAGAAAATAATCACACATATTCTAAAAAAAATTAAACCCTTTTTATTTGTATATTTATTTTTATATATAAAAGAAATACAAAAAAAAGAACACAAACAAAATGTTGATTATGGCAATTCAGTTTTGTCAGCCCCCTCAGCCTGGGCTGCTGCCTCAGATCCTCCGGGAGTGAGCAAAGTCCTGCGGTTATAATGTCCCTTTATGATTCCAGAGTTATTGTTCTCATTTAGGATTTGCTTCTGTTTTTGCCTGTTAAGAGACTGTACAAGTCCTAGTACAACAGCTGCTAATGAATACTGTCCAGTCAGTTTTCTTGGTTGTAAGATTAAAGGATTTGGTTGAACTCTTCCTAGAAGAAAATATGTTTTGATTTTTCCTTCCTGTTCGCTGATGCCTTTGACATAAATCTCTCCTCGGTAGTCGAAGGCAAATCCTCGGTCCTTCAGGATCAGATATGTTTCTTCAGGCACTTGTATTCTGTCACTAACTCCTGTGCTGTCCATTCGACTTGCTAAATTAACTGTTTTGCCCCAGATATCATACTGTGGTTTCTTGGCACCGATAACTCCTGCTACAACAGAGCCATGACTAATCCCTATTAAAAACAGATAAGTAAATAAAATAGAGAAGAAGTAGCCAGCTAAGCAAGAATAACTGAAAACCATATCTGCACTTGAGAATCAGCTGAAACCTACATCAGATTCACTTATCATTAAGCTTAAGGAAAAAGTATATATAAAAAGAAAGAAATAAGTCCAGGAAAGATAAAAACATGAAAAGTTATGTCCTCAAAGCTATTTTATAGGTTGTCCATTTGTCCATCACAGTGGAATTGCACTACTTATATACTGCCTGTATTCTGTGCACTATTGCCAAAGTTTCTGCAAACTATTTCTTAAGCAATAGGAAAAATCTTTCAGACTGTACTTCTTGAAGGCAACCCTAACAGTGCTATGCAGTGAAGAAATGACATTCTTGTGTTCTATGAAGTGAAAATATTCATGTATTTCTATGAAGTTATTGCAATACTATATATTATGAAACTTGCATATATTTAAGGCAAGCAGTCAAATAGAAGAGAATATATATATATTTTTTTCTATGATGGAATTTAAAAAATAAATTTAGTGGTAGTGAAAAGTAACTTTGAAAAAAGATCTTGCAAACTTGATTTTTATTTTGTTTATTTTTTCATTTTTGTTATAAATCCGTTATAGAAATGATCTTTAAATATTTTTGCATTCATGCATGATAAATTCTTTGCAAATGATCCACGTTTACTGGGCACAGATGCATATTCCCTGAAAGTTATTCATGGTTCTAAACTATTAGGGTGCACTCAGAGATAGCACAGATAGTGATGCCAAAACCCTCTATGCTGTGACTGATGAACATCAGTTTTTTTTTAATGCTAAGCCTGTCTTGTTTTTCTGAGTACTTTCTGGTTTTGTCTATTGACCTAGACAACGTAAGATGTCATCAGTTTGGTTCTTGCTACGTGCCATACATTGAAGTAATATTGTCATGACCCATCATATTGATTTCATCCATTCACAGCAGTTTAGTGGTGCTGCCACTGGGACAGATCAGGTAAGAACCAGAGTTCAGTTTTTCTCCAAAGCCACAAGTACTGCACACAGAGTTTAGAGTGAGCTACTATTCGCTGTTTTAATTTAAAACACATTCTAATTCTCATGCTTGAATAATGCTTACCAATACGGAGCTCAAAGTTGTTAAATGAATGCTTGTTGATCTCCTGTATGCTTTCATTCAATGCTACGGAGAAGTCAGCTAGAGCACACAAATGCCCCCATTTGTCTTCACATTGCTGAGGAGTCGTTAAAAAACAATATGTTAGAAATGTTTTGCATTTGCCTGTAGAACAGCTCCCATCCATCCCTACCAAGTAACAAGTATCTTACAGACCTGGAATCCAAAATGAATAGTTTAACTATGCTAGATCAAGAGGAGGTTGGGTATTATTAATGGTAAAGTAATGCTTCCCACTTATATAACAGTGCTTGCATACTTAGATACAGAGAAGCTCACTCTGAAACACCAAAGAAATTAATTTCCTATCAAAAATCAGAAAGGAAATCACAGGAATTAACAATGCATATGAAATCTAAGGCTGATGAAATATGGAGAGGATTGGGACTGACCTAATAATATTATGATATCACCTTATCTATTCTGAAGCCAAGTAATTCTTTCATTAAACAAATTTCCAGTCCATAAGTATGAAGCATTACAAGCACCATCTCACATCACGCAGTGCAGCTCTTTGCCATTTCAACCATCCTTGGTTTTTAAGCCTGATTATAAGAATCTCCCTTGCATCAACCTTTTCTGTTCACACCATGCTTTTTTGTTGTCCTCAGCGTCTTTCAGTTTAGAATATGCCATCCTTCCACAGCATCCCTCACCTCTTTGATGTTAATGCAGTGATACACGTATACATATGAAGATAAGTATATTTAAAACATATGTACAAATTTCATTAGACTACTAAAGTATTGCAAAAGATTGATTAATCACTGTTGAAAATGCAGTAAAATTTTTCTTCCTTTGAATTTTTACCCATATTAAGAGTAAAAAGAATTGGTTAGGAGGTCTGTAGCAGCAACCTGCTATGTTTCTGATGTTCACTTCTTTGCTTATCTCTGCAGAGAAGCAATTTAAGATGGAACAAACTAAAAAAAATATCATGCATACCTAGTTTTATGGATTTCTGTCTATCAGCCTTACTTGTTATTCTGCATGTTGTAGCTGCACTCCACTTGCTTTATAATATAAACAAGCAATTTTTTTTTTAGATTATAAAGCTCTGGGTGCTGCTTTCCTGGTAGTTGTGATCAGTGTGGACAAATGTGATTTCCATGCTCCTGTTGATCTGGGGCAGCACACTCTTGTGGTACACTTCCTTGTGATGTGGCACTGGTTACCAAGCAAGACAGATCTTGGCAACAGTCAGCTTCTCACTGGAAGTATTCTAGAACTTCATCTTACTCCCTTGGAGACCCCATTTTCAGGAATACTCTTGAGTGTAATTGTGAGTATATTGATGTTATCTGGCTTATTTTATGTTCATGATTAGGATTCTTTAGTTGGAGTGTGGTGAGGCACTGGCAGAGGCTGCCCATAGAAGCTGTGGAAATTCCATCCCTGGAAGTGTTCAAGACATGGTTGAATGGGGCCCTGAGCATCCTGATCTGGTAAGTGGCAATCAGCCTATGGAAAGGGGGTGAAACTGGATGGTCTTTAAAGTTCCATCCAATATGAAACATTCTATGGTTCTATGATTTTTCCCTTAGTTTTGTTTCCAATTCTGATAGTGAGAGCAATGTGCAAACTTCTGGTTGTGTGAATTTCTTTAGTTGAACTGACATATCTGCTTTGTTCTGATGTACAGTTTATCATCCTGTTTAAAAACAGCTACATCATTGCAATAAATGTTTAAATGCGACCTTGCACTTGTATAAGTATGCTACTGTACTTTCCCATCAGTGTGATTGAAAGGAGACTTTTTTTTCTCTCTAACAAACTTAAATTTGAAGAAAGAATCCATATGGTTCTTGTTCAGAGAACAAATGGCATTTCAATTCATCAAGAACTGCAACTGTTTCTTCCAGAAGCTCCAAATGTCTGTTTTCTTTGAGCAAACATAGCACTATGAACATTAAAAAGATAAGACTAATAATTTTTAATACAATCACATCAGAAGTTTAGTGTTCTAGAGTAGACTCTTCTCTTACCTGCTTTTCAGGTGATAATCCTGACACAGCCATGTATGTGCTACCGATTGTTTTAATTTTTTCAATATCCTGGAACCTCTCTTCACCTAGTAGCTAATAAGCATATTAAAAAAATCATAAAAATAAACAAATAAAAGCTATTATTTCTGTAACTTCCAATGTAAAATGCTTGTATGGATATAGAAATTAGTCTTTGTGTTTGCAATTGCTAGTCATAGAACAATATAGTTCTAGTTATTGTACAATATTCATTCTAGGTTCTGGGAAACACTGAGCAGTGGCTCTTTTTAACATCATGTAGTAACAGAATGCACTCAAGCTCTTTAAAGACATTTGGCACATTTTAGAATAGATCATATAAAACATGAATATTCCATCTTAATTTAAATGAAGATGATCCCTGCAAATGCTGAGATATAATGATGAAAATTAACTAAGAGAAATGGTCATAGTTATCTGTATATTCTGGTATTTGTGTATATGAATATAAGAGCACTTGATCACTTCAAAATATTCCAAAATCTCTTTGGGAGGAATTCAGTGTGGTTAGATTTAGTGCTCTTGTGGAAATATTTCTGGTGATTAAGTCAGTATTGGAGGTAATTCAATCCACTTATTCATTCAACCATCATACACATTCAGTGAACAGATACCAATGCCTCCAAAGCACTTTTGTGGGAGATCAAGTCCTCCTGCATGACATGCTTCTTTTTACGACTATGTTTGACAGTGGTATGGTGGTATGGTTTGACATCAGTCAGTCAGTCTATGCTTTTGTTAACTATTTATGCCTTCTGCAAGAGTTGCAGGAGACCAATACATATTGTTAAGCACCAGTATTTATGCTAAGTAGGCATAACAAAATTGTATCAGATTGGGAATCTGCAAGACGAAGAATAAATTTAGGCTAGTGACTAGATCAGTGAGTGATGTGGAAATGACAATTTGGTCCCTATTCCAAGCCCATATTCACAGTTTAACATAGAATTTTGCACTAAATTTTGGCTAGAGCCTGACATTCCTTGAGAAACCTAATCTGACTTTGTGTTATGAACTCAACCATTGACAGCATTTTATATGGGATGTGGGCACATATCACCTCATCACAGGCTTTACAGATGTGTGTTAATGAAGGTAATACCCTGGGACACTTCAAGATAGGCAGCATGATATCTAATTAATTCAGGCATCAATGTGGTTCACCAGCCATGAATGACCGTCTCCTTTCCCCCCTCAAAAATGTCCCCACCTAAAACCTGTTCACAGGCAGTGAATTTAAAACTTTTAGTACTAAAGGCTCAACATAGTTGAGATTTAAATGAAAAAATTCATGCTGTGGTCAGGCAAAAAGTTAATGAAGCTTTCCCCACTTCTATAATACACTATCACACATTCCTTTTCCACCCTGTGGATTTGAGTTTCCTTTCAATTAAAAACTAACAACAGTGTTTTGTTCAAAGGGAAAAACATACCAAAGGACTAACATGAAATATCCCTGGCCATTGAACTAACCACACTGTAAGTCAGCCAGAGCGTCGGGATGTTGGAAGCTCTGCTGTTCATGTGCAGATACGGCACCATCTGTCTCTAAAGGGAGGTTGCACAGTATTGCACAGGGGACACAAAGCCATATGGTTAATGGCTCTCTTCCAAGTTAGGAAAGTCCAAAAATTTGACACATTTCTCATTTTCTTCAGACTGCCAGCAAAGCCCATCATCCCTATTTCTCTCCCACATGGACAGTTCTTCTAGCTTCTCCCTTAAAGAAAAAGACTCTCACTGTTTCTCACTGCTCTGATTCTGTAAGCAGCAGGTGTGTAGGGGAAACATGGTCTTGGTTAAAAACAATTTTCATTTCCATATGGTTGCTAGAAACAATACCAAAGAGCACAATGATATGACATGTATGATAAATATTTAAAAATTATTCTTTTTAAGAATTAGAAAAACCTATTGGATATCAGGCAATTTTGAAGAAATAATCTCAAGTTATTTCCTTCTCATTAATTATTGTTTCCAAATCTCTGTTTTTTCCTGCTTCATTCTGTCTGTTAAATAGCTTATTTCCTTCTTCAGATAGTGGTTTATTTGCCCACTACTTTTCTCCAAGTATGACAGGATGGTGAATATTGATTTTGAGGAAAAATATTCCCACACTATTTGTTTCAACACTTTCCCATCACTATTCGTTGCAACACTTTAAATGAGCTCACTAATTTACCAAGAAAGATCAGGAAACATTTTCAAACACTACAGTGTGGTTGAAATCTGAAAAGAAATGAATATCTTGATGCTGCAATTTGTGTACAGTAAACCCTGTGGCATATGCACGTATGAGGTAGTAAAGCTGAGAACATTTCAGGACATTCCGCATAACTGCAATGGGATCAGTGCATTCTGAAACAGAATCCTGCATGGTGCTGAAACCCATATTTGTGACAACATTGTGTATTAGAATCCATTGTTATAACCACCATGTAAATCACTGCAGGATAAAGGATAAAGGGGGGGAAAGAGTCCATGAACTAGAAAACTCTTATTAAAGCACAAATCCCAATTGTACTGTAGCTAAGATACATAAATGCTAGATTAAAATGGCTAGAAAGAATATTACATTTTAGAAAAAAACAATACTCATAATCTTCAGAAGAAAACCATTCCAGTATTATTTTTTGGTACGCCATGTCTAATAACAGGAGTTTTGCCCTGTTATGTGTCATTTCAGAAGTTGTAGCTATAAAAGTAGATTTGCAGTATTCATGTTTTTGTTGTTGTTATTGTTGTTGTTTTTTTGTTTGTTTGTTTGTTTGTTTGTTTTTTGTATTGATGTATGAAGTGTTCCTTTTAGTAGCTCTGGGCCTGATTTACAAATAGGAAATTATGTATAACTGTATTCCGTAGGGATGCTATATACCAAGTAAAGAAAGATCTTTTTTTTCAGTCCAGAATCCAGCACCTCCCATTCTGCCTCCACCTATGTCCCCATCGCATTTTCCAAATCAGGTCAATTTGGATTTTTGCTGCTGCTTTCATTCAGAATCATTTTAAAATCATGGAATCATAGAATGGCCTAATTTGGAAGGGACCTTCATGATAATTGAGTTCCAACTAGATGAAGGCAACATCCCTAGTAGTATTATCTGTATAAGAAAACATGAGGATTCATAGTACAGAATCTGACTTGGAATTAGGAACTTAATTCAGTTGTCTAAAAATGGAAGTCTAGTGTCATTTAGAGCATGCTTTCTGTTAAAACTTACAACTGCATGCTTCAGTATAAGTTTTCTGATGGTGTAGCATGGGAGCTGCCAATCTCACGTTTGTCTCAGATCATGTCAGATATGTCAAAAAGCAGTAAGCCCCAATGTCCCAGACTCTTGTCCTAAGGATTCTACATTTGTATGTCTCTGAAGAATTGTTCATGTGATGTTGAGGATCAACGTATTTCCACAACTAGTACTTCCACTCTGCTTTCAAGGTGAACATCTGTGTTTCGCTTTCAGGCCTGTATTAAGATAATAGACAATCTCAGCAAGAAATAGAATGAAAAGCAGGGTATAGTGTCATCATTTAGTGTTAGTTAATAGTTGCACAGAAACATTACTGTCCCTGGTATGCTGTTTGCAAAATGTCTTCTGTTTTTTTTTCCAGGCTAGGATTACTCACTTCACAATGGTTCTGTCCTGCATATCACCTTTCAGATTGCTTAGACAGAGAAAACTAATGGTGTGACCATGCTGGAGGTAGGTTAGCAGTCATCAGGGGAGCACATAATTTAATTTACTACCCATACTAAGAACATATCTATTATTCAACTAAACATGTCTGGGACATAACACAGTTCCTAATTAGGTCCTTTATTAGTTACAGAACAGGTGTCAGGGACCTGAATGATTATCATGTTAGAGCTTTTGATGAAAACCTTGTCTTCAATAATCACCTCAGCAGCAATGAAATTCTGCTGTGAAGATTACATGAAAGTGCATGACAAGATATCTAAAATTAATTCATAGCAATAGGCTTTGCATTAAGTTTGAGCCATAATCATTTTAATGAGATCTGGAAAGAAAAACAAAACTATTAATCAGAGCATGCTGGCAGCTGTGCAAGATCTCAGAAATGAGAATGAAGTATTTATATCTATAGGGAAAACAGAGCAGAAGCTTAGGAGGAGACAGTGTTCTACCTGTAGAATAGCAGTTTAGTTTTCTACTGAAATGCACAAGGATGCACTGCACCTGTGAATTCTTATATTTCCCACTGGCAATTTTATTAACTGTTGATTTGTAAAAATAAATCCTCGATTTCATTCTGTCTCACAGTTTGGTACACTTGATCCTCATCCAGTTTTCATGAGCTAGCACTCTATGAACTCTTCTCATGAGGAGCCCCAGGATAAGAAAGAGTAAAGGTGTAGTTCAGTCCCTAACCTGGGTTCATAATTAGTTTCTATCTTCTGGCTCGATTCGCATACCTTTGTTTTCTGAAAAACACAGGAAAGCCAATTATTCCTTTGAACCTTTGCCTTTCACTCATAAAATGAAGACTGCTATAGAATTAAGGTAAAATAAGTTCTTCAAAACCTCTGAGAGGCCTTGCATAGTAGCTTCCCAGAACTGAATAATAATAATAAAAAATATTAATCTATTTTTCTCAGTGTTTTGCCTTTATCTTGCTCTTCAGCAGCTTTCTCTGAAGCCCTTGGAGATGCACGTTCTTCAAAGCAAAACTAATCAATACAAAATAAAACAAAAACCTTAGGCTAGATCCTCAAGTAGAGACAGGTGTTTAAAGTAGAACTGTGGTACGACTGAAAAAAAAGGAAGAAAAAGGACACTAAATCTCAAATTTTCATTGAACTATAGTCCTTGGAGAGATCTAAAATTTGTTGATCATAGAATCATAGAATCATAGAATGGCCTGGGTTGAAAAGGACCACAATGGTCATCTATTTTCAACCCCCCTGCTATGTGCAGGGTCGCCAACCACCAGACCAGGCTGCCCAGAGCCACATCCAGCCTGGCCTTGAATGTCTCCAGGTATGGGGCATCCACAACCTCCTTGGGCAACCTGTTCCAGTGCATCACCACTCTCTTTGAGAAGAACTTCCTCTTAATGTATAACCTAAACCTCCCCTGTCTCAGTTTAAAACCATTTCCCCTTGTCCTATCACTAATGATGCTGAGAAAAAATTCTGCATACTTCATCTACAGACAAAATCCTGATCTGCAATTTGTATTCCTAAACTAAGCTTCCGCTCTTGTTTTCTCGCAAAAGTTCAGTCTCAATCAACTGTACTCTGATAATGTCTTTTGAATTGAGAAACAAAAAAATAAAAAGGAACAAAGAAGAGTGAAAGTGTTCTCCCTTTTCCAAAGCACAACCTAAGTAGATTTTTTCCCTGTTCTGATTTTGAAAATTATGCCATGGTTACGTAACTCATGTGGGATGTGAAATCCAGATCAAAGCTCATTTTAGGGAACAAACAAATTCCTCATGCTTTCTTGAAGTGTGTCTTAAAATTAACCCTACAAAACAACCTTCATTTCCCCATTTGGTACTCTATCAACACACAGAAAGGAATTCAAAACATCGTTGTGATAAATAGAGATAGAACTGAACATCCTAGGATATTTTTTTTTACTGTTCTTCAAATATTTCTTGCTATCCAGGTGCTTGCTCCTGTTCAGTCCAGTTTAGTGACACTAGAACAGCTTGCCCACAAAGGTTGTGGATTCCCCCTCCATGGAGGTATTGAAGGTCAGGCTGACTGGGGCTTTGAGCAACGTGATCTGGCGGGAGGTCTTTGCCTATAGTTGGAGGATTGGAACTAGTTGATCCTAAAGGTCCCCTTTAACCCAAGCCATTCTATAATTCTATGATCTTTAACGTCTCTTTCATCCTAAGCCATTCTATGATTCCTCTGCTCTCTTTCTGATATTAACATTGTTTACCTTCATGATGGACAGGATACTTAAATAGAAACTTTATTTCTAATGCCATTTCCAATTTTTCCCCTCCAACTCTGAATTCCTTAGCAAAGCAAGCAGCTTAACATCTCTATTACATACCTCACCGGAGAACTGACACTGGTAAAAATGCCATCTCTTTTGTTCTTAACTCAGTGTTTGATTCTGTGCTGATCTGACTCACTCACTGGCTTCAAAATAGTTTAGACTTGGATCATTATTTCCCAGATATCTTTACCCTTTCTTCTTCAGGATATAGGCATGTTCTACCATTAGATAACACTGGAGCAGGTTGTGGTTTTTATTATGTATGCACATATTCAAGTAACTATTGTTTTCAGTCTCTCTCCCACTGGGTTATTTAGACCAAAGTTTGGCAAATCTAAATAAAAAAGCAAAGTAGACAATTGTAGTAGTAATTGGAATAAAAACCAATTAAACAACCAGCCAAACAAACAAACAAACAAACAAACAAAACCCTTAGAAAATTATTTGAAAGAAAATAGAAAATTTGATAATTTAGGTTGAGTGATTTGATGTTTTAGAACTTACCATTCAAGCACTATCAGATTATATTAAATTGTTGGTCTTACCTCATCAAAGTCTGCAATGATTTCATTCAGCAAGCGTAGACATTCTACTCCTTGGTTATTCATCTCTGTCTGGGAATAGAAGTCAGCAAATCCAGGAATAGAAGCAAACATCACACCAACAGCATCATAAGACTGTGAATACAATTCCTAAAAGAACAATGAAGAAAACCAAGATGGAGTGAAAAGACAGGAATGAGAAAATCATTCTCTGTGCTTAGCATCCACAGCTTACTTCTTCCATGCATAGTACCTTAATATCAGAATTTAGCAATAAGATATTGTTTAAGTGATTAGAAAGGTTCAACGGGAGGAGGCTGACAGCTCTCATATGTTTATCTTGGATTTTATGCAGGTTTTGCTCTTTACTCTAAATTCTCCTCTTGAGTTAGGGGCTGCAGTGGAATCATAGATCACAGAATGGCTTAGGTTGGAGGGGACCTTAAAGATCATCTAGTTTCAGTTCTCCTGACATGTTTGCCAGCTACCAGGTCAGGCTTCCCAAGGCCCCATCCAAACTGGCCTTGAATGGTTCCAGAGATGGGAAATCCACAGCTCTCTGGGTAACTTGTTCCAGCACCTCACCACTGAGTAAAAAATTTCTTCCTAACATCTAACCTAAATCTCCCTTTGAGCTAAGAATGTTCAATTCCTTCAACATTTCTTCATAGGAGAGGTCCTCTAGCCCTTTGATCACCTTTGTGGCCCCTATCTGGACCTGTTCCAACAGCTCCACATCCCTCCTGTACTGGAGAAACAATACCCTAGATGGGGCCTCACAAGTGCAGAGCAGTTCAAAACAGTCACCTCCCTCTTCTTGCTGACCACTTGTCTTTTGATGCAGCCCAGGATACCATTGTCCTTCTGGACTGCAAGAGCACACTGCTGGCTCATGGCCAGCTTTTTGTCCAACAGGACCCCCAAGTCCTTCTCTGGAGGGCTAGTCTAAGTGAGTTCTTCTCCTAGTCTGAACTGAAATCTAGGATCACTTCGACCCAAGTGCAACACCTTGCACTTGGCCTCATTAAACCTCAACAGATTCTTATGTGCCCAGTTTCTGAGCATGTCCAGGTCCCTCTGAATGGTGTCCCTCCCTTCTATTGTGTTAACTGAACCACTCAGCTTGGAGTCATCAGCGAACTTGCTGGGTGTACATTTGATCGTACTGTCTACGTCACTGAAAAAGATTTTGAAGAGCACTGGTCCCAAGACAGATCCCTAGGGGACACCAGTGTCCACCTGAACATAGAGCCCTTGACAACAACTCTATGGCTATGACCATCTAATCAATTTTTTTATCCAACTAATAGCCCAGCCCTCAAATTCATATCTCTCCAATTTAGAGATAAGGATGTGGGGCAGGACCATGTCAAAAGCCTTGCACAAGTCCAGGTAGATGACATCAGTTGCTTTTCCTTTGTCCACTGTTGCTGTCATTCCATCATAGAAGGCAACCAGATTGGTCAAACATGATCTGTTCTTGGTAAAGCTATGCTGGTTGTCTCAGATCTCCTCCACATCTTTCACATGTCTTAATGTCTCCTTCAGGAGGATCTGCTCTGTGACCTTCCCAGGAACAGACGTGACAGACACTGGCTTGTAGATCCCCTTTTCACCACCAGATTTTAATTCTGAAAAAATGATTGGTCCCCCTCCTGCCCTTATTCTTTTCTCCACTGAAGAGCATCTACAGGGTCATGGTAACCTGACTAAGGACACTTCTGTTTCCTTTAATAGAAATTAATACGCAGGCTAGTTTGTTGAGGCTTACAATAAAGAAAAAGAAGATAATATGCACTTGAGAATACTTGCTGAGACTTACACTATGCTCAGATTTTGAAGACAGAAAACAGTCCGAGTTTTCAGCTTCCCAGTTTTTCTATTTTTGGTAAGAAACGTCAATACTGAAATAATCTATCCATGAGAAAATGCTTACAGTACACATTTGGGAACAAATTTGAGAGCAGAAATTAACTTAATAGTCAGAATTGAACTGTAGGATTGATTGTACTGAGATCTGGTAGATGCTACAGTCAGTAGACTCACACGTAAATCAGTAAATCAGTGGGAAGTCACCTTACAAAAACCAAAAGTGATGACTTTGAATTTGGTAGCAAATAGTTGAAACATCACCAGTGATGCATGGGGCATGTTTGCTTTTGAAGATTATCATGCATATGAGCTTACATGAAAAGATGTATAAAAGCAGACAAATTCCCCAGAATCCATAACGCAGACATGATGCAACACCCTCATGTTTGGTAATGGGTTTGGCTCCACTTGAAACAAACTGTTCTAACCTGGTTGTTTTCACACATACATTTTCTCTTGTGGAAAGCAGTGTTTTATGGGAGTTTAATATCCACAGGCTGCAAAATTCCTCAAGAGGCTGATTTCTAAAGTGCCTTTCCTTGTAGCTCCTAACTATGTCATCTTCCCTTAGGTGCTATTTGAAATCACATCTTCAGAGCACAGTGATTCCTCACTGAGTAGTCTAATTTGGCTGCTTACATTACCATTTTCAAATTGTTGAAGCAGAAAAGGGGAGCCTTGAATCTGTTTCACTGCACACTTAATCGATATGTCACTACTGGCAACTTAAATCTTGAAGAATTTGTAATGTCTTCATTTTAAAATGCAATTCTAAATTTTTATCATAGAACAGCTTTTATTTGCAGATGTTATAATATGCATTTGACTTATTTCAGATAAGGACTAAGCAGTAAGGACTTATTCCTGAGTCCCCAAACAAATGTTGGCTTTTCTTATATCCCATCAGCATCCCCTCTCCAAATACAGCATTAAGAATATTCACAGGATTCATCATCAGCAGAATATTTTACTCAGTTTTCCTCCATCTGACTGACTTCAGTTATATCTTGAACTTGCAGAGCCTTTCTGTGTGTACTGCAAACACACTTTAGAAAAACAGCCAGAAGTTATGTTTCCAAAATGGATGCTCTATTAACTGCACAAAAGAGACATGGTATGAAATAGCAAAAATACTCTCTTGGGTCTAGAGATGCAGGGAGGCTCGAGTCTGTTGCTGCAGGTTACTTGCATACTAGCTGAAAGATCTGCAATATTACATCTGCAGCAGTAGACTTAAAGCTGCAAAGTTATTTTGTTAGGTTTTTACATCTTTTTTTAAGGAATATTTTCTTTTCCCAGACTCATATGCTGGGAGGGATTTATAAAGAATACCATTAGAAGCAAGTACATTTGTGACAAGCTTCTCATGGCCTTTGAAGAACTGCAAAAGTGGAGATTTCACATCCTCTGTGATCCCCTGATGCAGTATTAGACCACTTCCTAGGTGGAAAACTTTTCCTGCAGCTGAAAGGGATTTTTCTTGCAGCAACTTGTGTCCATTGCCTCTTTTTCTTCATCTGAGAAGATGTTGTTTCTGTCTTCTCTATAACAATATTGAAAGCAGTTGAAAGCAACAATAATATCTTTCATTCTTCAAACCCGAATCTCTCAGCCACTCCTCATACACTGTGGTGCCCTAATTACAGAGGTCTTAAGCTGGATTGCTTTAGTAGATATGCATGCCTCATTCTGGGCAACCTAAAACTGGAAACAGCAATCCAGATGAGAACTAAAAGTTCAGAACACAGGGAATAATAATTTCCCTTAACCTTAAAAATTATTATTATTATTATTATTTTAAATATGGATCAGATACCAAAAATGGGCAATATTTGTGTATCGAGTCCTACTAAGAATTGTTTACAAATAAATCTCTAATGTATCTGCTTTATTTCTGCTAATTAGATAAAATTATCAGGAATAAAATTGATACATACTTCATTATCCCGATCCTTCTCCAAGAAGTGACGAGCAACATGACTGGGTAAAATATTCCGTAGCATATTTTCATTGTGCTCCCTTAACTCCTTCATTTCATTGATTTCTTCTTTTGCTTGAACACGCCACAGAAAATCCAGCCTTGCTGTGTATTCAAGCTATAGTTTCAGAAAGGAGAGAAAGGCAAAAATAAAGACCAACAATATAAGTACTCATCGTATTGTCATCCCGGAAGGCTGCTCCTCCCATGTAAGTGCTTCAATAATGCTGGAAACGTTTCCGACTTAGAAAGAATTTTATTTCATTGACAGAAAAAGAGAATTTTCATGTTCTGTGTATGTTGAGTGTTTGAGAGAAATACTGGGATAAATAACATTTGTCTTGCTGTCACCATGGTCAGTGGCTAGAAAATTTTACTGTTTTCCTTTTAAACACCTTTCTGAAATTTAAATTAAATTGAATTTTAAAAATAATGGAAATAGACAGGAGATTAGATATTGGTAGATATTCGTATGAAGTAATTACATTCTGCTTTTCATATATGTTTTCAGATGAATTGGACTTTGTAAGAAAATAATATATGATTCTGAAGTCTTAACTGTGTTAGGTATTTTGCTTCTCAAGGATTAGCATCTATCAGCTAAACTAAATATTAACAGTTCAGCACACTTTCAAGGAGGATTTTCAAGTCTTCCGCACCAAAATGAGATATTTCTACTGTTGGGAAATGCATTTGTTTATTGTCTTTTAAAATAGAGTGAAAGATACACTGTCTGGTACCCCCTCAAGTAGGCCATCCCTATTCCATCTTCATGGACAAGACCAACACTACCAGAACTTTTGGGTGCATTGCACTAGAAGAAAGATTTCAGATTTGAAGGCAGATGCTATTTTAGCTTGCAAAGAGCTTGCACAGGGCTAACAAGATACAGTCTTATTGGAAGTGATGGAAATATATCCTTTCATGCTGTAAACTGAAAGAGAAAACGTATCTGTGAGGCTTGAGACGTTCTGAATGGAGATAATAATAATACACTCAGCAGAGGATCATATTGCATCAGCAAATAAATGCATTTTCTAATTGGGAGATATATTAAAGTGTTTGCCAAAAGCTGCTAGAGTAAGGAAGTTGCTGGGACATGCGCCAAGCTGAAGTAAAGGGCAAGTCTGCAGCAATGGGAATGACTAAGAGGGGTTTTGGGCATTCCCTAGTGACAATTGGATCCACATTTTTATCATCAGCAATGACTAACATAAAGGCTCACATCTCGTGAGAGCAGCCCAGGATTTGGGGATATCAGTTGATGAAAGACTCAACATGAACTAGCAAAATGGTAGGGTTAAATTTTGGATTTAGAAACAGAATGACGACAGAATGTCTGACTACCACATGAATCTTGAAATGTTCACCTTTTCTTGCACTACCCTTAATTAAGCCCCTTTAATTTCAATAGTAAGTGAATAGACAAGAATAAAAGTATTACAAAGAAAGCCTATGTCCTGTATATGGCATACAACCCAATCTCTCTCCAGGCAATTGCCACTTTCAAGGAAATCAGGAAGTAAGGATCAGCATTTGAAAGGCAGAATATTTTTCCTTTAAGAATGAAAAAGGAGAGGATTTACATCACAAAGGTACATATTCAGTGATTGAAAGGTGTCTAAATAAGCAAATATCCTTTCCTCACTAAATTGAAATCTGTATATAAAAAGATTAATGAAAAGGCCTGTGGCATATCAGAATTAGATTTGTAGCTTTGTCACTTTTTCAATTGGAACAATCTCATCCTATTTCCTCATGCCTCCTTGTTTTCCAAGTTTAAAGGGGTGTTGGTTTTTGCAGCTAAAGTGCTGTGTGGAGAAGTTTGTCCTTCCTCCTTTTCCACAGGTCTTTGCAGAGCTAAACTACAGCCCTGACATCACTACATCACTGTGTACAAAGCAGTCTGTGCCTGCCCTGTCAAAATTTAAGCCTTCCTTTCTACTGAAGAGCCTCAGATGAAGAGGAACAATCAGTCAACGCTGGCCTGCAGCAGAACACATATCTACAACCTAAAAGAAATCAGAGAGTGTCTTCGGCTTCTGTATCATAGGGTCTCTTTTTAGTTTTAATTGGGATGGAGGGAAGGAGGGACTGAGTGCTGTGGGCAGTTTTGTTCCTTTGTTCCCTCTGCAATTATTAAAAGTTTTTTTTTTTTTTTTTTTTTAAGCCATAGCGATGACACTCAGGTGATAGATTACTTATGTTGTGTGTTTTCACTGGAAATGTATTTCCAGCAGAGAGGACTATATGAGATAATGTATTTTGATAAGATTTCAGGAGATGCTTTATGTTCTACTTAACTCATTAAAAGACAAAGCAGTAAATAAACACATTTTAGTATAGAATGACTCTGGCCTCAAAATTGTTCACTATACCTCTTTCGTGTACTGTTTCTCAAGTTTATATTGCAAAATATGTTTTACTCACTAAAAATTTCATTTAAAAATTGACTTTCTAGTAGGAAATTAACCTATCTAGCTCGATGTCGTATATCAGTTACAAAGCTCCGTGTAATTGCAGTTTTAGCACAAGAGAATATCTTTCTTAATTGACTGAAATACAGTGAGCTTTTAAGAAAAATCTGGCATTGATTAGGCAGTCTCACATAATTTTTTTCTTGATAAGAATATAGTATCTAGTTTAAAATTCCATGGCTGGAATTAACTTTAATTTACATTGAATAAAGAAGAGTAGAGAACTGTCAAACTGTCTGCTCAGAAATGAAATGTCCACAAGCTCTTTAACTTTAATTAACTCTGTAATAGGAAATAAAACAGTTCTAGGAAGTGTTTCTGGGTGCTACTATTGAATATTGATAGACTGGCCCTATGAATCATTTGGGAGAGCATGCAGAAGAAAGCACATATCAGAGACCATTTCCAAGTACAGTGTGGGCGTAGTTAACTTGTTTTCTGGGGCAAGGAAGATTAATAGATTGGAAAAAGGCAGCGTTGTGCTCACAGGCCTCTGGGATAGATAATAGTCTCAAATATCCTCACTAAGGTTTTGTAAAATATAGACATTTACACTCACTTGTGATTTCAACAAGCAATGCTTGGATTCTGTCTAATGCTTACTGTAATGTCAACACACTGTTTTCTTTCTAAATACTCTAACTTCAGATCAAGTATACTTACTCTCTAACCCTTTGAACTGTATCTTTGCTTATGCTAAGAATTTCTTACCCTTCTAATATTGCCTCACTCAAATTAGGACCTACAAATGCTGGTGTTAGTCACCATAATCCTCTTCAAGAGAAAATATTTAAGCATGTTGAACATGCAAGACCATTTCTAAAGGGAACTGTCAATGCTGCTTCCTTGAATGCAATGGTCCTCTTTGTCTCTATGTGAAAAGAAACTGCCTAAAGTCAGCATGCTTGATACACAGCACCATAGTGGCTGCCAGGCAGAAGCACTGCAGAAGAAGCATCCTGCTTTCAATGGTTTTTGCTCAACGTATTCGTTAGTTTCAATATTATTTTGAAATAGCAGTTCCTCAGTTCCTTCTCAAGAAAATCAGTCCTAAAAAACTGAGACGTCAAAGTCTTTGCTATGATGTAGAACCAGGTGAGAATGGTCCATTACCCAAAGAAGTCATTGCTGGTGCTCGTATTTTGTAACTTCTAATTTTCCTCCTTTCCACAAATATGTTTTTCCCTTATGATCATACTGAGTTCTGTTCTTCATTTTGGTTTTATGCTTGCTCAAGTGCACTGAAGCAGACAGATGCCCTTGGAATTGTACAAGTACCTAAGATAAATGAGGTCTCATTTGGTCCTTAAACTTATATTAACACCTGCAATATAACTTGTTTGTTGCAGAATACAATACTGCACATGTTCTTTAAGAATTCCAGACAGTGTAAGATGTACGCTTTTTAAATTCAGATTCTGCATATGATTTATTAAATTGTTAAAGGTCATATTTTCATGTGGATAAAAAGACAGTTGGTATTCTGGAAGTAATTATTGTCACATCCTGCAATTGCAATGGATATAGGGAATGATTAAAGCAAATGTTTGCATTACCTGTTGACCGTGATAAAATACAGCTAAAAGGAACATTGCCATCAGTAGTAAAGATGCCTCCTTTGTACCCAGGAAGTCTGTTCTGGATAAATAAAGAAAAATAAAATAATATAAATATAAAATACAGTTATTGATTTGTCAGTGTTTGTTACAGTTATACAGGAAGTTCTTTCTGTAATTCACCTTGAACTTTTTCTTTAAAAAATGATCTTTATTTGAAAATTTAACTTAGAAATGCGTAATTTCAAGAGGACAGGAGTATTATCAGAGAAGCAGTCAACAGCCCCTCCCAATTAAGTGTTGTCCACAAAATTACATAATATACCTTCAAGTCTTGCATACAAGTCATTGATTAAAACATTAAAGAGAACTAGTCCTAAAATGGAGTCCTCCGTAACCTACTAGTGACGGGCCTGAAGCCTGTTTTAACCATATTTGCTATGATGTTTTGAGCCTGACTCATAAGCAAATTATTCAACCATCACATTCTGTTTTAGCTTAGCTGCATGCTGGACATTTTGTCCAGGAGGATACTGTGAGAACATTATTAAAAGTTTTGCTGCCATCTAAAAAGATTACATTAGCTGGTGTCTCTTGGTCAGTATCAGGTGATATTTGTCAGAGGAATCCTAAATTAGAAATACTAGAGTGTGAAAAAGCAGACCTTGATGGAAACTAATTCAAATGGAAACTTGCTTGTGAGTGATCTGACTAAACTCATCCTGTGGCCTGATGAAGAATTTATGATAAGGAAATGTATTACTATGGGATGAGTTAACAGTATAGGGTGAAACATCTTTGTATAGAGGCACAAAACATCTTTGTTATCTGCAAATTCAAATTCAAGTGTTCCCATCTTGAAGTTGACAAATATGACCTCCCAAAGATATCATCATGGAAGGACTCTAAGGGCAGAAGCCTCAAATGTAGAAGTTACATATATTTGTTATTGGATATAATAGTAATGTAGAAACTGCAGAGACAGAAGACTTTCACACTGGGTTGCAATATTTTTTATTAAACTAATTAACGTAGCTAAGAAAACAGAGAAACTACTGGAAACCGAACCTTCAAGCTTGTGCTCCCTAACATTAAAGGTGAAGCTCAAGTCCTTGTTCTGAGTATGGAGCATCTTAGCTGAGTTCCCTTCCTCCTGGGCTGCTGACTGCTTGTAAAAATATTTCTGGCTCTTTCTTCCTCCTCTGCACTAAAGTCACTGGAGACCTTCCTTGCCATGGGGAATACAAACTATTCTGAATTCTTTGAAATTTTCACAAAAGGAAAAACTTTGCCACATTTGACTCGAGAAAAGAAATTAACGACAATGATCATGATTTCTACTTCTAGTTTAAGCTGTTGTCTAAAATATTGTTTTCTTACTGCAATGTGTCATATTTGGGGGGTTTGTCATGAATATATAATGTGTATAGGGAAAAGAATTACAACTCAAGTCATTAGCAACGTGGTACTGTAGGAAGCTGGCAAGGTAAGATATGTGCAGAAACTTGCAGTGTTAAACATGTAACCATTGTGAGAACTACTTGCACTGAAAATCCTTTTTTTTCTTCTCCAAATCTTCAGATATTATTTTTTCTGGCATGCACTTTTTATACAAATTATCAAATAATAAAGACATGTTTTTCTGAACTAGCAAAATCACTGCTGCTCTAAGTTTGGAGTTATTTTAGCACTTGGTACAGCTCTGTCTTGTCATTGGCTCATCAACTCCTTCTGGGAGGGATGCCTGGGAGGAGGAGAATGTCCTTCAAATGGCCTCCTAAAAAATGTTATCATCCCTATATTTCTTAGATTTCTGAGAGTCATGTCTTAGTTTTTGAGATTTATACAGGTGAAATCCTGCCCCTAAAAATCAGATGTTCACTCCTGTTTGCCTAATAGGAGGTATAAATTCCAGTTAGTACTGCTGGAGTTTCTAGGACTAGAATGAAGTGATCTACATGAAACATGAACAGACTAAGAAAGACAGAAGAGATCATCTCTGCTCAATATTTAATTATTGTCATGAAATGAGCATTTAAATAAAAATATCTGAGAAAAAAAAATCACAGTATAAGTCTTGTTGGACTAGTCATTGTCTCTTGCAACCAACTGTATTTTTAACTATGATGCTATCCAGTACATGTAGTCTTGCAACACTTGAACCTTTATTTTTTCTTTTTAATTATTATTCTATCTTACATACATATAATTTTAATAATAATATCCAGTTCCTAAAGAAAGCTGCAAACACTTACTCTCCATTGTGGTGTAAGTGGTCATATTGCAGGAAAAGTGAAGCATAAATGGTCTCAGTCAGTAGAGCATAGATTGCAATCATGATGAGAAGTACTGCCAACTTCAAGACGGAGTTGAGACGAAGAAAGACTGCACAGGTCACCATTGCCAGCACACCAGTGAAGACAAAATACTGAACAGAAAAAAAAAGTCATTATTTTTGGTCATTAAGTATTATACATTCACTCCATAAGTATCTACATAAAAGTGATCAGAAATATCAAAAAAGATTTCTCTCAGATTTGGTGCTCAGATAGATCTTAAAGTGCTTGCTATAATTGAATGTTCAATTAAAAATTCTCTTATTTTGCATGGCACCTCCATGTTAGCAGAAATCCTCATCTTTATTACAGCTTCTCATTATTAGGAAGAAATGGGCATTCTGTATCATGAAAAGAGGGAAGTGAGAGATACTGTATGTAATCGCATGCTAGTTAATAGTCAACTGAGTGAGAATCATTTTTACTCCCTTAGATTCTGAATTTTCACAAGGGTTACATTAATCAGGATAGGAGAATCATATTCTTGCTTTATCCTTCTCCCATTCTATCTGAAGAGAAGATAAAAGCACAGGTTTGGATGTATTTTCATTATTTTTTTTTATTTGTAATATTTCAGGTCAAACTCAGCTTAAAGTGTGATGCCTGGAGGCTTTATTCATATTTCATTCTCTAATCTCATCATTGTCTCATGTTTCTCAATGATTAGTCATCTGTCAAATGCAATCCATACACCTGATACTGGATATAGAGAGATAATAATGTCCATGAGTTATTCAGATTTGAAATGGTAACATCAACACCCACAGTCCAAATGTAATTTAAATTAATTCCCATCATAAAACTTTAGGAGAGATTGCAGTATTCATTTTTCTTAGAGCACTTTTCTTTAGTACAGTTCCCCTGTAAAAAAAACACATAGCTCTGCAACTTGCAGCATACTGGTGGCAATATCATGACACTGCCTTGTGACTTTCTATGTGCCATACGCATGACCAACCCACTGATTTCACTACCTGCTTGCTCATCATAGAGAAGATTTCTGTTCTTCAAATAGAAATTTACAATCACTAGATTATAATGACTGCTGTTTTTGCAGTATAAGAAATATTAGTCTCCTCCACTAGTTCCATATGAATTAAATAGCAAATTTTATTTTATCTTATTTTGAGTTGGTGTATTCAATCATTGTTGGATGTTTTTCAAATTATTTTTAAATACAGAAGGCAATTAGCAAAAGCCAGAAATCCAGGTAAATCTGCTGCTCACAAAAATGAAAGCTGGATGACTTAGTTTGGTCAACCATTTACTAATGGCTTTTCTTGTTAGTGATTTTAGGGATGAATGAGGATATTACTAGCGAGTCAGGGCTTCCATTTTCCCTAATGATTTTCAATGAAGAAACAAAATTTGTCTCGACTTTTAGTGAAATGTGGGTCTTGTCATGTCTCACTGTCTCAGGTCTATTCACATTTCAGCTGTAAGCCGAACACTGTGCATTTCCATAGTTCCTGCCTGAATGGCAAGAACAATAAAATATATTGGGGTAGGTTCTGGTTGCAATGTTCTATTAAACTGTAAGATTGATTCCTTCTCTAACCCATATCTGTTTTTCTACCTATGTTATATTTCAGCTTTACAGAGCTATTAAGACACCTGACTTCACCACCAGTACACAGATCATTGATTCCACGTAATAGTTATGTACATTTTGTCATCTGTGACTCAGATTCAAAAGTACCCTCTGATGTACCTCAGGATAGGAACAGATGTCAGAAAAGGATGCAGATGAATTGAACGTCTGGTTTTTCAGAGATACTGGTTTGTCAAAATCACACCATAGCTGTGAAGAAAGAAAGAAAAGAAACTCAGGGCTATATCATGCACTGGTGATTAAACGGCTGGTTGCTGGGTTCAGGGATGGAACTGGCTGACCTACTGCTCTCAGCTTCCTAACTTCCAAGAAGGACTAAATGGACAGTGGGGAAAGAAGAGGGGAAGAGGAAAAGCTATGTACACTACAGTCATTCTAGTTAACTTTCCTCCGCAATCCTGTTCCCAAAGTGGAAAAAGGAGCTCCTCCAGGAGTTTCAAAGAACTGACATTGGGCTCTCAAGAATTATTTCCTGTAAATGTTTATACTGTGCTATAAATTACAGAGAAAAAATATTAAAATGTGAACATAAAATCAGACTGCATCTGTACAATTTCTTTCCGGTAGGGTTTCCTGCATATTTACTATGGAAGTTATCTTTCCGAAGATGGGATGAAATCTCATGATACTGTGCAGAATTGGCTTGGGTCTAACCATAAAAGGGTCCCAGAACTGTAAGTGAAACATTCAGAATGGAAGTAAATGAAAAATGGCTCATTATACAATGTTATGAGAACTGTATTAGGAAAAAAATCAGAAAATATTGCTTTTTACTCTTATGGCCTGCATTTAATTCAATAGTATTTCAAACTAGCTATATTAAATATAAACAAAAGGGTAGTTTTGAGTCATAATACATTGAGAACTAAGAACACAGGAAAAAAAATCATTAATGGTTTCGTATTTTGACAGTAAAAGCAGATGGAGTTTCCCGTCACATACATTAGTCCAATCTGGATGTTTATACTAGGTCATTTCATCAACCTGTTACATGCAAGCTAGTTCCCCTGGCTCTCTTACTAACAGAGAGATTTTTTAATGAAGTCCAACTACTTATAATTAAATTCTAATGAATTTTGAACTTGGAACACTCTTGTTTGATCTTTCAGTAACTTGGTCATCTCTGCAATACAACAACATTTTCTAGATTATCTGTTCAGCCTTGCGTGACAACTGATAATGATACCTCACGCAAGTTCACGAGGTGCACAGCACCTCTCTGCAGGGGAGAGTTCCATGATAGCCAGTCTGGGAGCCTTTTAAAAAGATATCCAACACCAGAAACTTTTTTCAATTATTATTTCTTTTAAAATTATTTTTATTTTATTTTTTTTATTTTATTTTATTATTTTATTTTATTTTATTTTATTTTATTTTATTTTATTTTATTTTATTTTATTTTAATGATAAGAATGTATTTGATATAGTGAACTACAGAATCCATTTGCCCATCCGGTGAAACCAAAGACTTAAGATGCTTATTAGAAAGCATTCAAATCTTATTCCACTACAGTTGGCTGAATTCTCAATGGACATACACAGTTGAGTGACTGAGCTGCATTACTGGCTCTTAAGTACACATAGGTCCCTACAGAGTGTTGCTGTCCACTATATGGAAACCAGTGGCTTCACAAAGTCACCGTTTTTAGTGGTGCATGGAAAGTAGTTAAAAACAGTTTGAAACAATCTATTATTATAGAATTTTGCCATATGAAATAATGAAATTATGTAAATGCATAACATGAAACCTCTACATGGTTTCACGTAGAGGTGAGGATGGGAATAAAATAATATAATAAGTGTTACTGTTTCTTGTCTTATAGATGACCAATGGAATAAGAGTAAAAACAGTTACATTTCTTCAACTGTTTTTGGATTAGCCATCCCACAAATTACAGCAGAATCAATCTTAAAAAATAATCAACAACAAACCATGGAGAAAATCTTGTTCTCAAAATACTCGTAGCAAATTGAGTATAGTCACCTTTTTCCAAGAGCAAAATTCATTACAGCAAAAATGTTGCCTGACAAATATTTGTCAAATTTAATTTTAAATCCTCTAAATTCTACATCACTCCTTAGTGATCTATACTATAATTTACAAATGTTCTTATGTTAAGGAAGCTTTCAGCCCTGTCATTTATCATATTTACATTTTCTCAGTGGAGACATTCTTTTTCCAACTGACTCTCTTAATACTGAGGAACCAAGACAAGTGCTGAGTCCTAGCATTGTTGGTGTTGTGTCATAGTTGCTATCATTTTTATTGTCACTAAATGCTTTCTTGGTCTCATCCACGAAGAACAAAATTCAGCTGAAAAAGAACAGCTAAACCATAAGCAAGTGGTGCCATAGGAGATGAAACTGTGATGTTTTTAATGTATAACTGTGATATTTACTTCCTTCTTTGCACAGACTTCAACGCCTAACATGTTGTGTGGTAGGATTACATGTCTAATTCATGTAAAGCTGTCTCATATTTCTGAAGAAATTCAGATAATCAGGACTTTACAGTCTTTGCATGTGTTAAATGTCTTCCATAGACCCAATATTTTTACCATGTGTGTTTGTATAGAGATAGGCCCGCAGTATTTAATTAGCAATATCTTTATCTAAGCAAAGATTTAATACATACCTTTTCTCAGTTACATTGACAAAATTTGCTCTAGCTTTTTAATATCTGGGCCTTAGTGGAAACATACACTGGGAGTCCAGTCAGACTAAATTCCCTGTTTGGGCAGTGCAGAGAAGAAAATCTTTTTAACGGGACTAGTAAAATCGCAAGACATTTTGGGGATACCTTTTCTTCTGCACTGGTTATAAAAAGATCTGCAAGTAACTATGTCCAGTGAATGTGAATCTGGGCTGAAGGAGTCTGTTAAAACCACTAAATGAGCAAAAGGCAAGTTATGATTAGAATTTAGAATTTTTAATTTTTCACCTGCAATGATGTTACTGCCCAATGTCACTTGCTCAGTAGGCATGTTCTAGTTTTGTTGGCCCTTTTCATTTTTTAGCAGGATAACTGACAGGAGAAATCTGAGTTGAGGAATTTAATATTTACAGGCATTACTCTGACTAACAGTCTTTAAGAAAGTATAGGAGAATGTCAGTAAATGAATTGTTCTCAAACTGTGGATATACTGAATAGAAATTAGCAGAAGGGCTTTAAAAATATATGATCATTATGAGGAAAAGCAATTAGATATTTCAGAAATACATAGTTTAAGCAACAAATGAAATTTCCTGAAATTGTGGTTCCCTGCCTTCTATGTTTAAATCATAGCTGGCTTATAAACACATTTAGCAAGTCCTTTAGCAAGCTTAATAATTCACAAATCATTTTGTCCTGTATATACATATATATATATAACCACTGGTTCCCGATGAAGCTTACAATATTTATGATGGCTCCAAGAAAATTAATCAGAATAGATGCAAATATAATGACATTCCTGGCCAAGTAGGTCTCATTAATCCAACAGCAAGTTTTCCGGAGCATTAAGGGTAAACATTTGTAATCCTCTGCTGTGGTGATTAGCACAAGAGCGGAGTGCAACATAATCAGAATAGAAAATTGAATGACCATTGGTATCACCCTGGGAAGAAAAAAAAAAGAATCCAGCATTAAACTTCATCATTATACCACTGCTAACAAAAATTAATGTGTCAACAGTTAACGCTAGGAAAAATCAGTTGTCATTAATGCAAGACAATTATTTCAGGGAAATAAGGACAGAAAGAGAAGAGATTTATTCTTGTTCCATGTGCCAGCCACTGCTTTATGTTATTTCTTGATGAGAAATTGCTGTTGAAGACATAAGCCAAGGAAATCACTACCAGTGCCTCTATCTGTCTAACTAGCGTCTGAGCAATAAAAATCTTCATTCTTTCTGGATGCAGTTGTCCCTTAAGTTCCTTTTAGAGCAAATCTATTCACAGTGTAGGATTTTCTCCCCATATATATATATATCTATATAAACTGTCTCCCTCTCCAGTAGGTTAGGAGTTTTGGAAAAGTGAGATTTTGTATACCGCACAACACAAATGTCTTAAAATTATTCTGTATTGCTGGTCGTAGATTGTAACATCAGAAATGGCTAGTACAATGATGCAGCTTGTTTTCTGACATGTCAGGATATGATTACTAAAGAAATGTGATATTTCCCTAATTTTAATTGTGAGTCAACTGCTGTTGAGTAGAATATAATAAATTAAATAAACAAACAACAACAACAACAAAAAAACACAACACCCTCCAGATCTACTATTTTCACAGAAACTCTTCAAAATATAAATCAGATGAAAATGTATTCTGTGGACCAAACATTGAATGGACAATTCAATTCCTTTGAATAAAAAGATTAAAGACACAATTTTTTCTAGTCTACCTTTCATTACATTTTTCTAAATCTGTTTTTTTTTTTCCCCTTGCTTAAATCGAGGACATGAAGTCAATCAAGTAAATGACATGCTTGAGAAATGTGGAAAATTATTTTACTTCACTCAGCATAGATACTGATTTACAAAAATTATGTGAGATGAATTGCTTCAGTTTAATACAGTAGAATATTCTGCAATAGCCTTCCTACTTTCCAAAGCCATATGACTGAAATCCTCTTTGGAACTGATAGTTTCTATCTGTATCTTTGATATAAATATAGGCAGTCTATTTATGCATATGTAGCCCACCACTGCTGCTGACCTAGCCTGACACAGCTTTAAATGAAACCAGAATAAAGCTTTAAAAAAGATTAGGGTCAAGTCTCAAGATGTCAGACCAGAGGACAAAAGAACGTGAGTTCTTATTTCAGTTTTCCACACTCTAAATTTAGGACCAAATGTAATTGCATTATATACTATATAGAGAGTATCTAGGAGCCTAAATCTGGAATACAAATCCAAAAATTCAACACAACCTGCTTAGGTGCCTGGGAAACCATGGCCTTGTTTTTGTTCATATTAAATATGTAAGGAACAACAATTATTCTGCTATCCGTATACAACTGAATGTTTGTGAGTTTTTCTCTTGTCTGAATCTTCTTAAGATAAAAAGAAAACTACACACTTCATATCTAAGACCTCCAAAAGATCAGTCCAGTATCTGTCAAGGTTATACTGACAGCATATTGACAGGATCAAGTCGAGAAGAAAACATTGGGAGTTTAGAGGAATAGGAACAACAACAACATAAGTTACTGCCAAAGAACTTCTCTCTGAAGTGGAACGCCAGGGTAGATACCCTCTACATTGAAAAAGCAACTCAGGGACAAATGATTTTCAACCCAAGGGTTCCTTTAATGTCAAGATCAAATGAGGTTTGAAATTGAGCTTTTGCCTTCCCTCTTCCTGATGCACAGTTGGAAATCAAGAGTTGTGGAGCCAGAAGGAAAATTTATGTAAAACAAAGCATGCAGATGTCTAAATGAACAATTTTAAATCTGTTTGTCTCCCCTCACAAGAATAACCCTGGGAAAAACTGTCAGAAATAACTATATCATAGAAATTTGGCCTAGTATAATCCATTGTTCATGTGTGCATATACAAAGTTCATTGCAGGAGATTAATCAAACTCCCAGGATGTTCAGATGGAGAAGACAGATCACTATAAGATAGGCAATGTAACTTAATGGCTTTGCAGAGGATAATTACAGCAGAAATATGGCATTAGTTTATGTCACATAATATCCCCGACTCAATATTTCAAAGCATGAAAACTGCTGCTAATATTCTTAAATTCTGTGAGGTTCTTGTCAGGGAAAAATATGAATGGATCCAATATTTATCCTGTAGGAGACAGACATAAACTGAGATAAAATACAGCAACTCCCAGACACAGTAGATGTAGATGTAGTGAAAGATAGCAGATATAATAATAGAAAGATGATTCCTTACTGAACACACAGATCAAGGCAAACTATCTGGAAAAGTCCCTGCAGATACTTCATGATGACAAATAATGTTTTCTTTCACTGTTTCAAAAAAATTCCCAAAAGACCCAGTTCAGAAAATATTCAGATGTATTTAAGCAAATACTTAATTCCATCTGTGTTCAACAGAGCATTAAAGCATTAATTGAAAGGCAATTAATTGTGTTGTATGGATAAATTACCATGAGGAGTGTAAATTATACAGTTTGTAAGCTATTCCTTGGAAATTGTGCCCGTGTTCCTCCCATACGGTAGTTTACTTCTCTGATATCTACCAGAGTTATAAACAGAAATATGTAGGATTTTCTGAAAAAAAAAAAAAAATCCTGCTTACCTTAACGATATTTTCTTCATGTATTCATTCCTGGAATTTATTTTTCAACAGAAACCTCAGAATTTTGAACTTCCAGATTATTTTCTCATTCAGTAAGCTTAATCAAAACCTGCTATGTTAATGTTGCTCAGCTACTGATACTTTTCATTTAAAAGCCATGTTTTGTTAAGACTGAAACAGATTTTAATGTAGAATATCATACACTGAAGACTAAAATTTGCCTTCTTAAATCTTTACAGTTGTATTCAGCTCCTGAAAGAACATAAGAATGGACATAAAGTATTCTTGCACTTATACAAATCTTTCTCAGAAGGGTTAATAGTAAATACTTTTTCCCTAGATATCTTCTCAGCTTCTGAAATCAACATTTAAGGGAATTCCTGAGGCCTGAGTTTCAAAATTTTATTTAAAAAATTCTACTAATCTTATACAAAATAGCTAAATATATTTGCACTTATAATTTGAAGCCCATTTAACTTTCAGTAAAAAGGTCTGCAAATAATCTGTCACATGCTGGAAGAAACACAACAGTACCATGCAATATGGGAAACCAGAATGTGAGTCAGTTGCAGGCATGGTGGCTGAGTGACTCCTTCTCCATTAATTCCAAAGGCACCAGGTACCCTCACAAGAATTAACAGAGATAAATCCATGCAGATGGAAGAAATGTCATATACTTTTGCTATTATTGCAGTGATTGATATAGCAGCAGAAATAATTTTGGAAAACGGGTTCCAGTAATAAGATCCATAAATTTTCTTGTACATACTGAAAAAGTATAAAAGTAACAGCTACAAGGAATGAAGAATTTTTAATGTACTTTGTGAAAAGGACTTCAGACAAGCAAACTTACGAGTATTAGAGCACTACAGCACACAAGAAAAATGTAAGGTTGGATACTATTCTGGGTATGTTCTCATTTACATTCAACTATAAAATACATAGAGTGTGCAGCCACTTGCTTGTGTCTAACCACCATTTTGTTACTCTGAGACATGAATGTAGTGAACCAGATCTTCCAGAGGTGATCCAAGAGATATTGCTACATTAATGTAACATAAGCTTCTTATTTCATATACAAGTACTGTATTTTCAAAGTTATTCTCCAGGAACGCATAGACTTAGTTGCATCTGAGTGGTAGAAACCACTTGGGAATTATGATTTTCTAGACACTTTTATTTTAGGACTTTCTTTGCTAAAACCCCAATGGGATTAGAGGCATATTTTGTTAAATAATAGATAAAAGTGACAACTAGTGAGATAGACTATGTTAGACAGATCAGCATAGAGATTACAGCTATGTCACAGTTTCTTCACTTCAATAGGAACCTGTTATTTGGTCAGGCCCAGGTAGAAGCAGATGTGGGAGACAGTCTACCAGATCACTTACTGCTGTTGCTTTATAAGGGCAGAACATTGCTTTCCCAAACTGGGTAGTACACATGATAACACAGCACAGCAATACCATTTTCTTACGTACCATGTAAGAAACAAAAACAAAACAATCATGGATTCCCAAGGTGATTGTCAGTCAGTTAGCAAGGAAGCAACATTTAAATTCCAGATTATGATCACTGAACTGAAAGCTGCAGACCATACTGTGCCAAACTCTTGTAAACTCTTGTAAGCTTTTCTCAGTGGGGGTTCTTCTTCAAAACTCAGTACAATCCAAGCATTACAATACAATCAATAGATTCACATGAAAATGAGAAACTTCAGATAATGAGATACAAAAGTAGATAGTAAAGAGGAGGAGGGGAAGGCCAAAATTATTTTCAAAGAGTTTTAGAAACAAACAAAATTTATTGGCTTATTTCATATATAGAAATGTTATTCCACAGTTTGGTTTTCCCAAGAGTGCTTTCAGATACATAGCAATGTGTCTCTGTATTTACCTGGAAGAAGGAAGTAAGCTTTGGATAGCAGTGATGAATACGAGGACAATAAATGCGCATACCAAGTTTGATTTGAAGACTTCGTCTCGCATTTGAGAATACTAGAATAAAAAAAAAAAAAAAAAAGGTAAATTAGTTGTTAACTCATGTAGTAATTTCATACAGATTATCAAGAAAACATTATCAAGAAAAGTCTCTCATTTTGATTTTCATTATGAAGTTGCTTTATTGACAGGTTCTTTTTCCAATATATTTTCAATATATTTGCATTAAAAGAACAAACATATATTGGAGGTTTGCACTGCTATGCAGAGTATTAAATACATAATTGTTTCACCAAAGGAATTATGGGTTCCTGAAGGCAAACACTAAAGTCAGCTGTGACTGTCTGCATTAATTTTATTACAGACGTGTCTGTGCTTGACACATAGATGCCATTCTGTTTTCTTTTTTACTTAAAAACAAAAAACTAACAACAACAACAAAAAAAAACCCACAAACCAACAAACTCAATTTGGGACATTCTATGACTTGGATTATCTCTACATATGAACATATCCAGATGCTATACAGAAACATATCAATGTTGGCATTCTCTATGGAGGAAATGAGGGTATTACTATGTAAAAGATCATTTGAAGAGCTTTATTATTATCATTTATTCAGAAAGTATTTGTACAGCATATTAGGCCATTGAATATACTAGCAGGATCCATTTTACAGGGATTACCAAGAAATGGAGCAACAGATACATCAGTAAATCACAGCGGATCAGTTTAAGTGGAGATGTTGCCTGAATCCTGAGCTGGTATTAAACACTGTTAATTCAACAAAACTCTAATAATTTATAGTAGATGAAGATTAGTCCTGACTTGTATTTGTCCTAGAGTGATAATACTAATTTTTCCCCAGCTAATAAGATCTCCTTCCATAGAGGCCTGCTCCATTCATTTTTACTTTCCCTGAACAATAACTGAGTTTCATTTAATATCTTGTTTTGCAGAAGGTGGTAGTTACATGTGCAGAAGAGTCAAAGAAATACCATCTATGAGCATCTTCAGAAGTTTGGAAACAAAGCAAACTGTGGTTATAAATGCCCAGAAAGTGTTATAATTGAGGAAAATGAAATGTGTCAGGAACATGCATTGAGAGTTCAGCTATAATCCTGACTAGATTTAGGCTATAAACATTGTAACATAGAATCATGGAATCATAGAACCGCTTGAGTTGGAAAGGACACTTAAAGTTCCTCTAGTCCAGCTCCCCTGCAATGAACAGGACCATCTACATCCATATGGATAGACTCAAGATTCTTAAAATGGAAAAAAGGCTTTTCCCTTCCCTGCTTGCATTTGCTTTGAGTAAGTGATGCGCTTATCTGTTGGTGTCTTTCAGTTTGGATTGTCCTTTACCATGATTATACCCTGTGTATGCTGCTGTCAGAAGCAGCAACACTTTGACATGATTTTTGATGGTGCTCACAGGCAACTCCATTTCATTTTGCTGCTGAAAACACAGAGGTACTGACCTCTGTTTCATTTGCAGGGAAAGAGAACTGCATCAGATCATTTAGACAATGGGCTTTTTTTTTTTCTTTTTTTTCTTTGGGGAGAGAGGGGGGTAAGGGCACAAAAAAATTCAAAGGCAAAAAGAAAATAACAGAAAATTCCAGTTATTCCTTAGGGAAATTATAGACAATGAATTGAATGAACATGGAATTGCCTGCTGCTGTGTCAAGCATTATGTCAAAAGCATGAATGCTGTGGTCTAATCTGTGAGAATGCCATGATAAGAAATTGTTATTGTCTCTAAGGCAGTACAAACACCAATGTCAAACATAGCACTCTTCTAGTAGCCAATCCCTTAATGGCTTGGAAAAGTCATTAACAATAGATTAAGTCTCTAGACTCTTCCAGAAGTATGGGGAAGCATGCGGCCAGCTAGAGCCAGGTGGAGTTGCAGAAAGAATCATTGATCTTGATGACTTGATCATAGTGCAGAGGAGACTCACTGTGCTTCTCTTGGGACTTGAGCCCTTTGCCTTGAGCTCTGAATTATTGGGTGGCAGTGTTTAGCTACGCCCATCCAGCTAGCTGAAATAAGAAAGGCCAAGGTTCCTCCACTGAGTAATGCTGCACATTCCCCACCTTTCAGCTTTTTCTAGAGCTTCTTGGAAGGAGGTGATGCTGGACATGCAATGGTCTTCATACGTTCACCTAGCTTTTGTGCACTGGAGAGAAGATAGTTGGTATTATGTCCACTGCTGATCTTCTAGATGAAATGGAAGATAATGGTTTTAATTTTAGTTTTTCCTCTGGAGCAATGGAAAATCTTTTGCAGCTTCTGCTGAGTGGGGACAGAAGATGGAAACTCAAGGCTGGAGATGAGATAGATGAACTTCTGAAGAGACCAAATAGTAGATACAGACCCTACCGATAATTGATAACAGAAAAGAAGATGATCAAGAGGGTCAGAGTTGGCCAGGTGTTTCTTACAGAGATCCCTTGGAAGCAACTGGAAGTTTCTGAGTTGAAGGAGAGAGATGTGGCTAATCTCTGCAAGGATATGGGATTCAGGAAGTGAGAGGTTTGTTTCACAGTCATTGAACTTCTCAGCCATCTGAACTTCTGATACTGAGAAATTCAGATAATTAGGAACTCAGATATTTAGGTCTAGTTTTGACATAAGAAAAACTGTATTGTGAAAGCCCTTTTGATGTTTTCTGTGTGCTCATCTCACCAAAAATACACAGACTCTTCACCTCTAACATCAGAATGGTTTCTGATAGTAATACATATACACAGAAAAGCCTAGGATATGTTTATACAAATCTTTATACTGGAAACTTTCCTTAACAAAAACCCTGCCAGAATGCTAATCACCTTGCTTCATTACTATTACTTATCCTCTCTGAAAGTACACATTACTGATGTTTCCAAGTAGTTGCTATTAAGGTAGAACATCATAATGATATCTTTTAATTTTTGGAAATCATGTGAAGTACTATCAGATTTTCCTTATGAGCCATTACATCTTTGAAAACCCTTAGTGTACTTTCATGCTACCATTAGAAGTACTCTCTAGTGATGTCTTTTTCACCCTGTATGCCTACATCCTATTTGTGAAAATAACCTCTAGCAAAACGGTGAGTAAATTAGTCTCTAAATGAGACATCAAATGCTAATGAGTAAAATGTATGTTAGTAATGACTAGTCCATTTGAGGAAAGGATCTGTACAGTATACCAGATGAGGATCTTGTACAAAACCTCTGAAAAATGTATCCTTAAAAAGTAATGGGAAAAAAAAACAACACATATATTGCAAGAGAGATAACCCAGTCAGTAACGTAATCATTGCTGCTTCCTGTGGAATCTACATTTATCTTATCACCAAAGCGGACTTAAGTGAAATGAGTTAAGAGAGGAGTGGGAAGATGTACCACCAATACACCGCTACACCGATACCACCATAAAGTGCTGTGATATAACAATGAGTTAAACTATTTCAAACTGGGAACTGTGCTAGCTCTCATGCTAGTTTGGCCATGCTGTTTTCAGATATTCTTTACCGTAGGAAACCTCAGCACTTTTGGTAAATCTGTAAATCTGCTGTAAATCTCTTGGTTGAACTGAATGAATAATAATAAAACCAAATAAATAATCAAAAAAAAAAATCAATAACACAGACAGTTGAAAAACTAAAAGTCCAGCATGACATCTGAAATCCATTCAAGCTACCCAGAAAGAGTTATAATCACAGTGCATGGTAGTCCTGTTACTAATGCAGGAGGAAGGAATACAGATTATTGTTCATATGGTCACTCACTTCTCTGTGGTTTCGGGTACAGAGCATTAACACAATTCTGATTGAACACTGTTCCTGTAACAATGCTTGGGAGCGAGATCAGCTATGGGTACAGGTTGTTCTATGTACTGAATAGCTGTGAAGTCTGTGGTGAGAGGCTTTTATAAGCAAAAGAACTAAGTATCAGGAAAATACCAGTGCCGCATGGAAGTGCGATGGCTAAATGTGAGGGTGCAATATTTTACGTAAGAGAAGTTTATTTCAAAGTTACCTCTGACTTACAGCTGCCACTGTGCCAAACTGTAAGTAACTGGCAACAGCAAATGGAAACAGTGAAGTGAGATGGGAGACCAATAGATTTAATTCTGCCTATTTGCTCAGCAACACTGCAGGGAAGAGCTCAAGATACTGATGGAGAAGGTCAGGGTAAGCAGTTGCAAAATGTCAATGACTAGGAGAAAGGTGGGAAGAAGGGGGAGTGCTTCTAATCTGAGTTTTTGTTTTCTTTCCTGAATGGGTAGGAAGAGAAAAGGAAGAAGTGATAGTAGTAAGAGAACGTGGAGTAAATGGCTACTTACTGCAAGTTATCATTTCTCCCAGTATTTTTTTCCAAGATTACCTGCATATTATAGTTTAATACTAAGGCCAGCACAAAATGGTGAACTGTTACACTGCTAAAGCATCTGTAATTAATACCTAGGCTAACTGGGAGGAAAGAGAAGGATGTTTTCCACATCGTCCCACAAGACAATGCCTATAATGAAGAGTAAATTATAATTCATCATTCCTTAATCCATATAATCCCTTTGCTTCCTGGTGCTTTCCACATCCTTCTTCGAGCATGCCCATGGTGTCATTCCACACTCAACACAAACAACAAGGTTCCTGGCTGGCAACTCTCCAACTGTTGGAGATGGATGAATGAGAGCAAATAGAAGTGCTGCCATTTAAAAAAATATATAAATTCCTATGCTGTCCTAAAAACAACCTACTTTAGAGGGTTTAGTCCACTTTACAGAAAGGAACTGTATTTATTTTCCTGCACTTCCTCTTTGGTCCTGGCACCTAAAGAGATACTGAATGAAAGGACTGTTTTCCAGCCCTTGCAACATATGTTGGTATCAAAAATGTTACACTGAGAAGAAAACTATCAAAACAGATAAAAAAGACTTTTTGTCATCCAGAAGTGAGAGTGAAGTTTGTCATAACTGAATTTTGGTCCTGCTAAGAAGAGTGGGATTTCAGCTGCAGCCTTTTATTACACTGTTCATGAGATCTGGGTTTCTGTCAGCTTTGCATGATAACTCCACTGAAAGAAATATCTTTATATCTTCTTTTGCAGCACTGATGGCTTTTGGGGATTCTACCTTGTGTCCCAGTATCACAGATATTCTTAGAGGAAACCAAACTTTTTCCTTTTTTAAGAAAATACTTATTTTTCCTTCTATAACATTGCTTTTAAAATAAGGGCTTCAATGCATTTCAGGCAGATTTTTTCCTTTCCAGTGGTTTTCATGAAGCTCTCACCATTAATCGCAACCTGAGGATTAGTTACCCATAAGTCAAGTAAAAACATCTGTTTTCTGGGGGAAAATGATGATAATGAAGCAGGTCTCCAAATATGTAATTAAATATTTTTCTTTTCTTTTAAGTCTAAATTCACATCCTAACACAGACCTTCCATTGCTGCATTTCAGTGCCATGAAAGTCAACAAAATCATCTGAGATATACACAACACCTTTCCTATCCCACTCTGTGTTGGCAATGTGCATTAGAAGTTCTCCCATTGCTTTGCCCTTTTTAACTTAATGCACATATATGTGAATGGATTGAAAAGTAATTAATGGGATTGCACTGCTGCTGAGAAGCAGCAAAACCAGGAACAATATTTACTGCTTGAAAGCAGATTTTAAAGAAGGGATGTTTGCTACAAGGAGCTGACAGACTAATTTTGACTCAAATGGCATAGCATAGCAGCTGACATTGTAAAGATCAGATGGATTCTACCAATAAATGAAAGGCACACATCTATTTATTATACATATATATATATTATGAACAGAAGTGTCAATTTATTAATAAACTCAATCATTGTTTGTGCCAAAGCAATTTGTCATTTGATATGAAAGTGCTCATACTAGGCAGCAATGAAACTCAGCAAATGGCTTTTGTTGTTTTCAGAACAAGAGTTTGCTCAGTGTAGGCAAATTAAATATGATCATTGTAGTGCTGTCACAACTGCATCATGGCATTGCCATTATGGTCCCTAGGTCAGCCCCACCTTCTGAAAACTGAAAAAAATTTTAAAAAAAGAACAAAACCAGAACAGAATCAATGCAAGCTAGAACCTAGATCTTCTCTACTTCAGTGGACATTTATTACAATTTGAGTAGCAAATAACGCAGCTACCAAGACTCAGCTACCTTATGCTCCAGGCTGGAGTCTTTAAACATCAGTGAAAAAGGCTTGATATGCTCTCTTCTCAATTTATCGCCACTCCGTAAGTCGATGGTGTGCTCTATTCGCTTGTTAATTTCCTCAGGCCCAGACTGGACATGCAAAGCTTGTGCGAGATGGTTTGGAAGCAGATTTATTGAATTTCTTGTTAGGGCAGCCAGAGTCTAGGGGAAAGCACATGCAAACAGAATAAACCTGCTGGTCCCCTTGGGTTAAAATGCAATGTTTTAGATCATGTTGCATTGCAAACCATTACAGCATACCATGCAATTTATTCAATGAAATCTATAAAATTGTAAAATAGTAAGTCTGTTCCACTAAACACATACAGTACATTACGGGAAGTGCTTTAATGTCCTGTCTTATATAGACTAGCAGGTTTGCTGTTGTACTGAGTGCTAGGAATGCAATCCCCTTTCTAGATTCCACTACATAATTATTAGAGCATGAATGAGGGGAGTACACACCAAAATCAAAACACAGTATCTACATTAATGGTGTGTTTTTTCAACTCAGAGTGGAAGCTACAGAAACAGAAGTCATAAATAAAATGAGAATAATAACATTTTTCTGGTCTTAATCTTAGATTTACTGGATGTGTATAGTTAAGGAACAGATCAGCTAGGTAGGAGTAAAGAAGGTGGCATCTCTGATTGCTTCAGCTTGGGTTTTCAGATAATGTACTCTTCTTCACTACTGATATATTTGATCCAGTCAAGATTATAGTTAAGCTATATGCTTGAATGCAAAATGAATTCACTTCATTTTAAAAATATGATCCTGTTTGCTTTATCCCTTTGATATTTCATTGACAAATCAAAAGGAAAAAAAAAACCAAAAAAACTACAAGAAGAGTCTCTTGCACAGCTCTACAAACAGAAGCAAGTCAAGATAGTACAAAGGATATTTCACCTTCAGGAAAGAGGTAGAATTTGCTTTCATAAAAATAACTTTATCTATTTTTATGTTATGATTTCATGAGACAAAGATCAGGCTAATGGGAAAACAAAGTCTATTACCTGTGATTACTACCAAGCATTAATAAATGTTAATGAATGTAAAGGCTATAAACCTTCATACATCACAGCACAAGACAGGAAGTAAAAACAAGAAATGTACTTCTGCTTTAGAAAAAAAATCTTTGGGGGGAAAAAAGCAAAGGAAACTTTTCTTGTACTGAACTTTATCTTTTCGTACTAATTTTTCAGATATATTAGTCTTGGAGTTAAGCTGTTAGCAATAAGGTTACAGCAAAATCCTAGGGAAACAATCCATTAACTCAATATTATACGATTACATATTAAGACACTGTTTTAATTTAGGTATTTATATCTTTTTCAAACTGGGCATTACAAGAAAGTTGTTATCAGTTTGTGGGGATGAAATCTCACAAGAGAGATTGAAGTCACTGTTAAAGAACAGGATTACATTAGATCCTGTTGTGCATATTAAATAACTGATATCTTCATGGAAAGTGAGGCTGCAGAAGAAGGTCCTTAATGTTTTAGTTAAGTATTATGTTGGGTATTATGTTCTATTCACAGAAAGGGAATGTTCTCAATTCATTCTAGAAAGCGACTATGTTTTCTTCAAATTACATTTTAGAATTTGATTACTGTGAAGAACTGTCTTTCTGCTGAATGTATGAACTGGTTTAAAATTTGTGATGGATAGACATGCCATAACGTCAAGAGTATGGCAACAGTCATTAGTATTGGTGCAAAAACAGTCTCTGAAATTGTATTTATTTTCAGAGTAAAATAAGAAAATTTGTATGTGAGTTTAGCAAGGTCTCTTCATTACACAAGCACACACATGTAAGAATTTCTTCAGAGTAAATACTATTACAAATAAAGCAAAACATCATGCAAATTATTGGCCATGTATATGCTCTAACCATATTTTGTCTCTGTATCTCTGTATAGAAAGAATTAAAAGCAAGCAAACAAACAGTAAAATCCACCCTACATTGGAAATATTTTACAGACATTTTAAAAAAAGTACCATGGAATTAGATTTTGCTTCCTTTCAATAATGCTTTCATGTAACAAGTGCAATCATCCTGATTTCAGAAAGAAGGACATTTGTAATAATTAATATCTATAAATCTTTTGGAAAGATTTACATTGTTTTTTCTTCATATATCAAACTCCAGATCTTCCAAGGAAATAGGGAAATACATGCTTAGATATTTAAAAAATGGGGTAGAGGTAGGATTTTGTTCAGGAAAAAAACAAGTAAGTAAAATTCATACAATCACAGAATCAAAGAAACCTTAGAGTTGGAAGGGACATCTGAAGGTCATCCAGTCCAACTTCCCTGCAATGAACAGGGCTTACACAGCTAGATCATGTTGACCAAGGCCTCACCTTGAAAGTCGCCAGGGATGGAGTGTCCACCACATCTCTGGGTAAACTCTACCAGTGCCTCACTACTCTGTCTTAAATCTTTTTCCTTATATCTAACCTAAATATGCCCTCTTTAAGCTTAATTTTTTTTCCCCTTGTTCTGTCACTACAGACCTTGCTAAAGAGTCTATTCCCTTCTTTCCTATAGCTCCTCATTCGATATTCTAAGGCTGCTCCCAGGTCTCCCCAGAGATGAGACTTCTCCAGGCTGAACAGCTCCAGTTTTCTCAGCCTGTCCTCGTAGGAGAGGTGTTCCATCCCTTGGATCATTTTTGTGGCCCTCCTCAAAACTCCAGACATAGAGTCCAACAGGTCTATGTCCCTCCAGTACTGAAAATTTGACATCTGGATGCAGTACTCCAGATGAGGCATCAACAGTACAGACTGATCACCTCCCTCAACCTGCTGACAACACTTCTTTTGATGCAACCTACAATTTTGCTGGCTTTCTAGGAAGCAAGGGCACATTATTGGCTCATGTGCAGATTCCCATCCACCACTACTCCCCAGTATTTTTTGGCAAGGCTGCAGTAAGTACTTTCATCCCTCAGCTCAGATTGGTAGTTAGGGTAGCCTCAACTCAGGTGCAAGACCTTGTACTTGGATTTGTTGAACCTCATAAGGTACACCTGGGCCCCCGGCTCAATCCTGTCTCTGGATAGCATCCCATCCATCTGGTGTGTCAACTGCATCCTATAGGTGTTTAGTGATACTTTCAGTTGGTCAATTATGTGCATCTGTTGTCAGCTAAGATGCCTTATGGCATCCTGGAAAAGTATCTGGAGAGACCCAAGAGATGTGACGTAGAGCTTACAGAAGCTCTATGTGCTGTTGGTCCAGTTGGAGACCAGCTGGGGTTTGCTAAGATTTGTCAAACTGCAGTAGATAGCCACAGTTAAGAAATTGTACGAAAGCTCCTATTCAATACCATGAAGCCTAGTGAGCTATTGAGATAGTACACTAGCTGGAGCACTCAGATGTTTCAGCATGGCTGATTCACAGTATACAAGATGTCACAGAGTCTCTTCCTGCTTTTAGCAGATACTCCAGATGACTACAGGTTGTTCATAGGTGCCTGGTTTAAAGGGCATGTGGGTTTCTGACACATCCTGGAACACCACAAATAACATTAGACTATTATATTTGGGAACTGAGCTCTGTGGGAGGTTAACACCTGATATATTCAGTAGACAAAAGTGTAAGTGCCTTGGCTTTGAGTCAGATTTCATCCTGCTGTATATACCTGTTTGCTGCCTGGGCACTCTTTTAAGTATAGTTTTTCTGATAACTGCTAAGTTACCACTACAATATGCTTACCCAAGACACAGATATTTAAATTTACTTTTGTCTAATTCATGTCATTATAGTCTCCTTGTGGACTCCAGACTGACATCTGGTCACCACATTTTGCTTTTAGCTACTTGCTCTGTAAGGTGCAGAAAATGATCCAAATCCACAGTCTTAAAATAGAATATCTTCTCTCTGACTTTTTTTTGCTTTAGGAGAGAAACCCAAACACCTGTATCAATTACAGAAAGTTACATCCAAGTTAAGCATGAGTCGAGTTTCAGAGTAAACACTTGTATCCTATGCTTACCTAAAAACCAGACCTAAACTTGATGGTTATAACTGTTAAATAGACTTTTACAGCTTTTATTAATATCTATGATTCTTTTCATGAAGATGGTTATTCTCTTCCTCACTCACATCAAGACACCTTCAATTCACTGACTTGGGCTACCCATGTAAAATGAAGTTGAGGTAAAGAATATGCATTGCAGTGAATTTGAAGTTGCTCAAGAGAGCTGTGCAATATAAAATTCTAGTTACTTCAAGTACAAAACCAAATTCTATTCCATTCTATTCTTTAAAACAAAAAAGAGAAACAGTTCTAGAAATAGATAATTTACTGCCAAAAGACAAATATCTAGTCAGACAATGGTTTAGTTATGCCTAGTTCAATAATTTTCATGAACTTATAAATAGTTCATTAAGTGAGAGTTGTTCAAAAATACAATAGAAAGAGTAGGTCTGTATTTTATTCCTTTTTGTTGTTAGCATGAAGGTCAGGTTTTGCTGAAAAAATGAACAAGGAAATGATAGCCTATTCTCCATAGATCTTTTGGAGTACAGAAATTGGAATGTCTTAAAGGGAATGAAGAACAAAGAGAGACATCAGAAGATAGGCACAGCAGCATGCACTCATACCTCTGTTCCTAATGAAATGAGAGTACATAGAAAGAGATACAGATAATACTAAAAGGCAGTGTACATACAGATACACAGATGTACAGAACATATATAAAACAAGTGTTTTATATCACAGCAAACTGTACCATGCTCCAGTTCAGTTTTAAGAGATGAAGATACCACCATGGACTGTTTGATTGTGAAAACTTATCATTTCAAAGCAGATTTGGAAGAAGTAAAAAATAGTTGACAAAGAAAGACCTCCACACAACAATACTTGAAATTCAACAGACAATGAAGACAGGTAAGACTAAGGATGTGCAGCAGAAGAAAGAATGCGTTACGTCATTACAGATCACTCAGAAAAACTGAATATAACTGCAGCTGACCTTGTTTCACAAAGACTCACCAATCTTTCAAGTGCAGTGTAAAGAGAGGTGTCTGAGGGCATTTTAACCTTTATTTCCTCTGCGTAAAGAGACTTTGCAAGCAAATTCTTTGACTATATAGGTATTGCTGTTACCTGATGTGCTAGTAGTGCAGTGCTTTTGGGAAAATCTGATGAGGAAGAGTGTTAGTTGTTTCGTATTTGTATCATGAGTACTCATGAGTTTAGGCTCTAATTCATTTGCTAGTGAACCTTCATTATGCCTTAAAATAAGCATTTAAGTTGCATTATTATTTTTTTTTTTTAAGAGGAGGAGAGGAGAGGAGAAGAGAGGAGGTGAGGGGAGGGGAGGGGAGGTGAGGGGAGGTGAGG
>JAPSGF010000032.1:6681955-6753908 GCA_035772895.1 Perdix hodgsoniae
GAGGAGGGGAGAGGAGGGGAGAGGAGGGGAGAGGAGGGGAGAGGAGGGGGAGAAGGGGAGACACACTTCAACTAGAATGTCCCAGCTAGTTACATTATATTTATATTTCATTTATTTCTTTAAGGATTGGTTCAATTAAAACTAAGCTGTGTAGTATTTAATTAGAGTTAGGAAATAAAATTGAGAAGAAAGAAAATGCCTGGGCCTCTGGCATTTCCCCAGTTTGGATGCATGATTTATTTCTGCCCTGAAAAGATTTGTTTAATCATCTGCTTTTACAGTATGCGTTAGAGAAAAGGTTAAAGATGAATTTGTTTTCTCAGAGGCTTCCATTATTGAAATGCACTCAAGCATGCATTCATACTACATGACATTAAAGGAAGTTTGACTTACGTTCTGTTTTCCCACTATGTTATCGAATGGAAGTTCAGGGCTCCATGATCCTTCGGTAAATGTTGCCCCACTGTTTCTCCTGTCGGAGGAGCTGACAGCCTCTTTCACAATATCTTCAGGCAAAGTCAACAGACTCTCCTCAGGTTGTTTAATTAAATAAGTCTCAATGTTATGTTTCCTCAAGAATTCATTGCGTTCTTTGCCATGCCCTTCTTCAACTTTATAATCCCCATTGAGGCAGTCCAGAGTGGCTTTGGAGATGTGGATTCTCCTGCATAAGTGAAATAAGTAGTAGCAAATACTGATTGTACTCTAATATAAATAGGTAGCAAGGAGTTTTATGAACTCTGTACCATGTTAACATGATAGATAAATAGAAGTATTTTTGTTGTATATGATGATTTATATTGTGAAAATGAAATAGTATATTCAATAAAAGTGATTTGGGGGCAAGTGATGTCTTGTTTTTACCAACAAGATCTCAGGAATGCATGAAGTTCTGTCACAGGAAAAACTCTTTGATATTCATATCTGATAACCTTTGTTCACAGTAATAGTTTAGTGAGATAACTTTCTGAGTAAGATATGACTGATAGTGAATCCAGATTGCCACTTCAGATAGATGCGGTTAAGAAATAATATGATGTGTATTAGAGCAGTTTGTGTGAAGGCTCTTTAATTGAATTCTCTTAGCTGAGGTATCATAAACTATTTAAATTAGTAATCTGATTATATCAGACAAGAATTAGGGAATAGTTACACAAACTAGCCCAGTAATAGGCAAGTGGGATGATAATTTCAAATAAGAGCGATGTTAAAATCTTTTGCAAAGCAATTGTAACAAATCAAAGAGATGACACATGAAGAGCTGAAATTTTGCAAAAGTATTAGTGTAGGTTTTTAGATATTTTCCAACCAAACATGGAGGTGGTTGTTATTTGGAATTTCTTTGCCATAGTTACGATGGCTTGAGAAGGACAGAAAATAATTCTGTTAAAACAAAATAGAAGTTTCTTATTCCTATCTTTAAGAAATCTTCAAAATTCTACATATAAGATAAATTGCAGACACCTCTGAAACACATCCAAGTGCTTAGCCATGCAATACCTTACAAAATAAAATTATAAATGCAGTATGAGGAGATGTTCATTAGACACTTAGCTAACTCAAAAAATAAAGGCACTATATCTTCAACGTTGGCTCATTTAAAAAAAAAAAAAGAAAAATTGGACACACAGCACTTTCAGAAAGTCAGGCTTGCAGATTCCTAAAATTCAGAGTTAGCTAAAATTCATCATTTCTTTATGACACACACTTAAGAATTTTTCCTCACGCACAAGAAACTGTTTTGGCTCCACAGAAAGAAACAATACTTAGACAATCCCAGGGAACTTTCTTCCATTACTTAAAAATTGAATCTAAAAAATTAATTTGCACAAAATATTTATGGAGTGCAAAGGCTATAAGCGCCCATATGATGTAAAGGTATTGCCAGAAGAATCAATTGCTGATTACCTTTAATCACTGTGAAATGCCCAAGACAATCAGACTGGGTCTATATTAGGTATTAAATATCAGTCTATAATTAAAAGATCAAAAATTGGAGTTCAGTCATTTTTTTTTACCCCATCTCTGCTTCAAAGACAACATAGATTCTGTAGAACTTTCACTGGCTAAAGTCATGCTGTTATATGTTCACAGAGATTAGCACTCAGTTGTAAATAAATCTCAGTAAAACAAATGTCGAAAGAAGAGTAAAATGATTTCTCAAAATATAAGCAAGATTTGTCCTGGGTTTTCAAACCAGGTCCTGTGATATATTAGACAATGCATGTCCTAGCCCTTAGAAAACCTGAATGGGGTAGAATTTATTGAAGTAAAAGACTAATTAAAAAAAAAAAAAAAAGTGGAAGACAAAACAAAAGAAGAATGAAAAAAAAAAAGAATGATACATTAGTTGCTAGGGTGACTATCTTTGTACTGAATTTCAACCTAATAGAATTTCAGAAGATTGCATTACAAAAGCTTGAAGGATGGATTTTATAATGGGAATGATAACTAGAGTGTGGAGCTGGCTACTGATGTAATACCCTTTAGTGGATCAGGTATTAATAAATCACTGGTAGATTAAAAATATTTCTGGATTTCACCTTTTGCGCTGATTAAAAAAGAAACAATTAGACTCCCTCAATTTCATACAAATGTATTATGTCAGGAATATGAGCACCAAAGAAAAAAGTATAGCCTACCCTAGTTTTGAAAACATACCAAGCCAAAAACTTCAAAAAGCCAGAAAAACCTGTCAATGATGCATTGTGGAAAATTAATTATTAGCTAAGTTTTCTGCCAGTTCAATAAAGTAGGTTAATACCTAGATGTAACAAGAGACAGTTAGAAGATGGGAAGCTGGCAGAAGAGTGTTCATTAAAAAATGTTATACGATTTTACATGGGGAGAAGTGAGGAGAAGCTGAAAGGACCTTAACTAGGAAATCTGCTTTGCGTATCATGAAAGTCCAATGTAAATCACTGCTTTGAGAGACTTGGTGAACTGCTGTCACGTACGGGCTTTGCTCTGTTAGCAAACAGATACAGGAGAGTGGAAATTACTCCGCTCCAATAGACTGCAGCTTAGTCAGGCATTTTATTGACACCAGCAAGGTGGTGACTTCGCTGGGTTATTCATTAATAACTGTATTACTTGTATGAATTAACAGCAATAAACTGCACTTTTTGCTGGTGTAGATAATTGTTTTGCTCATGCTAACTAAGCAACATATGACATTTCTTAGTTATCTGAGGCTTTTGCGTGATAAGCAGCAGAGAAATTTTCTTTTTCTGAAATTTTATACACCAGTGACATATGCAGAGTATGAAATTTATTTTCAGAGCATGCAAAGTTTCATTTTCTGCTGATCCTAAGAATATAGATTACCTTAAGGACCCACTATAGGAAAGAGTGGAGAGAGTCCACATTTACAAACACAGTATAAACCAAATAATTTTAGATTTTCCTTGGAGCATAGCGTATGACTCAGATTAGATGGCTTAAATCCTCTGTCACTCAGAACCTCTCTCACTCAAGATGACAGCATCACTTTAAACTTTTTCTGTATAACAGTGTTCATGGCTCTTGCTTCTATGTTCCATTGCCAAAAGTTGCATCATTGTATTGTGGACTTTTCTACATCTTTCAGCAATGGAAGAGGGAACTAAAAGTGCACAGAATATTGCTGCAATCATTATTGTTGCTTCCAACCTAGAATATACAACTTCCAAACTGCAGTGAGGTACGTCGTGCCAGGTAGAAATAATATTTTATTCTCCAGGTGCAGTAGCCATCACAGATAAAGGGAAACCAAACAGGTGAATGGAAAGTGATATATTTTCATATATAGACTGGCTGGAAAAAAAAAAGAAAAGTCTCAAAACATCTGCAAAAGCGTTAAATATTTATAAGACTTCCTTGGGACCCAAGGGAATTACATGGAGCTGTGTCAGGGGACAGACAGGTTGGTTATTCATCAAAGGGTGGTGGAAATAGAACAGGCTCACGATGGCAGTGGTCACTGAACCAAGCTGCAAGAATTCCAGAAGCTTTTGAAAAGCACTCCCAAAAATATGGTTTGATTTTAGAGTGGTTCTGTGTGGAACCAGGAGTTGGATTCATGGATCTTTGTGGGTCCCAATGGGATATTCTATGATTATAAAAGTCCATATCTCCTTATTATTAGCATAGTGACCTATGAAAATAGGTATCTTTCCATACTTTGTATATTATGAAATAAAATACATAGCATTGCCATGCCTCACAGCAGCAGAATGAAGTCTGGAGAATCTCAGGAATTGTCAACAGCTAGCGGAGACATTTGGGCTATCTCTGTGTACCATATAGCCCGAATACAACCATTGACCGTCTTTGTGAAATCTTAGGTGGCAAAAGAGGATAAATACTTCTATCTTTTCCAATGCCTCTGCATGGAGACCATTTCTACATTGTTTCTGGCTGCAACCTCACATATTCTTGCCAATCATAAAACAGAAGAAAAAGTGAAGCAAACCAACTAAACCAACAAACCACCCAATATTATAGTTTATGAAATAATGGAAGGAATTGGAAATAGTACCAATGTGTTGACAATGTTTTCTGTCTGTGGGAAATACATGTTGCCTTACCCAGGAATTCCACCAGACTCGAGTTTGTTTGCAATATCCACATCCCATGACCAGACATCAAACTGCCACTTTCGCAGGCCCAGCACTCCACACAGAACTGATCCTGAATGTATCCCTATTCTCATGTCAATGTCATGCTTTGTTCTTGACCTAACATATCTGTTAAACAAAGGAAAAACAAACAAAAAAACCAGGCTTGTGAAATTATATGCCACATTTTTTTGTATCTTTAGGAAATAATACAATGCAAAACACAATGTCAGTTTTGTGTAAATAGCCACTTAATCTTTGAAATGAAGAGAGACCTTTCTAGGTAGTAAAGTCCAGGTAGTAATGAAATAACTATAAAAACCAGGTGATCATTAAGCACTTAGTTGCATGCATGGTTCAGTGGCACATATATTATTCCTATCAGGCAGAAGGAAAAAGATAGGAAGAGAAAAACATGTATGAATGAAAAGATTAATTGAAGTCATTGAGTTTGTCAGCTTAGAATTATTAAAGAACTACCAAAAACATGACCAAAATTGCTATCACCAAATCTGCATATACTTTTATATTTTACTGCATTTTTAATTAACTTCAAAATTTCAAAAATACTTATTTTTGTAAGAAACTTAACCATTACTTTTTGTCCAAAGGTAAATTATTTGCAGGACGTTTGGTCAGAATAAATTATTCCAATTCAGTGTAGTGGTGAAGACCACTTCACAGTTCAAAAGTAAACACACAAAAATGCATTTGTTAACAATCTCAGAAGAGGGACTTTGCTCCAACACTGTTTTAATTAATTTATCTGTGGGCCAGAAACGGAATTTCATTGTGTTAAAATAGTTTCTTCTTTTTCTTTTATGAGAAAATGTATCATTTGCAGCTACAGTCACTTAAACCTAGCACTACTTTTTCCAAGTCAGTGTTGTCACTGTCAAGCACATCATCATGGGAAACAAAGTTATGATAATTGGTCTATATCCATTGGGATGACAACAAGAGAACTTTTCCAGTCACAACACAATTATTTGCACAAAAAATACTGTTAGAGTTAGTCTTCCTTCACATGTGAATAGCTTGCTCGGGATAGGAAAAGCATGTTACTAATGTTGGTCTATGAACAACATTGCTATATCTCTGCCAAGAGTTCAATTTCTGTGATCACTGAAGTCAACGTTAGGGCAACAAGATCACAGAGCAGGCAAAGAATAAACAGCCCTACTTCACAACTTTGAAGCAAAACCACTGCCTCAGATGCCTCAGTCATCACCTTGACTAACCCTCTCTTAAGGAGAAAACTACTTACTTCATTCATTACGTGGCCCTTTGTTATTGCAACAGGGGCACTGATTCATAGTGTGAAAAAAATAATGAAATAACAGTTTCAAAATTGAGATAAATTAATCATAAAAAATAGTGAGGAATTGAAAATAAGCAATTAGTTGAGGAATTGAAAATAAGCAATTAGTCTTCAGAATCCCAAGCCTTCTTCCCTGGAGAAAAGTGTGTACGTGATATCACAGTGCAGTTGCTTGTCTATTAGAGAAGACCTTTACAAGGTATAATGAAGCTAACATATTTCAAGTTTTTAAAACAAAGACACTTTTACAGCATTAATTATAAGAAAATAAAAAAGAATGAGCTTTGGGAGGACAGTTATCTGTGTTTAAATAGAATATAGTTTTCATATAAAAATTTCTTTATTTTGCAATCAAGAAGGCTTGAAATATGAAAATTAAATAAACACATAATCATCTTACTCTGGAATATGGGACTTGAAAACAAATCCTCCACACTGAAGAAGTTCCTTATGTATTGTGAGAGATTAAGAGAAGTAAGAGCACTACAATTTGTAATGTGTTATGAAGAGTTTTTATAGGTATGATACAAAAATATCTAAACACTCGTAACTCTCAGAGGAATTGTCAGACAACCCCCCACAAAATTGTTTCCCCAGTCTGCCTTTTTCTTTCCTTCAGACCCAGATAATTATTTCTCACTTTATATCTAATTTCTTTATCTTGAAATAGAATGCTAATTAGATCCAGAGGAGTAATTGAGAAAAAAGATTTTCACTGAAAGATGCACAAAATAGGAGGACCTTACATTTATTAAAATAGGTTAATTCTTTGTCTCTATGCATATATATATATACTCTCTATTAGATCAGATTAAATTTTACATGCTAGTAAATATTATCATTTAAAATTAAATATTGTAAATTATAATCCTATATTTCTATGCTGTATGGGAATTAATGCACACAGATCTCATTGTAGAGAGCACATACAAAAGATGCCACAATCGAGAAACACTTCTCTCTTTTTCCAGAGCATTCTCTAGGAGTTGCTGGATTTCAACAATTTTGTCCTAAAATATGATCATGTGCTGAGAAAGCTCTGATCAGCCTCATAGCACTTCTGCATTTATTGAAAACTGCAGGTAGCTCTGACTCCATACCACCTCCTACAAGACACTAGAGTCTCTACGCAAAGCTATATTCCATCTTGCCTCATCTGTTATCTTCCACAACCTTCCAGAAACTTTTCCATGTCTGCTGCTAAAGTGGTATTTGATCTCAGCTCTTCATCTGTCATGAGCTGGGATTTGGCCACCTGCCTACGTCTTCTGACTTAGGGCTATTCTGTTTTCCTGTCAGATTTTGTGCTGCTACACCTGCAGGGCCCTATCATCATATTCTCCTCTTACTTGCCCTTCACAGCAATATGTTTTTACTCTGATAGGTAGGAGACCAATTATATGGAAGGACCTCATTGAATTGAGCCACAGGCTGTCTGGGTTATCTTTAAACAGAATCTGTCCAGAACATGAATCAAAAGCATGATGGAGATTTGGTCCTTATTCCATTGCTTTGTTATTTGCAATGCAAAATTGAGAACAGAACTGTTGAGAATGTTTGTGGACACTTTAGATTTAGCCAAACTTTTGTTAGAAGGTTTTAAATTGAATAATAAATAAATAGTTGACACTGAAAAATGATTATTGTTTAAAAAGTCACAGAATTTTTTTTCTTTAAAATTTGAAAGAATGTGGAGTGAGGCATTTCAGAATTAGACAGAGAAAGGGACTGTACGATAGATGTCTACATATTCAAATCCAATTCCGTAACAGACAGTCTGTTGGTTACTTCACAAGGTCTTGTTCATATAATGTTGTAAGACAGAAGTATTAAAAACTCTGAAACTACAGAGCCTGAGTCCTCAGTCTTAGGAAGAAGTAGTTCTCATTTATTCAGAAATAAATAAATAAATAAACAAACAAACAAATAAATAAATCACACTATGTACTAGATATTGGGAAAAAAAAAAAGTGCTCTTTCCATATATTAATGTTCTGCATTCTCTAGTTCTTCTGTTTCTTAAATTTATTAAAGTATGAATGAATTTTCTTCAGCTGCTTAAGGCTCTCTGGAAATTTTTTGGAAAAGCACATAAATTAAGTTGAACTATTGATGATCTACAATGCAGCCCAGTTTACCTCAAAAACTGCCTCATGAAATGAAACTGTGACTGTTGCTATTCTTGCCATATCTCATTTCAATCAAATCAGTAATGAACATTTCATTGGTTTTAATTGGATCTCGACATCTGCTTCTGTCCAGCATTCTTTGATGGGTATTTGATTTTTTTTTTAATGCTAGTAAATTGAGGCTTTTTTATTTGCATGAAAATGTGAGCAAAAATTCTGAAATCTGCTTTTCAACATTTTCTGTAGCTGCCAGAAAAATGGAATGCCCTGCAACTCACATGTTGTAGGTTTAGACAGTGACAGATCAACACTATCCCTGCTAATCAATTTCACTTTACAAGGCCCTATTTACCACATGAGACATTCAAAATATCTCCAGCACGTTAGTTTTTATTCCCCCGGATGACCATTTCTTTTATTGTTTCAGGAGTTTGTTCTCTGAGACTTGTTGAGCCATAGTCATTGCTGTCTTCATGCACTTGTAACAGAAGTGGGAATTCTGTGCTCTGTGAACTAAATGAGAGTCACAGCTGGCCCTTTGAGCAGGAGGCGGGACTAGTAATCAGTTTCCTGAGATCTCCTGAGACTTTTCAGTAGAGCCTAACAGAATTATGGAGCTTCTTTAAAGAACTCAAATGCATTTTTGGACTGAGAAGGTATAAAACGAACTGAGGTGGCTGCTCTCTTTAATATGACTCTGGGAGCTGTGTCATCCTTGCAAAAGAGACATCCATTACACATAAAAAGCTAGGTAACAGGGCACACTAAAGTACTGAAGGCTTCAAAGAGTACAGCTACATGACTCACAGGATATAACATTTTGCAGACGGACTTTACAAAGCACTGAATTTACAAAGACAGCTAATATCCCAAGAAACCAGTTTAAAATGGCTTCAGAATGGGTTTACCTTGGAATGAGAGCTGGATCCCAAAGTCAGCAGCAATTGTTACCTCTGGAGAAGTTTCATATCATCAGATTTATTGTTAATGTAACTGACTTGCTCTGAGCTCAGACTGATACTATAGCAATATGAGCAAATTACTTGTTCATTCCCATTGTCTAAGGTCTTCCTGCTCTGAGAGGCAGAAAGAAACCATGAAGGATTACAAAACATATTATCAGAAATCTGCATTTTTATTTGAAAGCAAGCTATTTACGCATTCCTATGCTACCTTGACATGGTAACTTTGATAGTATTTGGTGGCATTTTCAAAGAAAAAAGTTCTTAGAGGTGCACAAGCTGATTAATCATTACATAGTTCAATTTATTTAGGCACCCAGCAGCAAAAACAGGGAAAGACAGACTGTCCTGCTGCTCTGTTCCCTCACTGTCAATGGCTGAAATAGACATGTGGATGTGGTGATAGAGCTTGTGTCTGAAAGGCATTGAGCTTGTGAACTAGAACTTTTGAAATGAAGGCAAGCAATAATTTTTGGTTTTGTGAAGCATTGTTTTGTCTCATATGAATCTGAGCTCTCTCCAACATAGGCTGAGCCCCATGTATTGTGCAAGAAAGAATCTGTGGAAGGAATCCAGAAATGTATCAATTGCATAAAAAATCATGGAATATGAAAGCAGTTTCTGGCTGCTTCAGAGCCAAGCACAAGTAACTTATTTAACAAGCACTGATCACTACATGATTTTAAGTTAATACTCAGTTGATGGAGTTACAGACTGAGGTTTTATTCATGTGAAAAGCAGAAAACCTAACAGATCAGTCACTGAGATCATTTAAAATATGTTTTGTTGTTGTTTTTTTCCATGATTTCATGTTCATATTAGTAAATTATGGATAGTTCCTGGAGTTTAGCCTACATGGTAAACTGGCACTGATTTTTCTGTCAAAATAATTACTCTTTCAACTGGTGTTTTAGTAGGAAATAATCCAAAAAGCCATTCAGAAGTCCATAATTTACCAAATAAATATACTAGCATAAAGACCTGCTAGAACTTCCATCATTTATGTGAATTGTAGTTGGATTTCCATCATTGAACTATGCAAGGAGTCCTTGAGTATCCAAGCCTTACACAATCTCTGAAATTTAGGATTAGTGACAGTTAAGAAGGTGGTACTTTTTAACCACTTGAATTTATTTTTCAATAACTTGCATCTGATGGAAATCTTTCTTCCAAGAAAAAGCTGCCACTTCTTACTGTTGGCCATTTTTAAATCCAGGGTTGTCAGACCATATTAATAATCTGCTACAAAACAACTTCTCAGTTATGTTATTTTTAAAATATATAATTAAATAAATCAGACTAAATAATTTTCTTATTTTAAAAGTACTAATGCTTCACAATAGTATGACTTTTTCCTGCACATTTATAAAAAAGCTTAACAAGCTCTTTAAAGGGACAAATGACATCAAGTTTAATTATTTTCATCTCACTCTTGATATTGACATATTATTTTCTAAAACTTCCATTTCAAAAGTAGAAATTCCTTTATGGTTATTTCCTTTACTTCTCTTAACAGTTCTTCCTTCACACTCTCTCCCTTTCATAATTCCCCTCTCTTTTCCTTTATTTCACTTTTTCCTTGGATTTCCCTTGGTGCTCTCACAAAGAAATGAAAAGTCCAGTGAAAAAGCATGCTCATCTTTATCTGGAACATAATGTGATATTTAGAAATTATCTTAATTCAGAATACTTTGGAGTTCCATATCTTGCTCTTATCTATTTCACATTCATTTAAATATATTTGAAGAAGAGATCGTATCATTAAATCCAACCTTATTTTACTGTTGAGTCTTGAGCTCATGTTCTATACTTGACTGTCAGCAAGTAGGTTCTCCTATCTTGAATTTTATCACACATTCATAATGCCATCCATCTGACACTCCAACACAGCTTTAGAATTTCACTAACATGCAATGCAAATGCTGATGACTACTTTTTTCCTACAAATTTTCTTCTCCCAATGTATCATTAAAGATAAAATGGAGTTTTCTGTTTGTTTATTATTTGATTTTTTTTTTTAATAGGTAAGCACAATTGTAGGTTTAGTTTTCCTCAGTGTTATCTCTGACATCCCTTCAGCTTAGCACATAGGTATTAAAATCAAATATAATCATCTCATGACTAAACATTCCTGTACTATTTTATTTTTATCAGCTGTCAGAAGAGACAGGCATTAATACAATATATTTAAGACAGGAAGATTTGCACAGCATACAAAAAGATGTGGGAACCGTCTGAATAAATGGACCTATTATAAAGAGCTTATTATTTTTATTTAGTTTGTACTTTCAATTGCATCTAAAAACAGTTTACAGGAGATAATGAGATAGTAATAGGATTTTTTTCTCTAATATAACAGGGCAAGCTCCCTTTCTTCACAGTAACAATCGGAATTTGTGGAACTTTCCCATGGATGAAAGTCATATTTTTATTGTGCTCGATTATCAAGGGAGCAAAGTACAACACAGAATGGAATACATAAAGGCTTTTCTTGCATAAGCTTTGTAACAAGAACAGTGATGTGTAAAAGATTACAGGGAAAACTATGATCTTGGATTGCTTGGTTGAGCTCTGAACAGCTCTCTACATCTGTGAAGAAAGAAATGAAGCAGCAAGATGTGAGTTTAGAGCCCTTAAGAGTAAAGTTTAGAGCCCTTAAGATCAAGATGCAGAACCTCATTTAATAATGAATTAATACTTTAACCGTATGGTATATGAGGCATTTTAAAACACCCAGAAATCTTTTAAGATTCAAACTGTCCAAGATGTCTTTGTTTCACAGGTTGTCTAAGAAACAGATTTTGCATTCTTTTTATGTTCCTGCTGACAAAATAATTATCAAGAAGACTCGCAGGAGAATTCACTAATGATATCCTGATATGGTAGATTTGGGGCAGTTCCTCATACGCAGTTAGGTACTGATCCTTGCACCAACTACATATTGTTGATAGGGAAATGAGATATTAGAAGACCTAAAGATGAAAATCTGGTCTATTTAATTTAAAGATTCCTTCTGCCCTAATTACACAAAGATCTTAAACTGCTATAAGAGTGAAATGTTCTGAAAGTAGATGGATTTCAATCTGTGATTTTACCCAATTCAAATGGGATACTGTTGCATAAATTCTGTTTTGAGGATTCTTCTTGTATGTGTTTTTTCTGTTTGGTTTTAATGTCTATATCTTAAGCTAGGCTGAGTGCTTCAGCTAAGTCATAAATGAGATTTAAAAACCAAGAAAGAGCCTTGCATGTCACCTTTATCAGTTTCATATCACCGTTATCAGTAATCTTTAAATGTTTGGATTTTTCCTGTATTCTTTATCTGCCTTTCAGGAAGCTCTGAATTCCTGTATATAATTGAATATAATTGTGAAGCCAAAGGATAATTTCTCATATCTTGAGTCATCTCTCTTTTCTTTTGAACATAACAAATTTTTGTTTCATGAAAACTTTAGAGGCAGATAAAATATAATAATCTAAATGTTTTTGGCGAGTTTTTGGTTTTTTTTTTTCAGGTTTTAGATAAAATCCCTAATTCTTAGTAGAAATTCAGTTTTTCAAAAAGAGGAGGTTTTTTCATTTTAATCATGAGAGAGTTCTATCATTTTCAGTTCCAACTAAGAGACAGTAGAAATTTCCAAGTATTCTCAGGCACAAGGACTGAATTATTTGCAATATTCTATAGAAGGGCTGATCTTCTCTGGGAACTATATAGATGCACATTAAGATAAGTAAGATAATGCTTCAACAACAGGAAAAGAAAAGCTCAGGGAAAAAAATCATCAGATGGACAGAAATTCAAATGCTGGATTTATCAAACAAGTTGGAGGCAATATGAACTGAATTGGCCTAATGGATTTCAATTTCACAACCCCTTCTGAATTCACCTATCACTTAGGATATTAAAATTACACTACCACTTTTTCTAGAGTTCCATCTTTGAATCTTCATTCATGAGAGGACACCATAGCTTTAGAGACTTACACGTAAGTAATAAGGTTCAGAGAAATTTAAAAAAGAAAAATAATTTATAATGGGTTCATTGCACATTGTATTACCAAGCAAATACAGATGATTTCATGTGTGTCTCCAAGTATTTTTAACTATGTTTTCCCATCAATCTATTTTTTCAAATTCATACTTCACTTTCACTGTGTGGACTCAAGAAGCAAAATACTGATTACTTTGTACAACATTTATTCTGTGATAATTGAACCAACATTCTTAAATATCCTTTTTACATAAACATTATCCAGTTACATTTTCCATTAATTTATTTTTGTTAAATGTTCTCTCTATTAAGTTATCTATAATGTAGCTGCAGTACACTATAACACTCTAATGTACATAATGAAACATACTCAGATTAAAGGGAGAGAGTAGTCTGGAAAATAAGCAGGCAGACTGACTGCATAGTAATACAAGCAGGGAAGAGGAGAACATTTTGTTAAGGAAGATAGCAACTGAAGAATTCAAAAAATATAAAAGCCACAAAAACTGATATAGTGGATAAAAAGACTAAGAAAACCTCCTGTTTTCTATAGGTTTTCTATGTATCTTCCATTATCATGGAGATCATTGGACCAGCTCCTGCAAAGCATGCAACAGCTACCTTTGTTTGCATTGGAGTGATATGCCATATGAATCTTAACAGTTCTCACTTGACACTGCACTTATTTTTAAGATGAGGTTGAGGCAGAGAAACCTGAATTGTTTCATATAATACCTTTAATAAAATAAACAATAATAAAACCAATACATATACAGCAGTGGAAATACCTTAATTTGGAAATTGCTGATAGACAAAGTAGCATTTAGAATCTCATCCCATAAATATGGGGCTCTACATGGACTGGAGAAATTCTATTGCTTTCATAGTGATGATCCTGAAGTCTCAGAACCACACTAAGAATTACTTGTCTAGTAATAACATTCTTAATAGGCAGTATGGGGCATTATCAGAAGCAATAAAACAAGAAGAAAATAACATTACCTGATAGTTTTTATCATACTGAGCCCCATTTCAACACAGCAGTGTGCATGGTCCTGGCGAGGTTCTGGGAGCCCAGACACGCAGTAGTAACAGTCTCCCAGGATCTTTATTCTAAGACAGTGATGTTCCTAGAGGAAAGTGTTAATGGAGAAAGAAAAGTTAAGTTCTCTCAAAGATGAACATGAAACTGGTTAGAAAAAGAACTGAAACAAAACAAACAAACAAACAAAAAAACGGTAATGTGTTTTTCTTGCTTGTAATTGTTATGAGGGATTCTCCAATGTAATGCCTCCTATCTTATTATATTGGCCTGCAACATCAGAGGTGGATGGTGGTGGTATGGCAGTGGAGGTTGAATCTTCCCACCAGTATTGATGCTGTGTAACAGAAGGCAGCAGAGGGGCGGTCTGTCAAAATGGTGTCTGACATGGAAGTGCAAATTATGCAAAGGAGTGTCATTCCTCCATGAGGAAAAAAAGACACCATTGACACTTGCTGAACATTTATGAAGAGCAAACAATGGATGTAAGCATAGTAAGTCTCTGAATGGTGCATTTCAGCAGTGGCAACTGTGAAAGTGGCTCACCTTTGCTGGTACAGATTTTTGTGAGAGAGGCATGCAGGCTCTTGTTCATTACTGGTAAAAATGTGTATTTAATGGTGGTAATTATGTTGAAAAAGTGTTTTTTAGCTCAGAATTTGCTCTAACAAAAAATGTTACTGTTCCCTTTTTATCTGTTGTAGTTCCATGGAAATATATAGGAGGCATTACTTTTGGATTTACCTAATGTGATCTTGATTTATTTCCACTTAGACACAAATTATCTTTACATTTTTCAGTAAAAAAGATTGATAACAATTTTTGTATTATGTTACAAAGAGATGTCCTTGCTGATGTTGAGAAAGATTTCATCAGAATTAGGCTGGAATCTAGCCCAAGGATTCAGAAATGCCAGTTTAGATAATGAAGAATGCAGCCTAGGCTATATTCTTTCAGATCATTCTTTCTGCTGCTTTTTGCACTGTCAATAAATGGGGAAAAAAAAAAAAAAAAAAGGAAAAAAAAAAAGGAAAAACTTTTTTTTTTTTTCCCCTCCATTGATAATTCCTTAACACCTGAAGTCTCCACTGCCATTCTCAAGGATTCCCAACAGCTGTAGGAGCTGAGTAATTATCTGAATTCTAAAAACACCAAAGTTGTTATGTTAGGCTTTTTCTGTTGGAAAACTATATTTACTTGGCATCCAGCTAGAGTCATCCTTTACCCTAAAAGCAAGTATTGAATTTCATTTCTTAAATACTTACTAACAGTATCCTTGTAGACTGAAAGAACACACTGCAGTGTGGTTGGGAAATTATTTTAGAAGATCCTTTTAGTGAACCAAAAAAAACTGGATTGCCAAAACTTTTGCAGTTCCCATATAAGTAGAACAAGTAAGCCTAGCATCAGCTGTAAACATGCCCAAAGTAATCTGCTGGCTTGGCCCCCAGGAGTAGCAATCAATGCAGAAGAACAGAGAGTGTACCAATTTGAGACATAACTGCAAATGCCTGGGGGCTGCAGGGACTACAAGTTCAGTCAGGGAACCATCTCCATGATTGGCAAATCTTTGAAATAATAAATGCGTGATTAGTACTCAGTCAGTAAAGGTTCCAATCAGAGGACATTAAAATGAAGACCAGTCATTATCATGAAGAAGGATAACATTTTCTAAAACTGCTTCATTAGATGACAGTAAAATACGGCCTGTAGTATTTAGTTCAGTTTTTTTCTTCTCTTTGTCTGTGGCAAACTGAGCTGGAGGCTACACTAATCCAAGGAGAGTGGGGGTATGCTAGTGCCACTGGGGATGAAACAACTTTAAGAAGGACACAGGAGCAAATTGGGACAGTGCCTCAGGATCTGAGTTCTGGCCCAATGAAGGGGAGTCCAGATTATAATTCAAGATTTTGCCTAGGAAGAATGAAATTCTGTACTGAATATCAGATAAGGCTTTAAAAACCCCAAAGTTGCAAAAGAAATCAAGGCACTTTGAATCATATAGTCATAGAATATTCCAAGTTGGAAGAGACCTACCAGAATCATCAAGTCCAACTCCTGGCTTCACACAGGACTGCCAAATACTAAAAACACATTTGTGAGAGTGTTGTCCAAAGACTTCTAAAACTCTGGCAGTTCAGGGCCATGCCCACTGCCCTCAGGAGCCTGTTCTATGCCCATCACCCCCTGCTGAAGAACTTCATAACCTGTTGCTGTCACACAGAGCAGAGCTCAGCGAGGGAACTCAAGGATCATGAATCTCCAACATCCCCATCACATGCAGGGCCCACAACCTTCCCATTTAATACTAGACCAGGCTGCCCAGGGCCCCATCCAGTCTGGCCTAGAACACCTCCAAAGATGAGGCATCCACAACCTCTCTGGACAGCCTGTTCCAGCACCTCACCACTCTCTCTGTAAAGAAGTTCCCCCTGACATCCAACCTAAATCTCCCCTCCCTCAACTTAAAACCATTTCCCTTTGTCCGGCAGTTATCAACCCTTACAAAGAGTTGATTCCCCTCCCCTCTGTAGGCTTCACTTAGGTACTGAAAGGCTGCAGTGAGGTCATCCCACAGCCTTCTTTTCTCCAGGCTGAACAAGCCCAGCTGCCTCAGCCTGTCTTCATAGGGAGGTACTCCAGCCCCCTGATCATCTTCGTGGCCCTACTCTGGACCCTCTCCAACAGCTCCCTGTCTTTTTTGTGCTGGGGGCTCCACACTTGCACACAGTATTTCAGTTGGGCCTCACAAGAACAGAGTAGAGGGGGACAATCACTTCCCTGTCCCTGCTAGCCACTCCTCTTCTCATAGAGCCCAGGATACCATTTGCCTTCCAAGCCACAAGGGCACACTGCTGGCTCATATTAAGTTTTTCATCTATCATGACCCCAGGTCTTTCTCTGCAGGGCTGCTCTCAAGGACTGCTCTTTCCAGTCTGTATGGATGCCTGGGATTCCTCCGGCCCAAGTGCAAAACCTTGCACTTTGCTGTGTTGAACCTCATTAGGTTCATCCAGACCCACCCTTCTAGCCTCTCGAGGTCCCTCTGAATGGCATCCCTTCCTTCAACAGTGTCGACCTCACCACTCAGCTTGGTATCATCAGCAAACTTGCTGAGGGTGCACTCAATTATCTATTGTCACTGATAAAGATGTTAAAGAGCACTGGTCCCAAGACACCCAAGACAGATCCCTGGGGGACGATGCTTGTTACTGGCTTCCACATGGACATAGAGCCATTGATGATCTCTGTCTGTGGCCTTTCAACTGAATTCTTATCCATTGAGTGGTCCACTCACCAAATCCACATCCCTCCAATTTGGAGATAAGGATGTGGTGGAGGACCATGTCAAAGGCCTTGCTCAAGTCCAGGTAAATGACATTGGTTGCCTTTCCCTTGTCCACCGATGCCATCACTCCATCATAGAAGGCCAACCAGATTGGTCAAGCATGACCTTCCTCTGGTGAAGCCATGCTGGCTGTCATGTATCACACATCCATTCCTCATGTGATTAAGCATGCCATCCAGGATGATCTGTTCCATGATCTTCCCTGGCACAGAGGTGAGAGAGACTCACCAGCCTGTAGTTCCCGGGGTCCTCCTTGCTTTCTTGTAAATGGGAGTGACATGACCCTTCCTCCAGTCATCTGGGACCTCACCTGATAGCCATGACTTTTTAAATATGATGGAGAGCGGCTCGGCAACCACCTCAGCCAGCTCCTTCAGAACGCTGGGATGCATGCCATCCGGCCCCATGTACTCGTACACATTTTAACATATCAATTTGTTGAAGCGCAGTAAAGCAAAAGGCATCACTGCAACTGATAATTTCACATTATAATTTGAAATAAAAGGGAAATAATTAGAAACTATTAAAAAGATTTAATTTCTAGGAAAGTAGGATGTATCTGAACATATTTTGGTATAATAATTAAATTTTTACATGCAACATTGACCAGGTGGTCTTTTGCTCCTGTGCTATCTGCCCACTTAGAGATGTGGGAAATGTGAGCATCTAATTCAACACAGCTAGAAAACTTTATCTGCAGCAGGAAAGAAAAAAAACAAAACAAAACAAAAAAAAACACCTCATCTGCTTGATCTTAAGTCTTTATTTAAAATACTGAAGCACTGATTTTATTAAAGTCATAGAGACCTGTGTCATGGCTAAATGTCTCCTCATTTACTGAAAACCAGAATAAGGCTGACCAGCTCAAAAAGATGTTATTTTGATAGAAATAAGAAAAAGAAAAAATCTTAATGAACATCAAGACCTGTTAATGAGGGTTTGATATATGCAATTGTGTGTGCATGTGACAGGAAACCATTTCAACTGCACATGAATGCATATTTTTTCCTGTCTTAATATATCATCTTTATGCGCATTTGCCAAAGTTGAGGAAGATAGCAACTAGAGAAATATTCAAAAAGAGATTGACTATATATAGATGTCCATATGTCACCCAAAAGCAAAGGCTGCCATCATAGTCAAAGAGAGCCAGGCAATGCAGTCAGTGAAGCCTAGAGTGATTCAGCTCCCAGCTAAAGCAATTATCTGGGTTTCAATTCAGTTGTTTGCATATAAGCTTATCATACACTGGAAAGACACCTGGGTATGTGAGGTGCCTGTGCAGGACTAACAGACATGACATGACACAAGACATACGTCCCTCTGAAGTGGTGCAAGAACCATGTAGGGTGTTTCTATCGGCAACAAACACAAATTACTTTTTGTCTTCCTAATTTTTCTTGTTAGTTGAATTGCTCTCAGAGAGTGGTCAGGCACTGGAATGGCCTGCCAAGGGAGGTGGTGGAGTCACTGCCATCCCTGGCAGTGTTCAAGAGGTGCCTGGATGAGGAGCTGTGGGATATGGTTTAGTGCTTGTGGTAGAAGTGGTAATGTGAAGATGGTTGGACTAGATGATCTTACAGGTTGTCTCCAACCTTGTGATTCTATGATGATTCTATGATGATGCTGTGACTGATAAATGTGTTAATCTGTTTATGTCTTCTTTACCACTATTAAACATTCCTTATTCTTCTCATCAAAACTGTTTTGCATGTAAACTGTGGATTTTGTGTCACTTGAAAATTTCTGTTAGTAAAATATACTTCAAAACAACTGCCTGGAAGGATAGAGAGCTGATGGTATCTGTTTTGTCAAAACAGGAGTGCGTGGTCTCCTGAGATCCCATATGATAACTCTACTTGAATCACACCTCCAACTTAAACTGGATGTTTTACCAGGCTGAATGAATTAGTATTTTAGGGTTAGATGTGTAGATCTTAGGCTAATGTGTGTCCTTTGTGTAGCCATCCTGCATCTGAAAACAGGTGACAGTTTTTGAGTTTCTACCTACCTTTCAGTGATATAAAACCACTAGCAATAACATTCAGGACCAACTTTCTACACCCTTTAAAGCTCTGACTCAATTCTTAGCAACACTCAATGCAACATTATTAACAAGTTGCCCATTGCTATTAAAATAAATGGATGGAAAACAGAAAAAATGCATGCAACTGTAAAATCAGTAAATGAGTTAAGTAAAAGAAAGGGAATTTTGATGTGACAGATATTATGCTACAGTGTTCAATCTTTACACTATGCTGAGGCTGTTATGATTTTTATTTTATTCTAGTTTCATCCACTTTCACACAAGTAGTTCCAGAGACATATATATAACAGATGATATTGTACAGACATTCACATCAGTATCCAGTCTTATGCACATTAGTGACATTTGCTGATGGTATCAGTTAATTTCTAAGCATGTCACAAATAGAGACTTTTTTCTACTTATCTGCAGCCTCTCATTTGATACAACTGAAATATTAAAGGGCCTGATTCTGCCAAGATCAATTGAACTCAGTAGAAATTTTGCCTGGGGATGCTGAGCAGGCTCAAACACTCAGCTATTAATAGTAGTAATTCAAATGAATTCAGAGGCCATTGATAAAAACTCTTTTTCCAAATCACCTTAATCCAGAGAAAAGAAAATATGCAGTTCTTTCACAGACAATTGCTTCATGCACTTGAATGATTTATATTTAAGCTTATTAAATACAATCTCAATGTGAGCTAAGTAAATTGGCATAAAATGGAGCTGAAGAAATGAATCACTCAAATATCAAGTTACTGAAAGATGCAGTCAGAAACTTCATTAATATTTCTTGCTTCCTTGGGCTAAATTTCTGAAGATGGGGGGAGGGGAAAGTGACTGTGTTTTGTGAGTTCCACTGCATTTTCTATCTGCCTGTGGTGATTTAATCACTTTACCTACTTTTCAGTAAAATCCCATAGGCTAGTGAACAGCCCATATGGAAGACCTCATTAGCAATTTTTTCTAATTCTAAGCTAAAATTTAGAACACATTTGATGAGAAATTACCGAGTCTGAACTGAAGAACAAAGACATAATACTTGCAGATCTTTTTAAAAATGGACAGAGAAAGAGGAAGCAAGAGATTAGCCCTAATATCCAATAGCTAAACTCTGAAACATTTGCCAAAGGTAAAGGATATCTAGATAAAAGGTCTTTCTCAGCATGAATGGGATCTAAGCCAAGGCTCTTAAGCAGCAGGCTAGTTGGGATGGAATGGAGAAAGAGGTACATCCAAATTCCTTCAATTGCAGCTCCGTTGCTTTTAGAAACAGAGCTGAGACCTTGACAGAGCCAGATGGAAGGAAATTGTCTAGTCCTCCAAAAAAGAGGATCAGAATGTGGGTGATGGTGGCCAGAATTCTTTATTGTCATGTAAATGAAGGAAAATATGTGGCAAGGCACCATCTTGCATCTTCTGCCTGGACAAAGGAATTCTTAAATATTTTTATGCTGGATATCAGCATAACAGATCATAATAATGTTATTGTTTATAAATGTTATTCACCAGTATTAGGCAATTAATTATCGATGCTAGTGAGGAGGAAAAAACATTGGACTTAAACACCACAAAAAAGAACAGATACTTCTTGTGTTACTACTAATATGTATAATATTATAATTAATTAAAGATCATATCTGTATGCTCTTAATCCAGTTAATTCTGTTTATTAATACAATATCCCAAACACATAAGAAGGGAGGGAGTCACACTGGCCTATACAATTAAACAGATGATTTTGTTAGGAATTCTAGAGTTCTATGGGACGTACGCTTGAAGATCATTTCAAAAAAGAAAAAAGCACTGCCATATCAGAACTAAATGTGTCTGGGAACACTAAAATATTGCAACACAAGTGTTTGTAGAGAAGACAAAGAAGCCTTCAATGCCCTCTACTTTTCCTTGCTTGTGAAGAGCTGGTACAGCGGATGTACTGGGGTACATCAGACCACTAAGATCATCCAGTCCAACCATCAATCCACCACCATCATGCCCACTAAACAATGTCCCTCAGTGCACATTTCTTGAACACAAGTGATGGTGAATCTACTCCTTCTCTGAGAAATGTGTTTCAATGTCTGACCACTCTTTCAGATGAGTTTTTCCTAATATCTAACATGAAACTCCTCTGCTGCAACTTGAGGACACTGCCTCTTGTTCTATCACTAGTTACACAGAAGAAGCTGACTGCCCACCTTGCCCTAACATCATTTCATTTCAGGGAGCTGTAGAGAGTGATGAGGTCTCCCCTGAGCCTCCTCTTCTCCAGACTAAACAATCCCAGTTCCCTCAGCCATTCCTCATAAGACCAGTGCCCAAGTCCCTTCTCCAGCTTTGTTGCCCTTCTATAGACATGCTCCAAGGCCAAAATGTCTTTTTTTGTAGTGAGGGGTATAAAACTGCACACATTAATCAAGGTGTGGACTCAGCAGAGCTGAGTACAGGAAGACGATCACCTTTCTGTTCCTGCTGGCTACACCATTTCTGTTAAAAAAATTCTGCCTGAGGAAGGCATTAATATTAATTAGGTTAGGCCTAATTAATGTTAATGAAGCTTTTTTTTGTAGATAGATATACAGATAAATCTTTTCTTCATCTCTATTTGATGTCAGCTTGTTTTTCTTCCTTTCCAAGTGGCCTCTTTTATCTTTAATAACTGTAAATTTTTCACAAATGTCATAGAGACATTAGAACGGGGAATGAGCTCTACACAAGACAACATTACATTTCTTTTTTATAAGAAATATTGAACTGAGTTCTAATTTTTATTCAAAGTGTTCTTTGATAATGAAACAGATATTGTTATGAATTACATGTATGAACATATACCATAGTATTTGATATAACGGGCAAACAATTTCAAATTATCAGAGATCTCATTGCTTCTGCATTGCAGAAGAAAAACAAAGGCTGAATAAGAGAAACAATAAACAATGCTAAATCACATTGCTGAGTACAGTAAGCTGTGAAATACTGTCTTATTTAATATTATATGATTTATATAAGAAGATGTATCAGATCACTCTTAACACAGAATTAGAGAATACTACATTTATTTAGGAGTAAATAAGGATTTATAAGGATTTTCCTTAAAATACGTAGAAAGTACCTCAAGCTTTCTGCAACTCTTTGCTTCTGCAAATTCTCTTTGCTTTGGTGGTAATTCTTAGCAAAACTGAAGAGTTTTGAGTAACAGCATCTATTTTAAAGAGTTATGTTGGCTCTACTTAGGCTGATAAAGAGGAAATTAAGTCTTAGATCTGCATTCTAGGTATGAATGTGTGATCCTTATTTGGGGAAGATCCTTCTAGGGTTGTTTTGGAAGGAGCACTTTCCAAAGGGCTGTCAAGGATCTGTAGACAAGTATGAAATCATTGCTAATAATATTTGAGGGAGGAAAAAGACAGATGTGACAATCAAACACCATGCAGTCATGTTGTTCATAACCAGGAAGCAAGATGATAAAAAACAAAAGAACAAATTTCAGTACAATAGTGTTTTTGTTTATCTAGAATTTCATGATCTTTGAACAGTGGTCAAGAAAAGAGAGAACTGGAGGAATGGTGAGGATCTGCTTTGAAGTTAATCCAGGAACATGGCATTCAGTGACGGTACCTACTTCTTAAAAGAGATTCTGAAAAAAAAAAGTGGTGGCAGTCCAAAAAAGTAGTTACAAGAATTATTTGAGGAATAAATCTTTCAGAGGAAAAAAGCCTCACCTCACAATGAGCTTGGTCTGTTTTTTTTTGTTTGTTTTTAAATGAAACAGTAACCTGAAATGATCAAAGAACACAAATGTATAGCTGAAGAAAATCAAGGGCTACAAGATGATTCCTTTGTGTAGGAAAAGTACTATAGGAGGAATCAATGAATACAGTTCAGTGCTAGAAAAATCAAATGTGAAGTAAAGCATACTGAGTTAGCAGAGAGACTGTTAAGGCAGCAGAATAGATTCTCGAGACAAATGAGAATTTGTCTCTTGGAACCTTCTGAAGGAAATGTTTTTGCCAGGTTTGAGAAGTGAGTGTAAGATCTTTAGGATGAAGTCTAGTCCCATGTAAACCATGGAATTACACTGAATCACAGAATATTTGGGGCTGGAGGGAAACACTTGGAAACATCTATTCCAATCCCCATGCTTCAAGCAGGGTCACTTAGAGCACATTGTGCAGGTTCACATCCAGTCAGGTTTTGAATATCTCCAGAGAAGAAGAATCTACAACCTTTCTGGGTGATCTGTTCCAGTGCTCTGTCATACTTTCAGTGAATAAGTTTATTCTCATGTGCAGATGAAAATTCCTGTATTTCACTTTGAGCCTGTTGCCTATTATCCTGTTGCCAGATACCACAGAAAACAAACTGGTCCCTTTCTGTTGATATCGCCCCTTAAGATATTTGTACATATTAATAAGATCTTCTCCTTCTCTGTCTTCTCTTTTCCACACTAAATAGGCCTATCCTAGGCCTCATAGGAGATGGTGCTTTCCTCATAGGAGAGATGCTCTTGTCCCGTAATCTTCTTTTCACTTTGCTGGACTGGCTCTAGGAGCTCTATGTCTTTCCTGTTCTGAAGAGCCCAGAGCTGCACAAATACTTCAAGTTTGTGTCCAGTCAAATGGACCAATAAATGCCCATTTCCAAAATTTTATGACAGCATATGCTAAGTCCAGTGCAAGATTTAGTTTTGTATTTTAAGTAGATGGCCCTTCCGTCAGAGTCCAGGACCTTGATTTCCTATATCATGCAGAGGGAGAGTTTCCCTCCTCATTTGGAACACAAAGGTCAAAATTCATGCAGAGCTGCACCAAATCCTGTTCCTCTCCGAAGTTCTTAGGAATCTCTACTGTCAGGACACTAGGCAGGTATCACAGTATCTAGGTCACAGTCAAGGAACACTATCAAAAGGACTTTATTTTTGATAAATCTAATTAGCAACGATTAGATCACTCTAATCATTGTTGTAAAATCTGTTCAACTTCCTCACTAATTCTTTCCTGTGTCTCCTGCCTCTCAAAGGATTGGTCTAAAAAACTGGATTAGCCTATCCAACGACATGTAAGAGAGAAAAGTAAATTCACAGACTGGGAGAAAAAGTGCAGGGACTAGACCCTCATTGGCTACAGTAGCAGCCTAGTTAGATGACTCTATTGTTGATATCGAAAGATATTTGCAATTAAATCTTTAACCAAACAAAATTATAAAGGAAGAAAAGAAAAAGCAAGCCTACCTAAACTGATGATAGGTTATAGTCTGCTTGTATTTCTGTGCTTATCTCTTCACTCTTTTTAAGTAGTACAAATTAAGTAGTGAATGATTTGCTTAATGTAATAAATTCCACTACTGTCTTTAAATTAATTTCATTGTGGAGTTAGATAGAATTCAACTGAAGTTCTGTAAAATCTGCTACTAGCCTTTTCAAAGACTGAGAACTGATTATATATCATTTTAATGGATTAGTATTTTACGTTCTTTGGTTCTTAGAAGAATAATCTAAATAAAGCTAAGATCTTAAAAAAATACACACCATTTTCCAGCAAGGATCAGAACTAAAAAACCTCCCCGGAAACTATGGCATATGATCTGCTCTCATTCTTGGTCCAGCATTACAAGACTCCAAAACTCTAATGATTATCTGAGCTCTGACTTTCATCAGAACATATCATTTTTTATTAAATTTTTCTGTCTTCCAACCTTGATGACTATATAAAATACCAGTCAGAAAAATACAAATAAATGTTGTTCAAAGTGGTCCTAGGTTCTTCCCCAGGCTTCTAAATACAGTTGGCCTCATGTCCCTTTGCATATAAGCTCTGCTTAACTTACATGTGCTAGTCGGTCAAATCTGGCAAAGAGTTCATTCAGCATTCGGACCAGTTCCTGGGCTGACAGAGTTGTGGAGAGGTTTGTGAATCCTTTAACATCTGCAAAAAGAATGCTGGAAAAAAAATAAAAAATTTAAAAAAAAAAAAAAAAGAGAGAGAGAGAAAAGAGAGATTATTATTGCAGTACTTTTCTAACTCCATGTGATAAATTCCTATCTATTACACTGTATGTGCTTTGCATGCTGTATGTTTAAGAGATGACTGGCAGAGATGTGTTCTGAGACCAGTAATTTACAAGTGAGGGACGATTTTAAATTCATGCTACTTTTGCTCTAGACTTTTGGGGATTCCAGAGTATCAAATAAAAATACTGAAGGGATTAAGGAACAAACAACAAGCATGAAAGAAAGTTATAAAATTTTGGGATTTATGATCATTCAGGAAGGTACTGTTAAGTCTCAATAAGTACTGTTGTCTCCATTTACTGGTGGGAAGATTGTGGCATAATAAACCCATAATATAGAAGGTGGTTTAATAATATAGACTTAATACCCAGCTGCTTGTTAATAATTGTCTGTTCATTATGGGTGAGTTTATATAATAGTTTTTGTTTGTTTGCTTTAACAGTGTGTTTGACTTCAAGTATTTATTTCTTCTAGTGTGCTCTTCAGGTTTTGCTCAGCTATATGCCATACTGGACTCAAATCCTACAACAAAAGATAGATTCATAACAGACTTCACACTCTTCAGACTAATAGCTTTATTTTATCTAATTGTAGGGAGCTAACTGAAGTGTTTCAGAAGTGCAGTACACTCTGTTGAAGATAGAAATCATTAGAGTGATACCCTATTCTTTCAGTTGATTTTACTGGAATCTCAGTGTGACCATACATTGAATAGAGGTATAACAATATTGATTCTTAAAGTTATGGCAGGATTTTAGTCAACAAACTAGATCTGAATAGACATACTTCAGCAGACATTGAATTTTCTAGAAGTGCAGCTTTGGCTGTTAACAATTTCTTGTAAATACAAGAGAAACATATGCTTGCAAAATGTCGATGGTGTATGAGGTATCTCAGACCAAGGCATGTAATAGCTTATTACTTAACTAAAAAAAAAAAAAAGAATAAGCAAAGTATAGGCTACTTTAAAAAGTAGGAATGAAAAACAAAAAACAACAACAACAAAAAAACATGTATCATGATGATATAGTCTGGAACTAACCCATATGAGCATCATCAGCACTTGAAAGTCAATTAATAACTGATGTTAGAATCTTTCATCTATATTGAATGAGATCACAATTTGACAGTGCCCAGGAAAGCACTACTGTAACCAGTAATAAGCGTAAGAATTATGAGGTGGACAATAAAATATGGCAAATGATAATTCAGGTCATCTTTAGATGTGTGGGCTAGAAAGAGTTTGAGTGAGGATTAAGTAAAAAACTGTTTTAATCAAAGACTATGTATGAGGTAGTGCAAAGCTGCAGAAGAAGCAGACAATTATTTACTATTCCATAGTAGTTTAATATTGCATTTATTGAACTGTTCCAGACAACAAGTTATATTTAGATTTCAACAAAAGGCAAAGTTCATGCTTTTCTATCAAATCATGTTCAAAGTTGCTTATTTTTCACCTGTTTCAATGATGGCTGTATATGCTCATGTTCTAAACAAACATGCAGTAATTTTCTAACTTATGGAATGGATAAATCAACAGAATGGAAATTCACAAACAAGACATACATAGCAGCAGTCAAGTTGTTAAATATTAAAAAGAGACTCCTTCACCCACCTGACATTCTCATAACGATGAATGTAGATCTTATGAAACTGGTGTTGTAAATGTTCATCTTCTACATTGGTCATATCATTTATCATTTCCAGAACTACAAACCGTGGCAAGACAGAGAGCACCAGCCGTTCCTAAAGCAAAGTGGAAACTCAAGTGTTAGACTCATAAGTATCAACCGAATGAATACTTCAGAGGAAATGACTGAGCTGTGTTAATAGAGCAGCTGGGTAACTAGAAATTTAAAATGCATTTCTCCCCTCTAAAAATTTGCAATAATTCACATTACCAACCTGAGTCTAGAACAAGAACTCCACTCTCTCTTCTCTTTCCCAGAAATTCTTCCCTTGAATGTTTTAATCTTATCCACTATTTAAATATTCATCCTAATTATTATGACCATTACAAGCTTCTCAACAAACACCTGTTACACCAATCACTTCATTTTAGGCAGTGGTAGCTTGATTAACAGATACAGACTAAATTAATTTGTTGTCTTCAGCAGCAAGTAAGATCAGATTATCACTTTTTTTTTTTTTTAATTTACCAGAGCACCCAGTCAGTGTTTAGCATTCATAGCATAATTACTAAAAAGAAACTGGAGATCAAGCTGTAGCAAGATATATGTAGTAGGACCTGACAACTATTCACCTAATGAAAAGAACTACATTTACACAAAACTTAATTCTATTGTCAGAGCTGAAAGATAGGGATAATATAAACTAACATACACATTAAAAATGCTTTATGAGACACATTTAGTAGATCTATGTTAATTGGGTTACGATGATTAAAAGAACGAAACAGCCGCAACAGTCACCTTCAACAATGCAGCATTGAGTGCAAGTCAGACTAAAATACGTTTAGTGGCCGGAGCATCTAGAGAAGCATCTAGTGCTATCAACAGAATTTGTTTTATATTCAGTACCCATCCATTTCACCAGAGAAATCTTCATTCAATATAAAGGGATCACAGACACTGGCTCTCATGGGGGACTTTGACCACTCTGATATTTGCTGGTAAAGCAAGACTGCTGGACATACACAGTCCACAAGACTTGTGCAAAGCATTGAGGATAACTTTCTGATCAAAGAATCATAGAATCATTAAGGCTGGAAAAGACCTCTAAGATGATGTAGTCCAACTGTCCACTTACCACCCACGCTGCCCACTAAGTCATGTTCTTTAGTACCACATCTACATATTTCTTGAATACCTCCAGGGGCAGTGACTCCACCACTACCATGGGCAGCCTATTTCAGTGCCTGACCACTCTTTCAGATGAGTTTTTCCTAATATCTAACGTGAACCTCCTCTGCTGCAACTTGAACATTGCCTCTTGTTCTATCGCTAGTTGCACAGAAGAGTCTGACTGTCCACCTCGCTCTAACATCATTTCATTTCAGGGAGCTGTAGAGAGTGATGAGGTCTCCCCTGAGCCTCCTCTCCTCCAGACTAAACAATCCCAATTCCCTCAGCCATTCCTCAAAAGGGTGATGATCACTGGTAATGCTATTTATGATAAATCCATGATGCCATTGGCCTTCTTGGCCACTTGGGCCCACCTTTTTAGCTGAGCACTGACAAACATGTCCAGGTCCTTTTCCTCTGCTCAGTCTTCCAACCACTCTGCCCTAAGCCTGTGGCGCTGCCTGGGGTTGCTGTGGCCAAAGTACAGAATGGAGAATGTGGTCTTGTTGAATTTCATCCCACTGGCCTCAACCCAGAGATCCAGCCTGTCCAGATTAAACGTCCAGATGCATGAGGTGGAGGATCCAATAAGTAGAGGTTTGCTGCTGGACCTTGTTCTTACAAATAAAGAAGAACTAGTTGGGAATATGAAGGTTGAAGGCAGCCTTGGATGTAGCAATGGTGAGATAATGGAGTTTAAGATCTTACATGGAAAAAAAAAAAGGCAGTATGTTGGACTGTAACACTAGGCTTCAAAGAGACAACTTTCACCTGTTCAAGGACATACTTTGAGGTATCCCATCAGTTACAGCACTGGAAAGTAAGGGGACACAAGATAATCGGTTGACATTCAAGCATAATTTCTTCCAAATTCAGTATTGGTGCACTGTGAAGAGTAAGAAATCAGGAAAAATGGCAGGAGATCTACCTGTATAATCAAGGAGTCATAGAAAAACTCAAATGGAAAAAGAGTCTACAGAATGTGGAACAGGGGTCTGATCACTTGGGAGGAATATAAAAACAGCGTCGGGCCTGCAACTAGTGATGTTCCCAGGGGTCAATACAGAATCCGGTCTTGTTCACCCTCAGTGAATTTACTAATCAGATGAAGCTGAGAGGAGTGGCTGACACACCAGAGAGCTGTGCTGACATTCAGTGCAAACTGGAAAGGCTGGAGAGTTGGGTGAAGAGGAACCTGATGAGGTTCAATAAGAGCAAATGTAGAGTCCTCACCTGGGGAGGAATAACTGCATGTACCAGTATAGGCTAGGGGCTGATCTGTTGGAGAGGAGCTCTGCAGAGGAGGACCAATGTGTCCTAGTTGATAGCATATTAGTCATGAGCCAATAATGTGCTTTGTGACCAAGAAGGCCAGTGATATCCTGGGGTGTGTTAAAAGCAGTGTGGTCAGCAGATTGAGGGAGGTGATCCTCCCCTCTACTCTGCCCTAGTGAGGCCACATCTAGAGTATTGTGTCCAGTTCTGGGCTCCTTGGTTCATGACAGACAGGGAACTTCTAGAAAGATTCTAGTGAAGGGTCACAAAGATGATCAGGTGCCTGGAGCATCTTCTGTATGAGGAAAAGCTGAGAGGCCTGGTACTGTTCTGTCTGAAGAAGAATGAGAGATTTTATTAATAATTATAAACATCAAATTGGTGGGAGTCAAATGAATAGGGTCAGGCTCTTTTCAGTGGTACCCAGTGATAGAATTTCCTTGAAGTTCCCACTTCCTGTGACAGTCCATCAATATTTAATTGTGTAGGTTCAGTCATTCACCTGATTTTAAGTTGTTTTCAAGGTAGTCCATTAGTTCCAACCAGTTAACTGTCTTATCTATACAGACAAGGTATACAGGGAGCTGGTAGATCTGTTCTTTTAAGTCTAAATGATGATAGTCTATTAGTGTATATCAGTTTATTATTAGTATGGGTATACAATATATCAATGCAAATTAGTGCACATGTACATTTACTATTAGTGTTTATACATATAAAAATGGTGCACTCCAGCCACTATCATAATGTAAGTACTAACAATAGATAGGCATGGGAAGGAAGGTCTTCAAAAGACTATTGAATTATTTCATAAAAGCATTAAATAATCCCCTGAGAGATTTCTCTATGTCCCTGTTCCATTGGTTCACCAGTTTGAAAGTCGTGGTGAGACTTGCAAGTATTCCACCCAAATCTGCTTGTCTGCAAATTAAGCTGATCTCTTCTTATCCTTCCAAAGCAGGCATGGATAACCATTGATTGCCTTCTTCCCTGCAACAACTTTTCTGTTATAAAATACTATTATTGTGTCTCTTGCCCTCAGTCTTTCTTTTCTAGATTAATTAGATTTGTCCGGTACTGGAATATATCACTCTAAATCACTCAGGGGCAAAACTAGCAGTTTCTCGCTGAAGTGGCTCCAGATTATTAACCATCTTTTTCTTTACGAGACTGCAGTGAGTGGAATCTTACTGAACAGAATGACAGTATTGTAAGCTTCTTATCACCAAATTTCAGATGACATTTTGGGCAATAAGATAGAAAAAAAAAAAAATTAAAAAATTTAATATGAATTTTCGAATCAGGCACATATGGAAACAGTTAAGAGGTGGCAGACACCAGTGAATTAAGATCTCCCAGGGAATGCCCTTGAGGAAAATACAGTGCACTGTGAATCTCTTCTTGCCTTGCAGTATAGCGCTATTACTGTAGAGAAAGTATTTGTACGGTGCCAAGACATTTAGGGGACAGATGTGGTTTCCAGAACAACTTTTTCCTTCCATTTGTAATAAGGAGAAGCATGCTACTTCTGTTACTTCTGTTAACCCCTTCTCCATCCCACTCAACTCTTTGACCATGTTTTGTAAGTTTGCAAACTGAGATCAGCAATTTTAGAATATCTTTCATGAAAGTATGAATATGAAATAAACTAAATAAAATAATGGCATATAAATATTTAGTGTGAAAAGTTTGATTCCTAGCAGTCAACTTATAAATTGTAAGGTATTAAGAAGTTCTAATAGATTGCAACATTGTTGAGCTAATCTCAGACTCTTAAACTGTGACAAAATAAACATTTCATTACCACAATTACCAAGAAATTCTTAACTGAAAGGAGCTATACAGTAGGACATAATTGCAATTGCATAGGAGTTCAAATACAGGAAATGAATCACTGTTACAAAGCCAAAGTACCATAATCATGAAAAGTAGATGTGTTTTGTTTATAACCATTCCTAGACAAGCATGAATCCCTGATTTTTGTTTATTTATTTTTCTTTAGTCAGCTAAGTCAGCCTGATCTTTTTTTGTTCTATCCTGGCAGGTGAAAAATTTATTCTTTCCATCACTTCTTAGCCATACAATTTCCTTTGCTTCTTAATGTCCTAACTTAACTTGGGCTGAAGGTCCTGAATCATACAGCATTCAATAAAAAGTCCATAAATATTAATTTATTAACATTCAAATTTCTACTCATTTTCTAGTATTTTCTATGCATATATTTTACTTTTTAAGTTAGGAGCAATCTTTTGTTCTGTTTTTACCTCACCTCTCTGAATTCAGAAGAGTTTTAGTACCCTAGAAGTCTACTTTGGTGGCCCTCTGGAGAACTTTGAGGATAAATAGAAACTTTTTATTGGTTTAGAATTAAATAGTTCATTCTCCAAACAGCTCTGAAAGAGAGAACCATCTTTATAAAGAACTTTATGTAAGTACAAGTGAAAATGCACTTCACAGATATTGCAACTTCTTGACATCCTAAATCTTACAAAAGAGATATTTCATTCTGAGCTTTCAGTCTCTCCTATCGCAAAGATGGAATCTTGGCATTTAGCTGGGTACTATTTAGCTAAACTGACAGCAATTTCTTGTCCCCATGATTGTCTCAGATATTTAGATCAAACTGGGCCACTTTTGCAAATACCAGTCCAGCATCCAGGAATCCTGGCTTCAGTTCTTCCCAGTGTTACCAGTTTTCTTGTGGGAGTTCAAATGCTTTACTCCAAAGGAATCAGTGCTATGAAACATTGTGAGGTAATTTGATATTAGGAGCATATAACTCAAACCAATATTATCCAGGTTTTGAGGCATATCTCTTTTTGAAGGACAAGAATCTTTAGAGAGAATAAAATAGAGCTTAGAAGGACTGTAGGTGGAATAAGGGTGAAGGACAAAATACTCATGAAGAGTTATTCCTTCCGATGCCACGATATGCTATAAATGAAACGTCTCATAAGATGAAACAGATGAGAAAAAGTTAAGGAACCTCTCCCCAGCATTTTTAGGACACAGTATAGTTTCTAACCTTTATCTTTTGCAATGAAAATCATGTAGAATTTGTGTAGTTTTAGTAGTTAGTAAAAAAGCCCTTAGGTACCATGCAACCACAGTACAGAAAAACACCTTCGTTTGTCTGGATGGCAGCCCCAGTTGAGGTGGACTGTATGTTTACTTAAGAAAGCAAAGTACACACTGCTAATAGCTTCTGCTGGAGCAGAAGTGAATACTGTGTTGCTCAGAGGCAGCAGATTTCTCCTGGGCAACTGTCTGCACAGCGTGCTAACACACAAGATGAGAGAATGAGGACTCTTCAAGTCTTTAATCTACCTGTTCCAAAAAACTTCACTGAACCAGGGCTGCCTTCAGAAAGGAAAAAAGAAAAGTAATGAGAAGCAGTGAGCAAACATGCAGTGAGCTCACCATTTATTGTGGCAAACTCCCTTTTTTTCTAGTAAAAAGCACAACTCAGACCTTCCATTTCTCCATATGCCTGTACAGATTGTGCTAATTTTAGCACAGATACATTGTTTTGAGTTTTTCTGCCCTACACACCTGGGAATTCTGCTATCTTCCCCTTTACTTCTGATGTGTAAAAACTGTGTGTATTCCTTGCAACAGCAAGAAATAAACCAGTCCGCCAGGAGGTCCTTCCCACTCCTGCAGGGCTAGGTTTTCACAGAAATGTCTGGCCCTTGGGTAGTTCCACTCTCTGGCAAATATCCCATGTACTCTTAAGATGCCGTGTTGGGAATGTCTGCTGATTGATCTTCTGAGAAGCAGAAATATTTCTGATTTTTTGTAACCATCAGCCTCCTATAACAAGAAAGCACTTAAGCTATAAATTCTCTTATTCCTTCACTATTATGATACATTGCTCAATATGGCCATCTAATAAATCTACTCTTTGAATAAATCTGATCAGTCTTCCAGGGAGCCACATGATTAAGGTATTCGATGAGTTCCTCTGTAGATACTTTAAAAGTAGCACAAAATATTGCCAGTATAAAAAGAAATATGTTATTTCCTACCTTATTCTTGTAGGGAGACAAATAGGAATACAAATTCAAAAAGAAAAGAAGATAAAGAAAGCAAACGGAAAATCTGGTTATTATTGAACTGCTCATGAAATCTGTACCAACAGAACATTAAAAAAAGGCAGTTTCTTCACAGATGTAGGGCTGAAAATGAGGAACAAGTTTCTCTTCACATCACAAAAAGATTATATTCCCTGTTTTCATTCACTTAGAAGTGTTATCAATCTACAGCTCTATAAAATTTATTTGAGTAAAGGAGAGTTCATTTGACACGTTCTCTAAGCCAAGAAAAATAGGTCCAACACATTTGATACCTTAACCTTCACGCAACTCATTAAGGTAAGTTAAATGGTTTTGGTTGCACATAAGGTCTGGCAGTGACCCATAAAAACAGAGGTTAATTAGTATGCTTCTGCTTCTGTCCTTCTCTATTAATACTGCATCATATGAAGAGCTCTTGTCAGGATGTCAATTGAAGGCATACATACACCTCATGTCACTGCTCAGTATTACCTCGGTCACACTGGAAATATACTGAAAGAATAAGAACACTTATAATAACATGCAAGTGGTTCTATGTGCACGTGTGAATTTATATATAAATCTTTATGAAGTAGTCCAGCTGTAAGTCAAGTCTTGGATACTGAAACATTGAAAAGAAAGTAAATTCTTCACTCTTCCAGCATCAAACATCCTTTGCTGTTCTAAGCTGCTATTACACAATACTAGACTGACAAACTGATGGGGATACTGAATCACTGCCTTTCAAAAATCTCTCTGTTATCCAAGTATGTCAAGTCACCATCCCCTTCACATAATGATCTTTGTGGTATAACTCCTCTTCAAACTATCTAAATTTGCACATACTGTGATGGAGAATAGTGCAATTTTGTGGAGGTTATATTAAAACAAAACAAAACAAAAAAAACCAAAAAAACTAAACAAACCAAAAAAAAAAAAAAAAAAAAAAACAAACAGTGCCGCAGACCATAGAGAAGAAAACTGCAAAAAATTTGATTTCTAGTCTAGTCCAGTATCTCCTAGAAGACAACTTCAGAGGGAAGGAAATATATAAACAAACAAACAAACAAAAATATTCTCTGATTCAGAGAAAGACCTAATAAGGAAGTGTCATGAATTCTAGGACAAATAGAACCACATTATTCACCACTGTTGAAAGCTTCCTAGTTGAGCAATTGGGTAAGTGGAGACAACTGAGAGGTGAGTAGCAGTAGAGGTAAGGAAAAGGAACAGGCATTTACTTGTTCAAGAGAAAAGACATATTATACAATAGTGAATAAGGAATGTTATAACTAGTGATCTGTTATCCTATTAACTATTCATGGCAATAATAACTCCAGTACCTGAGATGAAGCAGCCAAATTTTAGAGTAAATAAATGAAACGAACCACAAACAACCTTTAATCCAAAGAGTAGGCAAGCAAAAGAGACACACTGACAGAAACCATTAAATAGAAAAAATGCTAGAATTCACATATGCATTCAAATGCCTGAATATGGATAGGTATGCCTAAATTTCCACTGTAATAGTCATTCACTGTTGAAAACCTTCCCTGTGGTCTGTGTACAGTGATACCTGTGTCCCTTGTCAGGAAGTAGATACCATGCCTTCAACCACACAAGTGTAACTGGGCTCTTTCACAGCAAAGTGGAACAGGATCCTTATGGGTGAATAACCACTTTGGGAACAATTTTTTATGAGTCAATTAACCATTACAGGTCTAAAGTCTTGTAAATAAAAACTGAAATGGAGAACTTTTCACTGCAACTTATCAAATGGAACAAAATACCAACAAGTGCTCAACATCAACAGGCAATTTAGGGCCTGCAGGATGTTGCCAAGAGGAAAATCAAACTTCTTGATATTTCACTGCAGAAGGTGGGTGGATGTCAGTCCTGCAAAGTCTGTTGTCTGAATAATCTTCCTGTACCAGCTCCCACTAAACAGTACAAGGCAGAAGTCAAAATTATGTCTATGCCGTGATTTTCCTTTGTTTCTCAACATCTTTATCGGAGTTGTTTTCACTTAGGGATGAAAAGTACCCTTTGACTGTTAGTTCTGTTTAGATTTTGTTCTTCCTCCTCTACACATACTTGCAGGTGGTTGAACCCACAAATATTTTGCGGGCAGACATGCTTGACTTGCATTTGGCTATTCCCAAGAGAGTTCAGTAAAAACTGTGTGGATATACACACAAGATGTTAAATATACCAGTTGTCCCACACTTCGCACACTGATTTTAAGGAAATATTTTGCTTGAACTTTCAAGCTGGACTTCAACAGTGTTTGTTATTAATACCTTGGAATCTTCGTTGTCTTAAGCACTGAGTATAATAGCGTGAGAAAAGGGCTGTTCAAAGCAATGTTTTTCTGTCTGGAACATGAGCCTTTGTTACATTTAAGAAAAGCAGATAAAAATGGTATTGTTTTCTACTGAAAAATGACACTGTTCAGAATAAATGTAATTATTGTAAATGCCACTCTAGAAAATAGGAATTAGCACCTTTCCTTATGATGAACAAGTCTAAAGAGAATTTTTTCATTTATAGTACTCGATGGACATTTCTACTTGCACTCATTTTTCCTGAGTGTTATCAAGACAATAGCAAGTAATTAAAAATATGGGAGGAACTGCAGTATCTAATATGTTCAGACTTGTGGGGTTATGAGATTGCCTATTAGCTTTTGCTACTTACTGCTGAATATGCGATATCACAGAATCAGAATCATAAAATATCTTGAGTTGGAAGGGACCCACAAGGATTGCTGAGCCCATCTCCTGACTCCTCGCATGAATTTCTTAGAGTGTCATCCAAATGTTTCTTGAATTTGGGCCGCTTGGTGCCATGACCACATCCCTGAGAAGCCTATTCCAGTGCGTTTTTAGTTGTCCACCACAGTAATGGTCAGCTTCAATTTAATTGGGCTTTGACTGCATGTATTCTTTCTGGGGGTATTCTTTCCCCATGATGATGAATTGCATCTCTGCAGTTCTTCCATATCCATATCTTCCATATCTTTTGACCTCACTTCCATTTTCCTTTTTTGCTTAAGCTCTAGAAGAACTCTGCTCAGTCAAGCAGCATGTCTGCCTCACCTGCTTGACTTCCAACATTTTGGAATTGCTTGTTTCTGTGCTTTTTAGAAGAGGTACTTAAGAAGTGACAAGCACTGATGGTGATGGTCTCCTAAGTCTTCAAAAGCAGTTTCCTGGGGAACCTTTCGTATCTTACTTGACTGTCCCTACTGAAGAGCCTAGAGCTGTCTAATACACCAGTCTCAGGACTCTTCCTGCCAGTTTTCGCTTATGTCAGTGTAGCTCTGTCCAGTAGCTCTGGAACTGAGCCAAGACTTCTAGATCCTCTTGCTTGTTACAAATGCTGTGTACTTTGGTGTAGAAACATTTCAAATGTGTGTCATTGTACATTGCACCATGTACCTCATGGAGGAGACTGAAGGATCTCACACAGTCCTTCAAATTTTGGCATGTCATCCCATAACTTATCATTGGCAAGTCTGGTTTTATTCCTTTCCCCATTCAAATGTAGCTTGAAGCTCTACTGATAAGCTCCTCTATATGAGTTCTAGGTTTTTCTTTTATTTGAATTCAGGCAGTTCCCATTGCCACATCCCATTCTGGGCTGAAGGCAAATATTTCAAGATACTATCGTTCCTTTTCTTTGGATTACAAATAGTTGAAAGACACAAGTATCTGAAGCCACATTACAAAATTCTTGCAAGGCCTGATGATTAACAGTCAGTTGCCAAGTGTCAGAGAAGGTAACTTTCTGATCAGAAGGTTTTCTATGTAAGAAAATTGCGGTCTTAATGCCTGCTTGCCCTGTGCATGCTGAGCCACGTAAGACTAATTCTAGTAGTGCCAGTTTGCATTTTCATGTCTTTCCAGTGTCATTTTGGCCTCTTAGAAACTTAGTTCATCTTTTCATCATCATTTCTACGTTTCACATAGAAAGCAGGGAAGTGATAGAACATTTCCCATTAGGGATAATTTTTGGCATGGTACCTGTTAGTTGTCCTGTATTTCTTAGTTGAAATGGCATTCAGAGAATCACAGAATGGCCTTGGTTGGAAGGGAACTCGAGGATTATGAATCTCCAAACTCCCTGCCACATGCAGGTCCACCAACCTCCCCATTTAATGCTAGACCAGGCTGCCCAGGGCCCCATCCAGTCTGGCCTAGAACACCTCCAGGGACGAGGCATCCACACCTCTCTGGGCAGCCTGTTCCAGCACGTCACCACTCTCTCTGTAAAGAAGTACCCCCTGACATCCAACCTAAATCTCCCCTCCCTCAACTTAAAAACATTTCCCCTTGTCCGGCAGTTATCAACCCTTACAAAGAGTTGATTCCCTTGCCCTCTGTAGGCTCCCTTTAGGTACTGAAATGCTACAATGAGGTCACCCCGCAACCTTCTTTTCTTCAGGCTGAACAAGCCCAGCTCCCTCAGCCTATCTTCATAGGGGAGGTACTCCAGCCCCCTGATCATCTTTGTGGCTCTCCTCTGGACTCTCTCCAAAAGCTCCCTGTCTTTCTTGTACTGGGGGCTCCAGGCGTGGACACAGTAACCCATATGGGTCCTCACAAGAGCAGAGTAGAGGGGGAAAATCACTTCCCTGTCCCTGCTGGTCACCCCTCTTTTGATGGAGCCCAGGATACCATTTGCTTTCCAGGCTGCAGGAGCACAGTGCTGGCTTATGTTAAGTTTTTCATCCATCAGGACCTCCAGGTGCTGGCTGTCTCGGACCACAAGTTCATTCCTCATGATTTCCTCATTCATGATCAAGTATACAGAGAGCATTTGCTGATTTCTAACATAAGCTATAGAAAGTACACGTCTCAAATGCAGTATGCCTATACAGAATGTTTAACAAAACCAAATCCTCTGGATCCTAACACACAATCTATCTAAACAAAGAGCACGTTATAATTATATTCCAATGTGAAGATCAACCATGTGACAAAGATACTATAAAAAGCAAGAGTTACAAATCAGTATGGCTTACTGAGCTATCTTGTTGAAGAAAACATTTATGGTTATTAGCAATACTGCTCAGCTCTAGAGTGATTCATCAAATGTATCCGTACATTACAATTTAAAGTTTAGTGTTTTGTAATTTTTTCTTCCAAATCCTGTGATGCTTTATTTTTCCCTCATTTAATTGAAAATTTGACAAATACCTCAACAAAAATTATTGTACTGTCTTCTAGCATATCGGCTTCCATAAATTTCTGTTAGTTTAGACAGCAAGGACCGAACCATACCTTAACAAAAAACAGACATATATACAGCAGACATATATATAGCAGTTCCATAATGGCATAATCATAAGATATTGCCTTACCATTAAAAAAAAAAAGCAGAATAAACTGCTGCTGTAAATTTTGTTCAAGAAAGTGGCCCCATCTAAATTCAACATCTGTATTTCCATGACCCAGTTCACTGGGGTCAATCACTTTTCTAGGACTGCTTTGAATCTGCTGTTATTGAATCATCATGTAACTGTTATGCATTATTTGTACTTTCTATTTACATATATATATATTTTCCCTTTTGTTACTTTATTTGCCACTTCAGAAATAACTTGACCACTTCAACAACATATATATTTCTCAACAGTTATTGCAGCTAGTGACATGGGAAGTGTCTGACTGCAAGCTCACATACTATTAATTGTTTTCAGCCTTGTGTGACAAAAACATTGCAGAACAATGAGATTGAAAGATTGATTGAAGAGCTGGGAGGTTATCTATTCTGGTAAAACAAATAATCCACCTTGTTGAAGACAAAATGTCAAACTTAACCAGCACAAGCTACATAAGACATCCACCCCTGGGAGGTCTCAGAAGGTGGAACAATGGTCAGTTTATCTAAATCACATATATATTTTAATTAAAAAAAAATATTTTACTTTAAATAATCTTAGCAATATCATCAGCAACATGGCTCTGGTTAGCATAGAATTCATACTATTAATGGTCAGATAATTTAAAACTATTATCTGAACTTCTGAGTCCCTGTTAATTGCAATATTTATAATGATTTTTAAAGACTCGTCCTTCACTCATCTCACGGTATTAAGGAATGTTAGCACAAAGTTCTGATCCCGAAGAAGAAAGAAAAATGAATTTTAAACAGGCAAATCTATTTAGAGCTCAGGAAAGGTGCTAGCCTCATGAGTTTGGAGCCTGGAGTTGTTTAGTTAAGCAGAGATGACTGCAATGCAGACCAGCTGGAAGTAGTTGTTTGTCACTGTATGGTGCATAAACCATTTAATTCCCATTACTCATTTCATTTTTGCTTCTTTGCCTCACATCTGTGAGGCAATCAGCGTGGCTCATGAGCCAGTGGTAGCAGGGTAATGGCTTTTTTTGATTGCTATTTTGGTTTTTGCTTATTATAAATGTCTTTCTTTAGCAAGGAATGGAGAATGTGGAAATAGGAGGCAACTGAATACAAATCAATGTGCAGTCAGTCACATTTACTACTGACCAGCACAACATTAATTGTTTTAGAGATGAAAAAGTTTGGGAAAGTACCTTTAGCACTGGTCAATCCAAAAGCCTTCTATTAGCCTACTAGCAATGGGAGTTTTAGTCCTCATCAGTATCTTCCAGGGAAAATTCCCATGCACAAAACTGTTACACTTTAGAGCCTTTTTCTCCCAGTATAAAGGGCAGTTCAGGGTCTGATTCTCATCTCTCTAGTATTGACTTTAAATCTCACTTCTCTATTTGAGTCCAAGCAGCTATTTTAAGTTTACAAGGAGTGGGAGAGAACTTAGAGGATGATTTTTACCTTGATTTTACCTTGAATTTCTACTTGAAAGCTAGATCTGTGGGTTATGCTCTGAGAATCAGAAACAAACAGAAGCAAATTTCTCAAGTGTGGGCAAACAGAATGTGAAAGAACAGCATCTAAAATCTGACATGTGAAATGTGTTTTTTACTAAAAGTGGATGTAAGTGGATGGAGCATTTTGAGACAGGAAGATGCAAAGAATGGATATGCTGGTTCTGTGATGTTTTTACAGGTACCTACTGAAATATAAAGGCATGAAAAGAACAAATTTCTATTGAGATCAGTTTTTTTGTTTGTTTGTTTTTTGTTTTTTTGAGAAAGGCTCTATTATGTAAGAAATTCTGGAGAACTGGAAAACCATTCTGAGTATCTCAGATTCAACAGGCCGAGCTTCCTGCAAAGAAGAAAGCTGACTAAAATGCAACCAGAGATGTACAGTGAATTTTTTAATAATAAGGTTATTGTCTACCAACTGAAAATATAGTCTCAATTATTGTGCTCACAATTTTTATTTATGAAGCATTGAAAAACTAGTTGAAAAAAAAAACTAGATGAAAAAGATGTCATGTATGATCTCTAAACTTACAATTACTGTTTTTTCATACTAAGTCTGAACTTTATCCTCGTACCAGTTTAGACAGATTTTCATATTCTTAGTAAAAGTATCAAATAAGATGACTTCATAGTATTTAACCCTCTTAAAGCTTCATTTCCAATCCCAGCCAAATCTGTTCTTACTTTAAAGGTTGCAAAGTACTGAATGTTGATTAAAATCTAGATCTGTAAGAGCTTGATAAAACCTACACAACATGTAAGCTTCTTTAAAAAGCAAACAAATACAGAATTCGTCAGCCGGCCCAGAGTTTATTTAAGCTTTAGGAAATGAAGACTGTTGCAGAGGAAAGCGTGAAAAAAAAATTGTGTGAAAGTAGAGGTAGAAGGGAAACAAATGCTGAGACAGAACATTTTTCTAGTGGAGAAGAGATTAAGACAAGATTACTGTTGTTCCACAGATAACAGACAGAAGAGGCTGAATAGGCCAGCAGATGACTGTTCTGAAGACTGAGGAGTGTACTCTCCTTCAAGAACCAAAGAGCCACACTGGAAAAATAGGATGTAAGCTCATACCCTGAAACCATCCCTTTGTTCAAGTACTAAAATGGTCCTTTTGAGTGGTTGAATTCAAATCCTTTGTGGAAATCGAATGAAATAATAACCAAACTGATTTAATTTTCAAAATGAAATTTGAGTTTGTGGAATACTATATGAGAGAGAAATCAACTAGAATGTAAGGGGCCTGTAAGTCAGTAATATGATTTGTAGTGAGGAGATGTCTGCTAGGGTGCTCTCCTATGGGACTCTTCTTCTTAGGTGTTTCAATGAAGAAGAGATTTTTTCTTATTGTTCACCACAAATTTGACAAAACTGAGGATTATAACTGTAAATCCCTGACTTCACCCCATCCCAACAGGAAGCATCTCCATAAGCTTGATGGGTCAAGAATGATGACAGTCTGGACTTTCTTGCCTGAGTATCTATTACTTCTCAGGTCTTAAATATCGGTTGATTTCTTTCTGATTCAAGTCTTCATCCCCATCAATGGCTTAGCACAGCAGTGTGCTTTGCTGGTGAGCTCTCTATGAACCAAGTAGGGTGCTTTATTTTTCGTGAATCATACAGAACCTTCTGCAATGGGAACAAGAAAAAAAACCTCAGCAGAAGATGAAAGTGTCACAAAGATCTAGATGGATTTCACCTGTCAACTCAAACAACTGCAAGGAAAATTCTTCTTTTGTAAGACACCGTCATGTGCTCTAAATTGAAATGTCCCACTCACATTTTACCATTGAAATGATCCAGAAAGACTTTTTTAGTCTCACTGTGTGTAGAGGGGTGCTAGAGAGTAAAACTAGACATCACATGAGCGAAATCTCTTAACCATCAGTAAAACAACTTTTCTATGAGTAGCATTCCAGTAACATTGAGATCACATTACAAAACCCCTAGTATTGAGGATATGTACTGAGCTGATTTTTAAAATGATTTAGCAAACTAACTTCCATGATGTTCTTTTAGTAGTTGGTTTAAGCCTCCATTTCCATCTTTAGTTAGAGGAAATTTTAAGTCAAAATATTAATTTCACTGCACAATAATTGCTTTCTGATATGTATAGCTTGATATATGTATGCGTGGTGCAGGAAAAGGCAGACTGACAATTATCTGAGGGCTTCTTCATAATTAAATGATAATATTTGAAGGTTTAAAATGTTAGGCAAATTTCAAGCAAAGATGAATTGCCTGGGAAAGAGCAGGTAAGGACACCAGAGATGATTATAAATTCAATTATTCATAGAGACATCATTTCAATGTATTCGTGGATTTAATATGCAATTCATGTAAAGTTAGGGATTTTGCTTTGAAGAGAAATAGAAGTAGAAATGAAAATGAAATGCAAAACAGGTTCCTGATCTTCATTGAGGGCAATTTCATAGCATTTTGACAATGAGGAAAATATATTATTTGTTATTTTTGAAAGTTTTGCAGTAGCTAATTAAGAAAATACATTTTCCTTTTTCACTGCCTAGATATAATGAAAGTAGAATTACCTGATGTGCCTTTACAATAAAATCAAGGTAAAATGGAAGACAGTGTTTTTGAACTGGTTGTTAAGAGCAGTACCAATTGTAAACTTTTTTGAAATGCAGAGATACCAAATAAAAATAAGGAATCAAAACTTCTGACAGGTAATAGTAAGTAATGATGTCACTAAAAATAAAAAGGATTCAGGAAAACCAAAAACTTCATTTTCTTAATTTATACATTGCCATGTACTGAAAACAAAACTAGAGGACATTTTATGACTGCCACTTTTGGCTGTTTGATATAAATATAAGCAAAACTATCCACCATACTCTTCACTTTATTAAAATAGTGATTAGATTTAGGAAAGATATTATTTCTGAAAATTAATTATATATATATATATATATATAGGGAGAGAGAGAGAGAAACATCAGATCCTCAATGAATTTGTTACTTTTGAAAATAAGGCTGAAACTCTGATCTTTCAGAAATACTTGTGAAAATTTTACGTGAAGGACTTGTAAAGAGTAAATGGTGATGGCAGAGGAAGAATGAAACAAAGAGTTCTGCAACTTCAATTGTGTAGAGGTTTTGAAATGCGGAAACGGGAATTTAAGTCATTTAGATGCTCTGACAAACTTTAGTCAGATTCCTTAAAATTCTTCCCTTCATACAAGACTGCATTTCATCACCTTCAACATGTGTGGTAGATGAACATACTGCAATCTACTTGAAAGCTAAACCTGTGCACCTGTGGATATTTTCTATGGAGAGTGAACTAATGGACTTGGAAGTCAATCTGGAATATATATATATATATATATATATATATATATACACCATACTGAAACAGAAATGGGGGTCCTTAAATCCTAAAAGTCGCACAAAAGAAAGAGATCACAAACTGCTGGAAAATGACAGTATCTGAAAAGAGAAAATGAAAAAAAAACAACACGTCTTTCAAAGTTCCACCTCAGGATTTGTTCTACTAACACTCAAAACATCATTCCACTGTAGTGGAGCAAACTACTGTTTTGGTGGTTTTAACTTCCATTTTCATTACACTGTACAAAAAGGATGATGACAAATCAATGAATGAGAGTATTTTCACTGAAAAATATTTGTCTTGTCAGGATGAATTTCATCAGGAAATGTTCTTTTCACCTCTTGCTTTCCACTGATGCTGATGTAGATACTTTATTTTGTATGTTTTCTTGAAAATCTGCAAGTACTCACTAGGGATATCTTCAAAATCTCTGAAACCCAAACAGATTCCTTATTTATCATTTTTACTGTTTCTTTGTACAACTACGTATGTCTCGTGGTACCTCTTTACTTCCTCTAAAACATAGATTTTGTTTACTTCACAACTGATGAATTTCCATTATGGGCTCTTTTAGGTATTATGCATAGCTTAATAATGATAGCTTAGCATTTAGCCATTAGAATGATATATGACAATAATGTGACAATTATGCCACTCCTTACCACAAAAGGAAAAAGCACCACCACTGAATGCCACAGAAATGTTGACTCTGCTGTAAGAAACCTTCAGTTTATAAAGCTTACGAGAACTGGAGGAGAAATAAACCAAAATGGAAAAGAATCAGATTTTCAGTCTTGTTAAGGATGCAATTTCCTATGCTTATGGGAAAATTATGTTGCAACTTTGAAAACATCTACTTTTGAAGTCCTACTGATAAAAATAATTTAGATAATTCATAATGCATATAACAAAAGAAAATAGTCTCTTAAAAAAAAAAAAAGAGGAATATATTTTTCCTCTTTGTCCTCTTTGTACATATTTCTTATGAAATATTACCTGCAATTTTAAGTAGTTATATTTTTTTCATATAACCCATTATAACCCATGCAACTTTTTAATAAAGAGGAAATACTTCATTTGTATATGCTGCTTGGTCTCTTTCTAGCATTAAAGCCACAGTGTGACTCCTGGAATTATTATCTGGAAGAATTATACAAATAATTATATGTCTATTTACTCAGCTCATACTTTTAGAAAATTTCAGAAGCCATATCACAGCTATTGGCTTGTACACGTTTTTTTCTTCTTCTTCTTTTTTTTCTTTTTCCCCTTCTTCAGTTATCAGAAAAGTTGACTGGAAAGTTATAGAATGAATTGATCAATCTTCATCCTTAATTTTTTTTCAAATGGGCTATGAATATAATAACAATAATATAATATAATATTTATACCACATACATGTTACCTGTATCATGAAATGCAAACATCTTGAAAATAAAATAAAATAAAAAAACAGTGCTTGGACTTACTGCCTGCAGGCTGTAATCCAGTGGAGATGACAAAGCTATGAGAAAAAAGCAGCCACCCAGCATGTGACATTTTCAGTCACCTCAGTGGAAGCACATTTAGAAATTGCTTACACGAGCCATTACTTTGGAAACAAACGTAAAAAGACAGAAGACTAAGAGAAGATAGTCTCCATTCCAGTACTGGAATATGTCATCATTGCTCTTGTCCCAAATACAGATAAAGACATTTTGTATATAATGTGTAAGTGTGTATTTAGATTGTATGTAGTACAAACGTATGTGTATATATTTTGTATACTATATATATGTATATAATACAGGTATGAAATATATTTCATGCATAAATGTATAAGATACATAGATCGAATATAGCTTTCATTTGCATTGCTATACAAAGCAAAATATAGATTATAGAATATTTAACAGAAATACAACATATTCATATAATGTAATATTATATTGATATATGTGATATATATAAAATTTTGTATACATTCATATGTAGGTGTTCATAATATGAGTTCAAATGTTCCAACCAAATTAATTAGAATTATATCAAAATGTTTTGTTCCTAAACAGAGAATCATACAATCGTTTAGATTGGAAAAGACCTCCATGGTCATCAACTCCAATGGTTAAATTTGGGACTAGCTTAGCATTAAATTGAGTTTTAAAAGAACTTTTTCATTAAGTGATCAGATACCTGTATTTTTTCTCTAAGGCATTGTCCTTGGACAGAATACCTTTTCCCCTATGCATTTCCAGTCATAAGATGCCTATGACACAGTACATCATTTGGTTATAGGTGAGTCTCAGTCATAAATGGCTAACTCTCCAGGAAGTTCTGTCCTCGGGGAACAACCCAGCCCTAGAACCTTAAAAGGCACTGGGTCAAAACAAAATGCACTGTTCAACATTTATTAGAAACAAATCTTTCAGATGCAAGCCCTACTTTCGTCTGCACGGAACGAAACCTGTGTTTTTGTTGTTATTATTTTTTTAAACCCTTTGAAATAGAAGTACTTTGTCTTCATTTTCCTAATAGAAAATAAAATTTCAGCAAAATTGAATTTCTCAGGGAAAAAAAAAAAGAAAAAAGAAAAAAAAAGAAAAAAAAAGCTTCATAGAAATTTCATTTTCCATGAGAAAATAAAACAATTGTAGTGGAAAATCCTCAGAATTATCTGGAGCAGGGAAAATTCCTGTTACAATTTTCTAAAGAAGTTTGCACTGAACTCTAGGGAACAATACTGAATGTAAAAGCTTGCAAAGTACTAGTTTACAAAAGAATTGACAAGAAAAGAGCTTTTTTATAAACAAAAACAAAAACAAGCCAGGCTACAAAAACTAAAAATGAACTCCTACAGTTAAAATGAGAAGAGAGTATCCTAGAGAGAATCCAGCTTTCCTTCAGGACCCCAGTCAGCAATGGCTGGAGAGACATTCTGTCACAAGTGGCAACATTCGACACAGTCATTGCTTCAATTCTCACTTTAAGTATGAAACATCACATTTCCTAAATATCTTTATAAGAAAGTGACTTTAATAAATTAAACTAAGTTAAATTGGAAAGTAACACACATTTCTTTACAGAAGGGGATGAAATTAATGTAAGAAACAACAGTGTAATGTGTATAGGTTGCATTTTGACCTCCATGCAACTTTTAAAATAAGAGGTGAACCTTCTGATATTTCAGTCGAAAAGCACAATGTGCATAATGGTGCATCTCATTTCTACTGCCTAAGCAGAAATTAATAAGCAGAAAACTTATTTTATTAGATGTCTTTTAGTTATGGATTGGAAATTTTGATGTACCTAAGAACAACTATACAAGTTTGGACCAAAGGTTCATCTAGTCCAATATGTTATTGCTCACAATGATCGAAAGGAGATTTTCAGAGAAGAGTTTAGGATTAGAGAAAGCATACAGTGATATCCTTGTAGTAGGATTTCAGCTCTGAAAAATCATCTGGGATGCAAAGGCAATGTTTTAGTATTTTCTCCATCTAGATAGAGTTTTCTTCCATGAAGTTGCTTAATTCAGCTAATACAAGCTTTTTGTATCCAAAACATGCTGAAACAACTTCCCCAGTTTTAATCCCACTTGTGTAAACAACCATTTCTAAAAAGCTGTGAGATTCACACAATGACCCCTTGTTCTTGTATGGGAAAAAAACAGTGATATTCATCTGGTTTCCCTAAGAAAATCTTTAAGTTGTTATATCAAATCAATACACAACAGCAAAATGACCACAATCATCTCACTTAACCTGCACAAATCAGATAGCATCACACTGAGACTACAAATGAGCCAACAGCCTGGCTCATTTCAATTATCATTTCCAGTTAATGTAAAAATAGGAGTGTTTCTTGAATACCTGTCGCTGGTTTTCTGTCTCTAGTCTCAGTCTGGCTTCTACACATCTTCTGGTTTCCAGGAAGGCTTGACGTTGTGCTCTGTCTGATAGGTAGCTAATGAAGATTCCTGCGGTGTTCATACACATAAATAACACTGCCTGGGCCGCTATCTGCAACAAACAAAAAGCATGATTTGATCAAGTAACAGAAGCAAAAATATCTGTTTAAAAATATGAAGAGGGAATGAGAATGATGGCTCTCCAGTCATGTTGGCTATAAAACTAAAAGGCTATGAAAGTTTGCATAGAGGAATCCCTTGGATCTTAATTAAAGGCATCAAATATATAAAATTATCTCTGCCGTGAGGAAGAAGTATAAAGTATTTGGGGGCATTAAACTCTAGTTGAACCACAAATGATGTTTCCAAGAACTGACTCTTAGGGCTATAGTCAGGAATGATTACAAACATCATTAACGATTTGTTTTTGCACACTGCCTCTTCTATAGAAGCAACTTTTTGATTTGTTTTATGGCTAGCTTGAGAGCAAAGCCGTATTAAGGAAAACAAAGAGTGCCAGTTATATAAGAATTAGTATCAATTATAATAGTTATTCTGTTATTGATCAAATCAAATAAATTCATTTTCACCTGGTGCCAAAGTACAACCTTACATGATCTGAATCCTGAACGATCCAACAAGAGAAGCTGAATGCATAACCAAATACTTGCATAGCCTATGCCTGTGTACACAAGCCCTTTATTCACCAATTCTTACGTAAGAGCTGCACTCTTTCCTTGTAGAAGGTGCGTCACAGCTCTTTCATTGAGACATGAACTGAGACATGAAGTGGGAGTGGATGGTTGGACAGTTTAAATTCCAACAGCTAGTTTGCTTGTCAGTGATACCTCTTTGTTTATTTATCTGCTCTGTTTATTGGTAAGGCATAGCATATCAACAAGTGAAGATCTTTTAGGAAACACAGTAAGAAATGTATAATGTTTGCATACATTATAGACAAAAAAGAGCCCTGCAAATTCAATTTTTTATGTAACACCTCATTGCTGATGTATGTTACAAATTAGTGGGAAGTCTTCTCAGCTTTTGCTTCATTCTGTTTTTAGGTTGCTTTTTTTCTTCTTTCTGTCATGGTGTAGTCAGAGCCACTGTGCTAATGAGGTGTCACTAATTGTGCCCCATTTTTCAGGGTTGCACCACAGTCCTGGTGGCAAAGCATCAATGGACTACATTACCCTGCATGCCAGCATCACATGCAAGCAGAGATGTCCAGGCTCTGATACTTATGCACCATAACAGTGCTGGTCATTCTTATAGGATCATAACAACATTAGAATTGCCATGCAAGGATGGACCAAGTGTTCACCACTCTGAATCCTGTCCCTGATAGCGAATTATAGAGAACACTTAGGTAGGAGTTCACAGATAAGTCAAGTGCACTAGAATGTTTTTCCTAAACTGTCCTGAACACTCCATCAGACTGTGGCTGAAGGATATCATTGGCTAAAAGTTGTATTTTTATAGTGTTATCTGATAATCAGTTGCACTAAGATCCAACTTTTGCTTCTTCTAATAGAAGAAACCATTTAGAAAAACTCCTAATCTCATTGTGATCCTGTGCTTTAGATCTGCAGGTCTCATTTGTCACTTTCAAGTAGGTTTCAAAAGTGATATTTGATATCAAACCAAATGCATTTGGCAGAAACATCAGCTTTATATATTCCTGTATTTCTGAATTTGGAACATTGTTCTATGATCGAACAGGGAATTCATTTACAGTTTATATGCCATGATTAAATAAGAATGCATATCCTGGCTCCATCTGAAGCTCTGCTTAATCTTTGCCAATAATAGATGTCTTGGAAAAGCTTATGAGAAATAGGGTGTGATTAGCATGATCTTTGCATCATCCTTGTTTCCAGGATCTTGTTCTTTACAGCACCTCTAAGCTGGAGGTGGCATACTCTATCCATCTGTTTAACAACCCCGGTAGATCAACTGTATGCATTTTTCTCTGATACTTACCTGAAGTTGTATCTTTGGCCCCTACCACATCCAATGGCAAAAAAATGTCTACAATTTAATTAAGCACTTTCTGTTAAAAATGTTTTTTTTCTTCTTTTTTTTTTTTTTTGCTTTAGTTTGCAACCTTATCATTTCTTTGAGTCTCCATCATACTTATGAGACACAGTGACTAATCATTTCCATTTCATCTTCCTTTCAGCTCCCCTGATTTTGCTGACATACAACATATCTCCTTGCAGCCATTATTTTATTTAAGGGAGGAATTTAAAACTATTTATTCTTATTGTGTTTGTCACCATTCCATCTCCTTGTTTTCTGCTTTCCTCTATTTCACTTTGGTTGACTGGTGATAACATTTCCCAGACCAGCCAGCTTCCAACAGACACTTTCCACCTCTGCTCCACTATAAAATAGAGAATACAGTAATTCAGCCCATGAGATAACTCCTTCTTGTCACAGGCTGCTACTAAGTGGGCCTACAAAGATGGTGAAGGCTCTGGAGGTCAAGATGTGTGAGGAGCAGCTGAAATCCCTGTGTGTGCTCAGCCCAGAGCAAAGGAGCTGAGGGAGGCCTGATGGCGGCTGCAGCTCCTCACAGGGAGCGGAGGGCAGTGCTGAGCTCTGCTCTGTGTGACAGCGACAGGGCCGAGGGAACGGCATGGAGCTGTGTTGGGGAGGGGTGGGGGTCAGGGACAGGGTCTGCACCACAGGGTGGCAGGCATAGAATGGGTTGCCCAAGGCAGTGGGCATGGACCTAAGCTGCCAGAGTGCAAGAAGTGTCTGGACAATGCTCTCAAGCACATGATCTGATTTTTTGGGTGATCCTGTGTGGGGCCAGTGGTGTGACTCAATTATCCTTACGAGTCTCTTTCAACTTGAGATATTCTGTGATTTCAAGATCCTATGATTCTAAGTGTATGACGATCTGACATGAAGTAAGACCAGTTTGGACTGCACCATGCATCACAACAACAGGATTCAGCTGTGGGTGGGTGGAGAAGTCAGCATTTCATATCATTTTGACTGACCTGAGGATAATCTATGCTCACATGCTAGAAAACTTATGGTTTAGGATGAAAAAAGATAAAAGTATTTTACAACATTTGAATTGTATATTTCAGTGGTAAAAGCAGTGGCAGAGTACTGTCGTTTACTTGTAAATTCAATTATAACATCCACATGCAGCCAGTTCAGTCACCTGTCTCTGCTAATACTCAGGACAAGTGCCACTCACTTCAGCAGATCGCCTTTGAGCAAGTGCAGTAGAATTTGGCCTTCAATTAGATTTCATGAGTCCATAATTTGATTTGGATAAAGGGAATTATGGAAAACATGATACAGGTAAAACTGCAGCTTACTCAGAGACAGAATTTGTTTTTCTTATATTTAGTAGCCTGCTTGAAACCAATCCGAGGAGGAAAACACTGTGCCTTGCAAGGATGCTAATCTGTGGCTCTTGTTAATAAAAAGAAAAAAAGAAAAAGATATAAAATACTTCAGTCCATCATTGTCACTCCTTTACCTGCAGTTTACAGTGACCAATTCCAGAAGTCTTGTAGGATTTTCTATTGCATGTCGGGTACACAAACCAGGACAGACTGATTTTGTAAGATATACGCAATTTTAGACCAACTGAAAGATAATCAGGAACAACACAGTAGGAAAGCTGAGGTATAGGATGAAAAAAAAGAAAATCTTTTCAAGACATTTATAAGCCTTTTAGCCTATTTTTACCTCGCACAACACTCAAGCAGCTATAATAGAGATAGCAAGTGATCTTAAAAGCATGAGTGACATGTTTTGATATTAAATAGGTCTCTAGGGATGTCTGCTTCTTAAATATTTAAAAAATGCAAACAAAAGGTACTCATCACTGTGATGCTTGGGAATATCTGAAACAGGACCCATGCTGTCCCTGATGAGTATGCATTTGTACACGATCATCCATCCCCCCGTACTCTGTTCTGATGAGGTCACGCCTTAAGTATGGTGCACAGTTTTGGGTCCCTCACTGCAAGAATGACGTTGATGCCTCAGAGTGTATCCAGAGAAGGGCTATGAAGCTGTGAAGAGTCTAAAGCACAAGTATTGTGGGGGGTGGCTGAGGGAACTTGGATTTTTTAGTATGGAGAAAAGGTGGCTCAGGGGAGACATTATTGATATCTACAACTCCTTGAAAGGAGTTTGTTTTGAGGTTGGAGTTAGCCTCTTCTCCCATATAAGAGGTAATGGCCCTAAGTTGCACCAGGAGAGGTTTCAAGTTGAAAAAATTTATTCTTAGAAAGAGTGGAGAGGCATTGGAACAGGTTGCCTGGGGAAGTGATAGTCACTGTCCCAGGAGGTATTAAAGAAAGGGTAATAGTAACATTAAGGGACAAAGTTTAGTGGGCAGGGTGGTGATGGATTGATGGTTGGATCACTGTGTTCTATTCCAACCTTAACAATTCTACAATTCTATGATTCTATAATCAAATAGCAGTATTAATACAGCTAAAGAAAGTTACTTGACAAGATGATGCAGACAGTTAGAAGCAGAGGTTAACATTTTTTCTCCAAAACAGCTTTCCATTTTTCTCATAGGAGGTAATTGAGAGTCTAGTTCACAGAGAAATAAACATTAAATATAACTTAAATTTATAAAGTGTCCATCATGCCAGCAACTCAGGGCACTTTGCAAGTCAATGTGATAAAAGAAAAGCCAGTGGAAGGAGAAGAGACAGATCAGACTAGCTAAAGTTTAACAATGACAGTACACCACAAATTCAGATCAATTCATTTATATCTCATTCATCATATGAAAAGGGCTTTGCAAGGGCACTGAAAAAAAGATAACATGTTGGATTTGGAATTACTAGATCTCAGACAAAGAAAAAATTACAACTGGACACAACTGGTTGGGTAGAAGCATCAACTGAAGTTGGTACTGCATAGAAAAATAAGGAACAGTTGAGGTGGAAATTATAAAAAGTTTCTAAAAAATATATTGCAAAGTGACTGGTGAATCTCAGACTCGGAAAGATTATCATGACAGAACTGAATGTTGCTCAAGAAATGAAAATTCAGAAGGGCACAGGTGAGGGAGTTTGAGTTGTTGAGAGCAGAGGTGGACTATGTGTAACATAGGGGGGGCATTTCTCCTATTCCAAGCACCAGAGTTTGTCTTGATTTGGAATTCATTCTGTTTTCTGTGAATTTATGAAGAACAGAGTCTGAGTTAGAGAAGAGTTTGCAAATGTCAAGTTTTAAATCTTCAAAAATCATATTTGCAATATGTTTAGGTTCTATCATGTTTTTTCTTTGAAAAAGTACAATTGTCCATCAGGGAATGTAAATCCATAAAGTCAGCAGTATAATCACCTAATTCAGTGTTTTCTGAGACCTGCCAGTTATGGTCAATTATGCATTGTATAGTACCTGACTGAGTTCAGAAGACTCAGCCTATAACCTGAAGTGAAATGAAAACATAACAAAATTCAACAAATCCAACAAATTGGAAATATGTTGGATGGTTAGAAAAACCTAAAAGAGATTGACTACTACAGATTAACTTCATCATGATTAGTACAGTCAGTGATAGGAGATATTCAGCAAAACAGGCTGAGGGAGCTAGACTTTGTTCAGCCTGGAGAGGAGAAGGCTGCAAGGAGACCTCATTGCAGCCTTCCAGTATTTAAAAAGGGATTATTATAACGGGGAGAATCAACTTTTTACTCAGCTGAATAGGTGATAGGACAAAGAGGAATGGTTTTAAGCTGAAGGAGAGAAGGTTTGTATTAGGTGTCACAGGGAAATCCTTCACAGAGAGAGTGGTGAGGTGCTGGCACAGGCTTCCCAGAGAGGCTGTGGATGCCCTGTCCCTGGAGGTGTTCAAGGCCAGACTGGATGGGGCCCTCAGCAGCCTGGTCTAGTTCCAGATCTGGAGGTTGGTGGCCCCGCCTGTGGTAGGGGGGTTGAAACCTGATGATTCCTGGGTTCCCTTCCAACCCAACCCATTCTATGATTCTATGATTCACGTGTAAAGCAAATGGAGATGAAGCAAAGAAAACTGAAAAAGTCCAGAAAGAAATCTGAAATGTGGGAGAATGCTAAACATCTGTTTTACCATCTCAGGTGAAAAAGAGTAAACTAATACTCTTCAGCAGGTAATTTATATCTTCAGTATAGAAACAGAACAGTTCTGGAGCTAATCTCACCAAAACATATCTGAAAAGTAAAGAAACCTCCAGCTGAATATTCCCAAGGAAGATTAACATTAAAGAGCAGGAATTTCATTCATTCCTGAAATGAGCCTGTTAGAAATTGTATAATTCTTTCCTTATCTGGCTTTCTAGCTTAGGATTTGCTTCAATGACAAATTGGAGTAGTTCTTGGTCGTTTTGGGAAGACTGGGAAAGTAAAGCTGTTGTGCATCTTTAAGAGTGTTTTCAGCATGTGCCACATAAAGAACTCGTTGCTATGGTAATTATTATTGGTTAATTGGGTTTAGAGAGGAATTTTGATTCATAATTAGTTGCTTAACTAAAAATAGCAGCTTGCCAGAAGGTTGAGTTTTTACCTAAAATGTCTCAGAAACCTCATTCCTCACTACCTTCTCTATCCTTGCCTTACTTAGGTTACTTAGATGGAAAATAACTTATACTCTTATAAGAACAGATTACCAGAAACGAGCTGAGGGATGCATAAGAAGTGTGGGATTTGAAATCAAAATTCTGTACTTTGTATAGAACAGGAACATCTGGCAGCACAGACTCCAGCACTCTCTCTCTGCTAGGCTACTGCAAGCCTCTATTTCCAGCTGAGACCATGGTTTTATGAATCAAAGCCCTTGGCAGCAAAAACCAGTAAGTACCTGTATCTCTGTTCTGCCTCTTGCCCACCTTGACCCCTCAGCACAGCTTCCCCTTCATCAAGCCAGATCAATTGTCTGTGGAACCCTACTGTGAACTGTATCAGGGAAATGGGCCAACTTAAAAAACAAACTCTTGGCATTGGCAGTGATTTTCCTATCTAGAGCAGTAGTCTGATTGAGTTCACATCACAGCCTCCACAGGGAGAAGAAGCACATGAGTATTCGTAGTTGGTACTGCTGCTAACTCATTAAACTGAAATCTTTGCTGCTTTATTGTTAAGCCACCTTGTAAGAAGTTTTCTTATTCCCCAGGTTCACTTCATCTGACTTCTGGGATTCTGCTAAATGCTACTGGCCATGATTGTTTTTTCAGTGTGTGTTTTAGACTATCAGTACTTCATCAGAATTTATTGGAGCCCCACCTGCCCCACAAAGGTACCTATATTGTTGCTGTGAAAGATCAAGAAAGCTCATCTTCCTGATCCTTCATATTGTCCAACTGTACAACACAGTTGTATAGTGCTCACGGCTGGAGTGAGTGCTGAAGTCTTCTTTCTGATCCAAATCTCCATAATTTACTGACAGGTGGGAATATAACATTTACCTGAGAAGACAGGGTATTATTCATAGTAAATTTAGACAAGCACAGACTGTGTTGGTTAAGAGGCATGCTTCACGCCACCTACTTCTGGTTTTCTAAATGTGAAAACAGTCATTTGTGTATATAAGCTTCTGGGTATAAAGCTTTTGCAGTTTGAGCTGAGTTTTATAATTCCTTTATGCAAAACTCTCACAGGAATATCCTTCCATCAAAAACTCAGAACTTGTTTAGTCCATCAGGACAACCAATTTTCCCTATGAAGTTTGTTCTTGTTGCTTCCAGAGTGAACACTGGAGAACTTCATTATATACTTAGGATCACAGTCTGGTCCCTAAGGTGCATGAAATCTATATCATCCAAGACTTGTTGTCCCTGTCTACCAAAACACAGAATGTATGCTAAGAAATGATTATAAAATCATAGAATCATAGAATATCCTGAGTTTTAAGAGACCCACGAGGATCATTGAGTCCAAGTCCTGACACAGGACCAGCCAAATATCACTGGTTTCATTGTAGAGTATCTTAACACACCTTTTGCTCCTGCACTGCTAATGATTTGGAAAACAAAGACCATTCATTCTCCTTCTGAGCAATGACATGTTTGTGCAAAGTCATCCTAGTTCAAGACAGAACTCAGTAACACATATCTCTAATAGTCAGAATAAGAGATCTAATTTGCTATTATAAAAATAGCTATTTCCTTCTTGCTCATTCCATCCCATTGAATTCATTAGAAATGTAGAAAATTGGATGTCTGAATAAATTGTTCAAAGGTAGCTCAAACCATACAATTTGGCAATCATCTATCAACCATGTTTTGCAACACAGTGTGGAATGAGGGGCCTTCCAGGAAATTTGTATCACGTCAGACTCGTAAGAGCTGACATAACTTGAGTGATGTACAGAGGCAATAGAGTGAACATACAACCTTACTACTGTCATTGAACAGCCCCAAATGTGAAATCATTTTCAGCACATCACATTCATCTCCCGTTGAGTTAGTGTGAAATTCAGGATGCAGACCTAACTATAGCAGCAGCAACAAAAAAAATCTATTCTGTGACTTTTGGTAACATTATTTTGGTGCTTTTCTTTTTATAGACATTTAGTTGGCTGGACAATGGGATAATGTCAGCACTAGGATCATAGTTCATACATACTGGTGAATGAGCAGAAGTGGGTAAATTATCTTAATAAGGGGCAGTTTTCCATGGCTGCAGGGGAGTCTGCTGGATCCTTTCTCTGACTCTCAGCTAGGAACTGATCTTGAACTACACAATGAAATCTGGTAATCACATCTCATGTTCATGCCACTCTTTCATCATCACTGTGCACAGGATGCTGTTACAGATAGCTGAAACGTTCCTGTTCAGAACAATCAGTCTTATCCTCTGAGATGAATTACATCCTCTATTCACTGTTTTGTCTGCTGGGTAGGTGCCTTCTCTCTCTATTCTTGGTAAAATGCATTATAGAATAATAAAAACTCTAAAGTCAAACCTTCTAGAAGTCTTCATTTTATTCTCCAGAAATATCACCTCATTTAGTATGCTTAAATGTAGAAGGATCAAATGAAAATCTCTTTTATTTTTTTTTAAATACAAAGGTTGCTCTGAAAGTAATGCCTCCTGTTTATTTCCATGGAAACTACAGATAAAAACTTACAGATAAAATAAGAGCATAAAATAACACTATTTAATCGAACAAATTCTCATCTACAAAATACTGTTTTTCAACATAGTCACTACCATTACATACACATTTTTCCCAGCACTGAACAAGAGCCTGCATTCTGTGATTGTAGTAATCTGCACTAGTTGAGGTGATCCATTGCCGCTGTCACCTCTGCTGGAACACACCACCCTCTACGTCACTGTGATGAAATCCACTGTTTGGTCTCCTTTAGTGTTCAGCAAGTATCAGTGAATGTCAAGAGAATATTGACAGAAAGGTTCAACTCCTACTGCTATACCACCAACATCTGCCTCTGATGTTGTGGACCAACATTAAAAAATGGGAGGCATTACTTTCTGAGCAGCCCTAGCATACATAGATTTCAGACTACAGTATATGTACTGCAGAATTCCTTTAAATTACTTGAGATATCTAACCAAGAGCAGCTTCTATTAAAACCCATAGAAACTGATAAAAAGCAAAGCACAATAATACACAAGTGCCTGTGTTCATTTTAACTCACTCAAGTAGCCCGTGGCAATCAGGGTAGGTTAGGAAATTGCTAAAGTGATGATTTTTGCCTGATCATTGCTCAGAAGAGAGTAAAAAGCATTTATGGACTTTCCCTTTCTACACATATGTATTTCAGACTTTTGAAGATCAGACTGACTTTTCCCTACACTTTTTTTTTTCTTTTTCTTTTCCTTTCTTTTTCTTTTTTTTAATGCAGTTGATATTCCTTGCAAGCTGTATATTTACTATTCAAAACAAATGCAACAAATTACATTATATAGAAGCCATATCCCATTTATAGCCAAGGGCGAAATCAATTTTTTACCCTTGCATTGCCTATCTCCCACTTCAAATGCACCTGTTGAGAAACACACATCAGACATCACAGCTAACCTCTCAGTGAGAAAAGCTTCCAGCTGCTATCTGTCTGAAAATGTCTGAGATCATCACTGGGCATAAATGTGAGTCTGGACAATCTAAAAAAAGGGATCTCTAAAGTAACTTTTGGAAAATGTCCCAAGTTTTCTCAATAGCTCTCTCTAATCTAATAGAAGATAGCAAAGGCAGAATAACTTCTAGTACTTCCTGTATTGCATTATGCAACTGATCAGGATGCATAGTGGAAAAAATATCACCAAAGCAGCTTTGCACTAAACTGAAACTTTAACCATATTTTAAGGAAAACAGAATTAGGTATTCTGAACTTCTACTAAATGGGTTTGTGATGGTGTCCTGCACAGCTGTTTTTATTGCTTGGTATAATGGCTCTTATCTGAGATAGGATGTCAAAACTGAGTAAATGATAATTATGTTTGGAGAGCTGACAGCAGCTCATCTTTTCTGACAAGCTTTGTTGTTGTTTTCATCTGATGAAATGTACACGCATCCCAGCAATTACCTGCAGTATGTACTCTACCCCTCTTCCTGATGGAACTATCAGTTTCCATGATTTTCGTACAGGTGACCCTGATTCAGTGCAGTCTGCAAAATTACAACAGCCTGCACCAGAGAAGATTTCCTAGCTACGTTGGGTCGGGTTGTGCATGTTTTCCTCTGAATTACCAAGCTCTGCCTGTAGGCAAAGGAAGGATTTTGCAAATCATTTTTTCCATTTGGTTTTGCAATGGGAAAAAAAAAGAAAAAAAAAAGAAAAAAGAGATAATGATCTTAACTTTCTTTTCAATCCTTTATCAAGAAATAAAGACTGTCTTATGAAAGCCACACCAGTCTGGTGAGAGTGAGACTAATAATTTTTAAAAAGTAAAGTGGTTTAACTGAAGCTGTTCTGAAAATACTGGTACGAAGAAATAAATGCGGGTGTCATACTCTTCACTGTCATTTTCCAAATTACATGTGTTTTTCAAAGCCTTCTTCTACACTAATGGGAAGTTCCACTGATCAGATGTTTGTGTTAATCAGTTATACCTGCTGGAAAACAAACAAACAGCTCCCCACAGATGTTCCTTTGTAAAAGTATTAGCTTAAAAAAAAAAGGCTGAAACAGACATGGAAACAAAAGCTCTTTACACTTCATTACCAGCATTTTAGCAAAAGTCAGGCAGTTTTCCCACAGCTACACCTGTAAATGGCTGTCATTTTCACAGAAACACAGAATCACAGAAACACCAAAGTTGGAAAAGACCTACAATATCATTCAGTCCAACCATCCACCTATCACCAATAGTTCTCACTAAACCATATCCCTCAACACAAAATCCAAATGTTCCTTGAACACCTCCAGGGCTGGTGAATCCACCACCTCCCTGGGCAGCCCATTCCAGTGCTTGGCCACTTTTTCAGAGAAGTAATTTTGCATAGACCACAGGCACCATTAGAGATGGAGATCTTCCACTGAATCTACCTTTCATTTCTGTGTCAGATCACAAGGGTCAGCTTGCAGACTGTGGGTCAGGCTGTAGGTCTGCAACCCCGGAAATAATAAGGCAAATAATTCTTCTATTTTTTATCATGAATGCTTTGCTCACATTTAAACATATTTTTATAAAAGGGACCTAAAAGCCACAATGAATGCAATTAACATTCACTATATTTATTATTTCCTTCATGATTTCCTTTTGTTGTTAACTATGAGAACTATGAAAACCAAAGAAAGACAGAACTGAGCAATGTCCTCTCCTAGCGAAACGCTAAGAAAAATGACTGAGATTCTTGACTCTCCTTTGTATTTTTGAACTATAAACATGGCAGATATACCTAGGGTCTGCCCTGACTTTGGAGAAACTTTGAGTAGCATAAATGTAGTGGATTGTATTTTGACATGCCACTTTATGTTTACTAGACGTGGGAGTATGAAGAAGTTCAGGTATCCCAGGATGCACTAACAGCCAATATTGATATGACCTCAGGGAGATCTTGGATAGACTGCAGGAAATAGAATCATAAAATCATTAAGGTTGGAAAAGATTCCTAAGATCATCATTTCCAACCTTCAGCTCATCCCCACCATGAACACTAAACCATGTCTCTCAGTGCCACATCTCCACGTTTCTTGAACACCTCCAGGTACAGTGACTCCACCACCTCCCTATGTAGCCTGTGCCAATACCTGCTGGATCTCTCTCTGACTCTCCTTTCAGATAAAGTGTAATTTGTTGTGCTTGGATCAACTCAGTTGGTGTGTCTTAGATTCTGCTGTGATGTTAGAATGATTCTGAACAATCTGTGAATATATGCCTTAGCCTGCATGGAACATTTTAGGATAGTGTAGCATGGGGTAATAAGGTCCAGGAGCCTTTGTCTTCTGCAGCTAAGCTGAACACATCTAGGCACAGAAGCAGGCCTGAACTGTTAATCTTTTTCAAGCTGTTTTCAGCAAATCATAGAATGACTTGGGTTGGAAGGGACCCAAAAGATAGTCTAGTTCCAAATACCTGGCATGAACAGGGTTGTCAATCACTAGATCAGGCACTAGATCAGGCTGCCCAGGGCTCCATCCAACCTGGCCTTGAACACCTTCAAAGACAGGACATCCACAAACTTCAATTTTATTGAAAACAATTTAGTGCTACTCAGCATTGTCTATAAAAGTCTCTTTTCCCTCCAATTTTTATCTCTCACCTATGAACTATGCTACAGAAAAGACAGAGAAGGGATATAGGTACAAATGGAAATATACCGGATGAAAGCCCAGAAAGCATACAGCATTGCAGACCACAGAATTAATATTTTATCTCCCTGAGTTCAGCAAGGATAAACACTTTCCTTTGTGAAAACTGTGGGTGTTGTTTTACTATTAGTCATGGTGAATGCTTCAGTGTGGTGAGCTGGAAGTCAGAATGACATCAAAAGTACAAAGAGTGCTGTGGGAAAAAGTTGACTCAGTCCTTTGCATTACAGAGTACGCCACACACAAACAATAAAGGATTAAGTTCCTTCTGCCACTTTGCTACCATAGAGATGTATGATGCAAGATTCACTCTGAGCTGACACTGGTGTGACTAGGTAAGACTAATTCCTTTGAAGGCAGTGGTTTATTCTGGATTAACATTAAGTCCTGATATATGCAGTGAGCCAAATTCTCCTTGTCTGAAAATACAAGACATGCTTTTGTTTTTACTGCTTGTGTAAGCGTGAGAAAGAGAAGCTATATTGTTCATGGGATATTAAATAAATGATACAAGACAAAGCAAACACTGTCTCTGATCTTTAATATTAAGACCTGCTGAAACCAATGAGAGCTTCAGGAGAATATTAAAACTTGGTGGACATAAACTAACAGGAGATGCCTCCCAATGAATGCAGGATTTGATCCGATGTTTGGCTATGAATGTTCCCCACAGTTTTGTAGTTCAAACTTTGTTTAAAAACACCCACTCAGGAGCAAGGTCAGTCTTAATCTGCTCACAAGAGAGCTTATTGGTTTCAAAGGAGTATTTACTAGGGCAAAGCAGTGTTTGTTGTGGGTGAGCATTTAGCTCATGTATCTTCAATATAGATCAGTGCAGCAGCAGTCATGATAGAAAGACATTGCTCTCCTAGGAGTGCTAAAACAAATTGCTTGTAGCCTTGGTCATGCAGGGTAGGAACATCAAAGCTGACAATTCCATGTTTCATGGCACAAAAATCACTCCAGCAATTAAGTAAAGAATTAGCTGAAAAAAACTGATTTTCTACTGAAATTTCAGGAATATAGCATGTTCTGAGCCTTTCAAAAAGGAAAACAGACACAATTTGTTAGAATGTATTCAGCTCAATTAAGTGATATCTTTTGAAAAGTAGACAGTGCTGGCAGTCAAATCCATGAAAATACTCAAAGAGAAGGGACAGAGTTAATGTATAGGTTAGATTTCTTTGGTTTTTAATTCTCAGTAAAAGCTTGATGGAGATAAGCCTACTGGTTCTGATGTGTTTTTTTAAGTAATTTTTTCAATCTATCTTGATATGTCAGGTATCCAAACACAAGTGAAACAAAGCATTCAGATATCCTAGGGAATCACTCCTTCTTATAACAATGTGATCTTATTTTTTTTCCCAAGAAGTATAAAATCAAATTAGCAAATGCAAATGCAAATCAATTAGCAGTACAATGGCCAGGTACTCCCTTCCCAAGTGACATATAAACATTTCAAAGTGCAAAAAAATACCACTTCTCTTCTTAAAGAAAAATAAGAACAGTTACACTCAGCCCCTATGGTAAAATTCTTTCCTTTTTATCTACTGCAGTGCTGACAGCAATTAAAATTGCCTATAGACAGCACTACAAACATGTTAGCTGTTGATATTAATTGGCCATCTGACACTGCACAGTAAAATATACATTATACCTATATTCAGTTGTGGTTAAAAGCAAGAACTTGCTTAGATGCCTACACTGCATTGCCTTCTTCATGGAAACCTGTATTTGAGTTTCTTTTCTTTTTTTTTCTTTTTAATTAGTAGCAAAGAAGATCAACTACTGCATTTCTGTGCAGGTCAGACTCATAGGTGTACAAATGTCTTTTTTAGACTGATACAACTCTACAGGGGAATATGTGGTTACATTAACAATATTTAAGATACAGTGTTCAGGTAGCATCTGAACAGGATTTATAGAACTAAAGCATGCTTATTTTGAGCATACTTATATTTCACTTCAAATTCTGAAGTCTTGCCTGCAAGTCAGCCCTAGGACTCCAAATACATTAAGGACCTTTATACAGAACCCATGGCTCCTTCAGCCAAATGACCTTGGGTACTGTATGGCACAACCTGCTCATGGAGTGTGGTTGAGTTTCACAGCAGAGGATGATGCATGTATCATCAAGCTTGCAAAGATCAAAGAACAGCTTATAAAAAGGAAGGAGACTAAATTTTTTCACAGGCAGGGGTTGATAGGATGAGGGGGAAAGACTTTACCTAAAAGAGTGGGGATTTAGGTGAGATGTTAGGAAGAAGTTCTTTACTCAGAAGGTGGTGGTGCACTGGCACAGGCTGCCCAGAGAAGCTTATATGCTCCTTCTCTGGCAGCATTCAAGGCCATGTGAATGGTGCTCTGGGCAACCTGGTCTGATGGGTGGCAACTCTGCTTACAATGGAAGGTTGGGACTGGATGATCTTAGAGGTCCCTTCCAACTCAAGCTATTCTATGATTCTATGAGTTTGTGATTCTATGATCTGTTCATAAGCAAACATCTTATTTCAATCCTAGTATGCTGGGCACATTCATTCTGTGCTGTATCCATCCAGGCCCAACTCACCCAGTTTTGAAAGCTCCTGAAAGTTAGGATTGCAGAGCCCTGGAACTGAAATGGAAGATTTTGACATTGAACAGAATTGTCCACTACATAAAATAAGTCCTTGGAGGCTTTCTATAAAGCCATCACTCTGCATAGATTTATTTTCACAGTCTCCCAAAGAAAGATTTCACTTTGAAATTTTGTTTACCAGTTCACCTGTGCTTTCTTCAAATATTTCTTTCCTTGAAGAAATTCCACTGAACAAGACAATGACTGACCTAAAGCTGACAAGGAGTTGGGAATATCAAAGAGGATCTGAAGCTTGCAGAGGGGTATAATATGTTTTTGAAATACATATGATAAAAGAGGTTTAGCAAGGGATAAAAAATGTGCTTATGGTAACTTTCAGCTTCCAGCATCTACTCGGTTCAAATGGAAACTGAAATGGAAGAATCACTGCCACTGAGGTTTAAAAATTCCCTCTTCTAATAGTTGGGGGATCCTGCTGATCTCAGAATTCAATAAGAAGTTATTGCTGGATCACAAAGGCAGATACTGCAGATCTGAAGGACTTGCAATAAGCAAAGGTGGTAGCACATGAGACAGTCTAGTCCAGGGCTTGCAGGAACTCAGCAGTACCACTGAATTTGGATGGGATCGTTCAGTCATTCTCAAAAAGTGCATCCTTAGGAACAAACTGTTGATGTGTCTCTCTTCAAAATGACGATAACAATTGAAAATGATACCAGGATGACCTACCTCTATCCTATTACCCTGTTTTCACTGAGATAAACAAGAACATCTGTATTCCACATGTGTTTTATGCCATTCTTTACACTGAACTGAAAATACAACATGAATTTTCAAAACTTTCATCATTATTAAGAGATTCCTGTATCAGGTAGGATTAGAAATAGTGGACTAAAAATATTTTACTAAAGGTTTCTTTATAGTTGCTCTGAACTGCTGATGCAGATTTTGTAGTCTGGAAATAAAAGCGTTTTGCTGAATTAGTGCATTGACCTTCACAGCAAGAAAAAACTCAAACCACAATTATCTTGGCAAAGTCAGAGTTTATTACCCTTGAAGAGAACATAATGCAACACATTCCCTGAATTACAGAATCACAGAAACACCAAGGTTGGAAAAAACCTTCAAGATCGTCCAACCATTCACCTATCACCAATAGTTCTCACTAAACTATATCCCTCAACACAAAATCCTAATGTTCCTTGAACACCTCTAGGGTTGGTGACTTCACCACCCCCCTGGGCAGTCCATTCCAGTGAATGACCACTCTTTCAGAAAAGTAGTATTTCCTAACATCCAGCCTAAATCTCCCCTGGCACAGCTTGAAGCCATTCCCTCTTGTCCTGTCACCAGTTACAGGAGAGAACAGGCCGACTTATCCAGACATTCCAAGCTCCTTCAGCCTCTCCTCATAAGACCTGTGCTCCAGACCCCTCACCAGATCTGTTGTCCTTCTTTGAACATGCTCCAAGGCCTCAATGTCTTTCATGCAGCGAGGGGCTCAAAACTGGACACAGTACTCGAGGTGCAGCCTCACCAGAGCTGAGTACAGGGGAACAATCACTTCCCTGTTCCTACTGACAACACTGTTTTGGATGCCATTGGCCTTCTTGGCCACCTGGGCACACTGCTGACATCAATCAACACCCCCAGGTCCATTTCCTCTACACAGTCTTCCAGCCATTCTGCCCCAAGCCTGTAGTGTTTTCTGGGGATTTTGCAGCCAATGTGCAGGACCCAGAATTTGGCCTTGTTGAAACTCATCCCACAGGCTTCAGCCCAGCTATCCAGTCTGTCCAGATCCCTTTGTAGAACCTCACTACCCCCAGGCACATCTACACTTCCAGCCAACTTGGTGTCATATACAAACTTACTGAGGGTGCACTGAATGGCCTCATCCAGATAGTCAATAAAGATATTGAAGATATTGAAGATCGAATTACAGTTTTCTGCTGCTCTGAACACTTTTCTTTATTGAAGAAGGAAGAGAGCATTTTGTATAAAAAGTAAAAGCTGAGTTGTCTGCTTTCTGGCAGGGATGGGGTGTTCAGCCCTAGGAAAGGTGCAATGCTACTCCAATAGCATAATGCAGCCTCTAGTCTAATGCACTTATCTGGAGTGTTAGAGAAACTTTGCAAGAGACGTTATCCCATGATGTCCAGCACGTTGAATGTAAAAACATAGCTAGAGCCCTTCCAAATCCTAATAATGCTCTAGCTACTCAGTAGGTATGAAGTAATTACTGTGCTTATTTATAGCACTGCATGCCCATACTGTTCCCATTATTTTCATGTGCATCGTATGTCTGCAAATAGTTGTGAAGTCAGCTGCAATCCCAAAGTTTTCAGATGCTATATCTTTAAACATCTGGAGGTGCTTATCTACTTTGCTTAGAGCAGGAACATACAGGAGAATTCCTAATCTTCGTAATTAAATGGCATATGCCCCTCAAATGCTTGTAATGAACAGAATATACAAAATGATGATGATCTGATTATATACTAATATGTAGCTATAAATAAAACTAATCTGAACAGGTATATGACATGAGGAAAACTGAAGGTCAATTACAATAAGATGATGATGACCTGAAATGTATTTTTGACTGCAATAATAGCCTCTCGTTTTGTAGATTCATTTACTGATGTTGCTTTTCTTTCAGTTGGACTTTATTGACAATATGTTCCTTTTATCAGCCATTAGCCTCTTGGAAGAGATTATCAGATTCTATGATTTTCTTGCATCATCATCAGGATTATATAATAGTTGATAAATAGCTGATTAACTGTCCTTAGAAAACCACAGATATAAATAATGACACTGGAATTTCAGGGTTGTTCAGACTAATCTGTTAGCTGCAGTGAAGGGACCATTAGAAATACAGAATTGTTTGCCTCCTTGGAAAGTGGAAAGTGAGAACATTTGGCATCAGAGTGACAGTTATGAGCCAGTATCATTTAATTATAAAAGTTAGGGCACAAGGGGACCTTGACAGGTCATTTAAGTCATGCTCCAGATCCTGGATGTTACCTAAACATCCTAGCACAATTCTTCCCTAAAGTGATTGATCATACTTCAGGATGAAGCCTCCTGGGCAAATCCTAGTTACCTACTTATCTATCTGGTCACAAGAGTTCTCCTGGATTCAGAGATGCTGGTTTTGGCCTCCAGATCCTTGTAAGATCAATCACCAACATTAGCAGAACATTTTGGCCAGTGAAGAACAAGAGGCTGCATGCCATGCTTGTTAATATCTGCACCAATGAAGGTGATGCACTGTCACAGTTGCCACTGCTAAAATGCACCACCCGCCACCTCACTGTGCTCATATCCATTGATTGGTCTCCATATACATTCTGCAAGTGTTGATGTATGTCAGTAGGTGTCATTTTTTTCTCATAGAAGACAATTACAGCCCTTTGATTCATTCACACTTCCATGTCAGATGACATTTTGTCAGACTGTCTGTCTACTGCCATCTGTCACACGGCAACAAAATGTAATAAAATACTGGGAAGATTCAGCCTCTACTGCCAACTGCTAAAATTTGCTTCTGATGTCACAGACCAATATAATAAATTAGGAGGCATAACTTTTGGAGCATCCAGCCCTTAAAGACTTACAGAATAAATTAGGTTGGATGGCAATCCTGGTGATCATATAGTCCAAGATGCATGTTCAAAGTAGGATGATCTGGAGCAGACTGCCTAAGGATCCAGTCGGATTTCAACATTGTTCCAGAAAAAAGACTTCGAAACATCTCAGAGTAACATGTTCAATTACCCTTACAGCAAGCACAAACAAACAAAAAACAAAACACAGAACACCTGTTGTTTTCTGTTTGCTTATTTGATTCAACACTTAATGGAACTTCTAGTTTGTGCCCATTACTTTCATGTCCTGACACTGGGCTCTGCTGAAAACAGCCTGGCTCTATCTAGATATTTATAGATATTTGTAAGATTCCCCCTAAAATTTATCTTCTTCAGTCTGAACAGTCCTCATTGGTCAGATGTCTCAGTTCTTTCAATATCATAGAATAATAGAATCATAGAATCATTTACGTTGGAAAAGACCTTTAAGATCACTAAGATCACTCATCACCTAACACTACCATGCCCATCACTAAATCATTTCCCTTATTGATACATCCATGTGTCTCTTACATATCCTCAGCATGTAAGATTCTATTTGTAGAATTCTCTGTATTTTTTTTTAATATTTTGATTTTATTTATTTATTTGTTTGTTTGTTTGTTTGTTTGTTTATTTGAGTTTTCAGAATTTTCACTATGTGGCAAAGGGTTCTAAGTTCTGGCTAGTGAACTTGAAATTTCTTCCTAAATCTGTCACTGCTGAATATTAGCCAAAAGAAAACAGTTTGATTTCGAGATTATAGTTCGAATTTTAAATGATAGTTATTATTTCCATTTTTAAATTGCTTTTATAAACTCCCTTTAGATATACATGAACTTTAGGAGCATAGCAAATAACATTTTGGCTTACGAAGGTAATTACTGAACCTGAAAAAAGATACAAAAAAAAAGTAAGAAATTGCACATAATTGCCTTTGCTGAGTATTTGCATTTGTCTAATACTATCTAATGTGAATATGTGCATGGCTATGAAGTTGTTTGAAACTTCAGAAATTTAAATACAGCATATTATCATTTATTTATTAGATGGATTCGTTAACTTGTTTGTGAAGAATCAACTACATCAAATTTAATTACAGCATTCTTGTGTTACAAAAGCAAAGCAGAAGTAGTCTCAAATAATTCTTGTACACCATCAAAAGAGTTCTTTAAGAGATGACAGTTAAATATAGCATTCATAAATTCAATAAGGAAGTTAGGTTGCTCTGGTGCCATAAAAAACTATCTGGTCAGAAAAATCTTTGTTAGTTGTTTGAAGAGGAGAGAACAGCTACCTTAACAGTTCCTGAGATATGTTTCTAGGCCTCAAGCAACTTAAGCTTTAAAAGAACAGACATAATGTCAAGATACATTCTTTTAACCACTGTTCCCTGCTTCTGACGATGAGGTATTTTACTATGGAGGAATAGCAAAAAGTGCCTTTTCTCAGATACTGTAAATAAATATCCCATACAAATAAGAGATGAGTGTCTCTCTTACAGGAATTAAAGTGATAAGCCATTGGAAAAATCGTTTCTAAGCATGAACAGTTGCTGAGATTATAAGAGATTATTGCAGACCCTATTGTCCTTTGCTTCACATAGGAAATGGGAGCACCTTATGTGCTCTCAGGTACCTCTCAATAGTCTCTCAGGTGGCTAATGAAACAGCAGGAAAAGGTAATTGTATTAACATAATGAAATACAGATAGCAAATTCTTCCTCTCTTCCCATTATTGCAAAAAAGCTGCTATTACTTGGAGAGAACAAGGAAACTATCGCAGCATCAGTAAGAGTGGCATTAAGCAAGATTCAGAAAATGCCATTTTTTAATAGTAGTATATTTGGGCAAGATTTAGATGACCAGTGCTCTGCCTAAGTCTCAATGAGCATCTCATGCCAGACCTTGGAGGCATCAAAGGTCATGCAAAGAGTTCACCCAGAGACCTACAAGCTCTAATCAATTTCACCCAGTGCCTAGGAAGGGGAGAATTACTTCCTTCCCAAGAGCTAACAGTATTTGCACAAGGACCAAAATGTAATCTATTGTTATCTCTCAGTTCTGTGTGAGGGAGTTTGAATCTGTGGATTCCAGTCTTAGTAAAGATCCCTATAAAAATAGCAAAATAATCCAGATGAGAATGTACTTCTTTCTATTTATTGACACTTATTACTGCTTGGATGTGAAAGCAAGAAACATGGGGTCACAAAAAGGACATTTGAAGTGGAGGCTGGCTCTATATCGCAGTCATAACTGGGCATGCACAGCCTTGAATAAACTATATGCTATCTTTTGTATTGGCTAATGTAAGGAGACCATGGAATCACTTATATTTGGTAGAAGAAAATTTTATAGAACCAGGCCTTTTGAAAAAGAGCAAAGTTATAGGCAGCAGTTCTCGCTACATTCCATTATTATTATTATTATTTTAACAAAACCTGTGCATAGCTGATGGAAGTCAATACAGTAGTTTTCGATTTGCACCATGGAGGGTGATGGGTATGTTTTGAACAAAAATCTCAAAGCAGTTGAGCATGATACTCACATATTATAGCAACTGAGAAAGGCAAATTTTCAAATCAACCAGAGCACAGAAACATAAAGTGATGTGTGGGGATCGGCAAAGGCTACTGATAAATTTAGTGATAAAACAAGAACGATCCTCATTCTCAGTTCCTAGCTGAAATTGGTGGTGAATACAGTTCCTTTCTATAAAAGAATATGAAAATGGCACATTAAATTCAAACCACACAGAGCATGTGGGATAATTTCCATGTCAATTGTAACTCTATCTAGTATGTGCAGGAAAAATATTAATAAAAATAAACATTAGAGATACTTTCATATATTGCAGAGAATCACGGGATAAAAGAATGAGCATATCTAGAATTAGTTCTGATCTAACTGTCATAAAACCTAGTTCATTTATTCAACTGATTTCCTTACTTCAGTCTTAAAACACCTGGTGTATAGTACAATGCCATGTATTTTTTTATGTACTGATCAATTATATTGTTTATTATTATTTCTTATTTGCATTGCAATGATACCTCCAGATTTAGGTAGTTTCAAGATTTAGACTGAAGGCCAGGCTGGATGTGGCTTTGGGCAGTCTGGTCTAGTGGTTGGCAACCCTGCCCATGTCAGGAAAGTTGAAACTCGATGATCTTTGAAGTTCTTTTTCAACCCAGGCCATTCTATGATTCTATGTTTCCATTCTATGATTTAGAGATAAGGATTCTACTGTGATAGAACTAAGGCAAGCAGCACAGAACAGATAGTATTATCCCTGTGTAGCTCTCATGTAAACAAAGCAGTAGAGTTTGAACAAAGCAGAAATAATAAAATGCCTGGAGATCAGATCCTCCAAAGAAATTAGCAGTTTCTTCCTAATTAGAACTCTGCCTCTGTTGAAAGCTTCCATTGATTTCAGTAAAGACAGATCTCTGCATTTTATTTTAAGATAAAAACAAAGGTGAAGAGATCAGAAGAAACAAGCCCAAAACTGTGATATTCAAGCCAAAATTGACAATCAAAATGAGAAGGTAGAAAAATCAACACTTTCAACTCATTCAAATATTCTTTCATTTATACCAGGTGCAACTCTTTTTTCAGATTAAGGTCAAGAGCATCTTATAAAATGATACCGTAACATTAAACTAATTAGTAGAAGTGAAATTATTTGCTAGAGTGGTGGGAAAAAAATGGCTTGGGTTCATTTTGTTTACACTGATATGCTTCAGTCACTTCTCAGGCTGCAGCAATGGTTAATTAATGAACTCTTCATCTAAGGCTAACTGTATGAAAGCTTGCAGCAGCAGAAGCTGACAAACGAAGTAGCAACGTTTCTTAAAATAATTGCTTATAAAACAAACCTACATGCTGAAATATTACTCTGTCAGCTAATAGCTGCCTAGCTTTGCACTTCACCCTGCATTTCCTGATAGTTTTTGTTCTAGGTTAGGTAGTGCTATACTCATATCTCTGTTTGCAGATGAGTGTGTTTGGAGAGATAAGAGTGACAGAACTCCAAAAGATTCCTGGAGGACCTGGATGTCCATGTTGGTGTTTTCCCTCAGAAAAACAAAACAAAACAAAACAAACCACAACAACAACAAAACAGATTCAGAGCAATGTTTTCCCTAAACTGAGAAATGATCTTAGTTTACCTAAAGTTTCTAACATCTAATGTCTTCTAATTTCTGTATTACACTCTGTGGGCATTAAATCAAGCTGATCAGAGTCTCTGAGTCAGTCAGGCCCTAATAATATCTCTTAGTAAGATTCTTAGTTCCAAGAAATGCTGTGTAAGAACTCAGTATCATCTGAGATTGATCCCTTCTGACTAGTAAGATCTCTTTTATCCCTGGTTTGAATGAGTGAGGCTAGCTCCAGAATGTTCAAAATTCACTGCACCAATAACAGCAATTTGCATTCATGTCCCTCCTTGGACCAGATTGCTACTCTACAGTCTCCTGTGCTGGGGTTGGGTACAAATTGCACTGCACCAAGAATAGAACAAATGAAACAGAGTTTTTTCTCTGATGGAGAGGTTAAAGACTGGGAAAAAAAAAAAAAAAAAAAAAAAAAAAAAAAAGACTCAGATGCTACAATGGGGGCTCATTGTACACCAAATTTGCAAATATATGACTGCAAGAGTTTAAACCAGAAACATATGCTGAGTTACACCATGCTCTTGCAGGTATATACAAGAACTTAAAAAAATAATATAATGTCTGAGATTGAGTATTGGATAACCAGCCTACCCCAGGGCACTGCCTGTATCTGGATCAAACACTGAACAGGGTCAAGCACTGTCTTTTAAAACGGCTTTAAATTTTCTGCAGAACAGCTCAGTGACTCGAGGCTCACTCCCTCATTCCATACCTCCTGTCTGACTTGAAACTGCCCTCATCAAGGTTGAATCTGCTTTTGAGGAGCTGGAGGAGCAGCAGATAAGGAAGGAGATAAATTTTGTGGAGAATCTCCACCACTTTGAAAAAGAGATTCAAGATTCATCAGGTCAGAAATAGGGGACCACAACATACAGTTTGCTGACTGGGACATGTGCTTGAGGGAATGATTGAATAGCATTATCACAGAATCACAGAATTGTAGGTGTTGCAAGGAACCTCCAGAGATCATCGAGTCCAACCCCCTACCAAAGCAGTTTCCCTATAAAATATATTATATAAAACACCAACTTGTTCAGCAAGGACATCATCAAAGATAAATTCCTTAATCAGTTAAAGTAAAGATTGTTCCTTTTTCTTTTTCTTTTTCTTTTTCTTTTTCTTTTTCTTTTTCTTTT
>JAPSGF010000032.1:6755409-6787550 GCA_035772895.1 Perdix hodgsoniae
AAGGAAAGGAAAGAGAATCACTGGGCTAATTCACAAAACTGCTTTGGCTTGGAAAGACAGATGCTATGAAATTGAAAGGAATGAGCTTCCTCAGTCTTTGCATTACCTATTTTGATGTGTATTTTGTGTGATATTCTATGTGTATTTTAAAGTTTGCTTTAACATGCACAATTTCACACTTGATCCTTCAAGGCACAGATTATGCAAATTCATGTAGGCTTACTGACTACAGAGGAATTCAGTCACATGAATGAAGGGTGCATGGGGAGAGAATTAAAATCCAGTGTATATTTGTAGCTTACATAATTCCAACTCTGTCAAAACCCATGTCTATATTATCATCTGCCTACGTTATATAACACTAAGGAGCTTTGAGTTGTTTATTCTTCCCCATATGCCTGGAATACATTTATATGATTAGAAATTTTAGACCTTATATCACATTATCATCAAGAAAATAGTAAGAATGAATGCAATAGAAATGAAACTGTCTTGTGAGTGAATGTTCAAGGTAAATACCATCCTCAGCTAAGTATCTAATCAGGAACACAGATCCATGCACTTGTTTATCAGCAAGGTCTTGCATTTCTCTTTTTTTTCCCTCACAGGTTCTCTGAGAAGCATCCCATTGCTAAGCATTTTGGGCTTAAGTAACCTGGATTTCAGGATGCTCACAACTCCCCCAAAACATGAAACACCTGGCAAAACAGAAACTAATGGTTCTATGTTTACTATTTGAAAAATAAGTGAATAAATACATAATCTAATTTCAAGAAAGTAATGGTCTTCCACCTGTGCCTATAATGCTGGTTCAAATTCATTTCAGAAATACAGGAAAAATCAGGTATTCTCTTATGTATCACTGCAAGAGAAAATGGTGTACGTGGGCAATATTTGCATTCATGATCATGCATACTGTGTTAAACTCGACAAAAAGCTGAACAGATAGTACTGGGTGCTTGGATTCAGCATTACAAATGATTTAAATTGCTTGTGAATGTATTTATCAATACAAATTAATATTAATTAAAAGACTTAGGGAAAACATATCCCAGTACTTTATTTTCCTTTCGTATGTACTCTTGCAACTGTATCAGTTTAGATAGACTTGTAACAAATTTATACCTACATTTACTGAGAAGAGGATCTGCACCATTTTCCCTATGGATACTACAGAGTGCAGTAATAAATTGACTTCAGGATAGAGAAGACTTTGTGCTCAGAACTGAGTTTGGTGCTCTCTGCGTGAAATCCTGGTCTCAGCAAAATCATTCATTCCATTATCAAAATGGAAAAAACCATGATCAGAATTCTACCTTCTCTTTTGTCTTTTGTTGTACACTTTAATTCCTTGATCTTGTGTACTGTAAATAGCTGTCTGCATCCTGAAGCACAGCAAGATGGTCACAGGTATTGCTACATAATCTAATAGGTTATTTAGTAAGATTTCTCTGAAGGGAAAAGGCAATGCTTTACTTGGAAAAATAAACCCTGTGATAAAATAGAGTACTATACCTGCAAGATGAAGAAATCTATGTAGTACCAAACATTTCCTATATAGCCTTGACTACACAGTCGTTTAAACAGTCTGCATTTACCTGTAAAGTAATAGTTATGCACCTTTCATCAGTAGTAAAAAGCCCTCAAAAACCGACACTTGAAAGTGCACCACAGTTCCCTGAAACAAACAAACAAAAGGCTGAAATGCCATAAAGTAACTAAACAGGACAGTGCAATTCCAGGGGTGGCCCCCGCTCACTTGCTGCCTCTCAACGCACCTCCCGCACAGGAGGGCGCAAAGGGTGCGCGGTGTTCTGCGCGGGGCCCGGTGCGGTAGCGGCAGTCAGAGCCGCTGGAGGGAGCCCCCGGGCCGCGATTCAGCACCGCGCTGCTGGACAGCGCCCGCGAAGCCACGCTCCGCGCATCTCCCGCGCAATTATAGCGCATCTCCCGCGCTGGGTTTGTGGGAAGGAGTGCGTTCCCTCCCAGCATCGGGGGAGGCGATGGGGAATATGCCTCGGGGTAAAGAAGGATCCAACCACTCCTATAGAGTGGACAAGAGAAACAGACAAAACTGTGCAATTAGGTGACAATAAGTGGGTTCTGAAAAGGCAGGAGCTGGTGTGAATCAATACCAACATATGGCAATATGTGTGAATCCTGTTCAGGAGATTTATATATTTGATTCATGAAGGCAATCAACTGGATGGTAAGGTCTCTTTGGGCACCAGTCAAAGGTGGTTCATTCATGCAGCTGGCAAGGTATTAGGCTGCAAAATGAAGATATTTGTATCTCTCCCAGGAAATGTCTCTGTTAGAAGTGTCTTTGGGATATGTGTGTATTCCAGGGACCAGCTAAACAGCTGCGATACCTGTGCATAATGAGATAGCAGTGCTTTATTCACAGATTCAGGATAGGACAAGACTTGGAAGAACCTTAAGACATCAGCATAACTCACATGGCTTCTGATCAGTACTAATAGTGCCAGCAGTGCATAGGAGTGGGACACAGCATACAGTTCCAATTCATTCATCAGCATGTTACCAGGAGCCAAGCAACAACTCTGCACAGTAATCGTCTTACATCGATAGAATTCATTCAGGCAAAACACACTGTGTCAGATTCTCCCAGCAGTGTGAGCCTGGCCATGGGGAAGTGAGGTCAAGCAGCTCTACAGCTCACTTGTGTGTGGAGGAAGGGAATAAACAGGGGTGGACAAGGATTATAGGATGGCCAGGCTCTGAGTGAGGCAGATGTGACCCAAGGACCACCATCATTAAAACTTACAGGTGCAATATCAGCCACTTCCCAGCTGCACATCCCAGCAGTCATGTAAACAACATGCCATCAGCAACACATTCCTCTACATCCTTCCTCCTTTGGGGATTTTCTGCCAGTATCTGCACCTCCTTCTCACTGATTCCCCGGAGCCGGCTAAATGGAGACAATAATCTGCTGTGAAATATTGGTAGCACAGAGCTGTGACAGTCTGGGAAAGGATGGGGGGAAGGGGAGCAGCAAGAATCCCCAGGATTAAGTTGCCCTAGAAAGGCAGCATTTTCTTGCTTTGAAAGGATGTCAAGAGCTCACTACATCCCCACTTCCAAAAGGAAGAAGCTGGGTGAGTGTAAAGTCAGGCTGGTCCTGATTTTAACTTCTCAGACATATACCTTTTCCAGTGCCTGTAAGTTTTTTCATGGCACCCCCCCGCATCTCCCCCTACCTTTCCTCCCCCCCCCCCTCCGCCCCCCCCCCCCCCCCCATCCCCAACCACTCTGTTTTAACCAACTCCCTGTCCTAGACATCACTTCTAAGCACAATAATGTTTGCTTCATGACCACAAGCAGAACAGACATGTTGGTACCCTTCAAAGACAACTCAGGAATTCACACCAAACTTCCAAGGAGAGCCTTCCCCTGTTTTCATTAAGGGTATCACTTTGCTCTTATTGAAAAAGAGCAACGTGCCCTCCTCCGGTTTTCTCACAGCCCAGATCAAGCATTGCAACACACATGAAAGCACAAGTCATTCCAGCAGGTCAAGAGTTAAAAGGCACGAGCAAGTAAATGAGAAACGAGCAGTGGGAGAGCTTTGCCAAGACAGAGTTATCTTTTCCATCTCATCCCATTGACCATTGCTGGAAATAAAGGAGGGAAGTGACAAATGTCCTGTCCCTCCAACTTGCCCCAACAAAACTGTTCCAAGGAACAGTGAAGTGAGCATACAAGGATGGGGAACAGAGTAGCTAGGAAGTGCCCCCCTCCCCATCTTAGGGTGAAATCTTATTCCACTGCTTCTTTTGCAGGGAGGATAGGCAATGTGGGAGTGAGAAGGAGGGAGAGAAGGTGTAATTTTGTCTGTGGTCTCCCCAAAGTACAGAACATCTGAGCACCTTGTTAAAGGGGAAAGGATTCTTGGGACACCCCACACCTCCTCTCAAGGTGATGGAGAAAGAGGAGGCCTCCCACCCTTTCCTCACCACGGTACCTGGTTGAGGGAAGTCACGGCCAATCTAGGGATAACCAGCTGCATGACGAGCTGCAGGACAGAGGTGACCAGCCCAGCCAGGATGGCCCAGGTGAGCGGCAGCGGGAGCATGCTGTAGGTTGCAAAAAGTGTGAAGAGCACATAGCCAATGCCATCCCCAAGGAGGCCACAGCCCAGACCAGCTGCCAGGATCTGCGTGGCCATGGCCACCCAAGTGACCACACCGCTGTACTGCAGGTAGGTGTATGAGGTTGTGTCCTTCCTGACCACCACTAAGGCACAAATCACCACCTCAATGCCAGTAAAGAAGCCCAAGAGAATGCCCTTAATGGGGTCCATGGGAGCGGAGGCCAGAGTCAGGTGGAGGAACAGCAGGGTTAGCTTGGTCAGCACGTCCAGGATGTTCATGACCACCTCAGATTTGCGCCTCTGGCCCAAGAAGTAGCGCTGGTAAAGGCGCTCCAGGTCCCGGGACTTGAAGGAATTGCGGAGCGTGGGGAAGATCACCCCACGGTAGGTGTAGCCCCAGTTGAGGAAGAAGTCAGAGTTGCTGGGCGCACAGTCCAGGGGCAGAAAGCCCAGGTCCCCATTGCTGCTCGTGCGCTCCGGGAAGACTTTGGTGCCTCCGTTGTTGTGACGCTCGCTGCCCAGACTCCGTCCGGCTGACTGTCTCCTGAAGTGGTGGTGGTGATGGTGCGGGTGGTGGTTGGGGCAGCAGGTCTCCTCCGAGCTGAAGCCCTTGCCCCCAACGCTGCTGCTGCCACCGCTGCTGCTGCTGTGCTCCTGGATGAAGCGCTGCTCGGTGATGTGGCGCACGGCCGTTTGCCACAGTAGGCGCTGGGGTCTGCTGCTGCCGGGGGGGGTCCTATTGATGGTGTAAAGTTCATCGCTGTCGCTCAGGCACCGCACCTCCGAGAGCTCCATGGCGGCGACTGGCGGGGGGCAGAGCACCGTTGGCGGGGCGAGGCGGGAAATGGGGGGCACCGGCTTTGGGGAGGGGAACGGAGGGAGGGATGGAGCCGCGGGAGAGGAGGGAGGGGATGGGAAAGGGCGGGTGGAGACTGCAAGGGCTGGGTGCTGCCGGAGGGATCACATTTATAGGCAGGGCGCTGGCTCCGGTTGCTCGGCAGGCGGCGGGGCTGCTTCGCCTCTGGGGTCCTGCGGCGGCTCAGCGCAGGCGGTCTTCGCCCCGTGCCCGCGCCCGCTTCCGCGGGTCTCCGCGAAGCTTCATCCCGCGGAGTCCGGCTGCGGTGCAGCCCCGGAGCCCCGGTGGGCTAGGTGCGCGCCCTCCTCGGGGCGGTGAGCGGGGAGGGAGCGGAGCAGCGAGTCCGGAGAGGAGGAGAGAGGAGCGGAGCATCTACGGGCGCACCCCCGATGCCCGGCGAGCGATTCTTGGCTCCATCCGGAGGCTGGAGGCGTAGAGGGATGGGAAAAGCCGCCTCACAGAGAGCCGTTCAAAGAGGGCAGCTCTTCTCTCCAGGGATCCAGGGACTCCGCTCCGAGCTCTGGTACCCGGGAGCTGCTGTAATCCCCGCGATTGCGGTCAGGAGAGAGGCGGTCGGGTCGCGGGCATCCTCGGTCACGGCGCTGGACCCGCCGGCCGGGGGCTGCCCGCCCGCATCCCTCCGGCGGCGGGGCATGCCCTGCAGGGCGAGCAGCCTGCCTCAGAGCGAGCCTCTGCCCGGGGGGAGCTTGGGGCTGCCATCCATCACAGAAGAACGGGAAAAGAAAAAAAAAAAAAAAAAAAAAAAAAAAAAAAAAAAAAAGAAGGAAAAAGAAAAAAAAATAAAAAAAAAAAGGAAGAAAAAAAAAATGAAAGGGAGGAAAAGAAAAACCCGCCCTAAACTCAGAGCTCTAGGAAGACCGTTGGGAGAATCCCAACTTCTCTACGGAGCAGGGCAAGGAGGGCGTCGGGATCTGGGGCTTCCCCCCGGCAGCAGGGAGGAGAAGGAGAAAAAGGAGGAGAAGGACGACGAAGGTTCAAGGGTGTGCTGTGGCTGTAGCGCGGGGGGATGCGCGGTGCTGCCCCGGGAGCCGCAAGGACCGGAGCGGCGGAACCGGCAGCCGCCGGCGGAGTGGTGCTGCTGCGGGAGGGCGGCCCGGGAGGAGGCAGAGCCCGGCGCGGTCAGCTGATGCCCGCGACGTCGGCGGGGCTGCCCGCACCCCCCCCCCCCCCCCCCCCCTTCCCTCCCCCCGGCCCCGTTAAAGCAGCCGCACTCGCCGCGTAGGGGATAGGGTGCAGGATGCAGAGATGGGGGACCCCAGGGCAGGGGCTGGACTCGTGGTTGTCACTCAGGTTTCTCCAAGTTGCCCTTATTGGAGATGGCCCTGTCTGTCCCACAAACCTAGAGGATCTGTCCATCTGTCATGCTAGTGAGACTCATGCTGGAGTCAGGCATCACTCTGTGCAGGCACTCAAGTGGCACTGCTTCAGGCCTTGCTTGTGTGTCACCATTCTTTCCTAGGGTTGGGGGAACCTCAGGAGCCAGCATCCCTTCTGCCTGGGTGAGCTCAGCCCCTCCAAGAAAGGCATTGTCACTGCCAGGGTTGTGGCTGTGAGCAGTCTGGGCTGAGGGAGTGTGCTCGTGTATCTGACAGTGCATATTCTCAGCATTTATATTAAAGCAACCACATAGAGAATGGAAACCATCCCATGCACAGAGGCTGTGGTCAGAGTCTCTCCTCACTCCCCTGTGTTAGTGGACGACATTGTCCTGCTCCTTTCTTGGCTCTGTCTGTATGTGCAGATCTGAATGCTTTGTGCAGTGTCTGGAGAACTGAGGTGGGGAATCAGGCTTTACCTTTCCCAGCTCTCCTGTGCCCACAGTGAGTCTCAAGCTCAGAAGTAGTAGGAGCCTGACCTGAAGAAAAAGCAGTTTTGGAGCTGCAATCCTACTGGTAGAAACAGATGAAGCAAAAATAGTCTACTCGAGAGACTGCTGCAAATACAGAAGGAACATTTGCTTTATGTTTCAAAAGACAGGAATGATTTCTGCTGAATTCCACCATATAAACATGCAGCAGTGAGGGTTTCTGTGGACAGACAGAATCTGAAAGTCCAGAATAGCACTTCAGAAATGAAATCTAAGATGCAACCCCCCCCCCCCCCCCCCCCCCCACCCCACACACACACACACACACTTATATATTCTAACTGACTTGCTGTGAGCAGCTTCAAGTGTGGCATGGTGAGTTTGCTTTGCTTTATCCTGGGTGCCATGGGCACTGCAGATCCCTTTTTTTTGTGATATTGCCAAGTCGTTTAATTCTATTGAAAAGACAGGGGAGAGAGCGGTGTTACCCTGCTTGGAGCCTTGGGTTTTAGTGGGAGTCCAGGTGTGTGACCAGTCCATATTAGTGCTCCCTGACTCCCCACAAACAAACTTCCCACCATCATTTAATTCACCTTTATTTATTTATTATTACCCTAGGGAAAGCATGGAGATTTAGGAAGGATTTTACTTATTGTTTCTGTATTTGCACTACAATGGATTTGGGGACTCCAGCCAAGTCTGTGTCCCATGCGTGAGGCAGGTTTTGCACAGATATGAGCAGAGGAAATTCTTGTTCTAGAGAGCTCAGATAAGGAATGAGTGGTTCTTTTGTGAACAGGAACGGGTCTTTCCTGTAGGTCAGCATGCCCCTCTGCTGCTGCTAGCCTGGAATGGGTTAATATTACTCTTGCAATATTGAAAGAGACATGCATTCTTGCTCATATATAAATCCAGAGAAATTGTAGCACCACTCGGAGATGAAAATGTGACTATAAGTGGGGAAGTCGTAATACAGTAAAATAAATTATAATTACTAGTGTTATTACCACAGAGTACAGCAAAATAATCTTGCTCCTTCCACTTGCTCGGCACAAATAATTCTAGGCCAAAGGAAAAGGAGATGAATAGTAATGCAGCTTAAGGAGACACCCATACCAAAGACATAAGATGAAGTCAATGTAGGTAGCTCTCAGCTCTCCAGTTCTGCTATAATCACTGAACTGCAGCACTGCAGAGATTGTTGGCCCTCATGGAAGGCTGAACTCTCCCTTCCCATCATTTCCATGATGGAGGCTCTGTACCTCCCGAGGCAATCTGTTATTTCTATGCTTCTCCATCCTTTTCATAATATCTAACCTGAATATTCTTTGCAGCATTCACTGAGCGCATCACTTCCTGTCCTATCCACATGGACAGGCAGAGCATATCATCCTGGCAGCAGTCTGGGCATGTTTAACGATTACCTCTTCCATCCCTTCCCTTTCCCCCTTCTCTTTTCTTAGGCTAAATAACGTCATATTTTTTCTTCCACAAAGTTAATATTTTCCAGGTCTTGGATCATTCTTTTTAGTTTGTTTCTGTACATTTCATTGAATCACAGAATCATTTGAGTTGAAAGGGACCCTTACAGGTCACCTGGTCAAACTCCCTTGCAGTGAACAGGAATGCCTACAGCTATATCAGGTTGCTCAGAGCCCCATACAGCCTGACCTCGAGTGTCTCCAAGGACATGGCATCCACTGCCTCTCTGGGCAGCCCTTTCTGAAGGTGTGCCTCATCACCCTTATTGTAAAAACCTTTTTCGTTATATCCAGTCTAAATCTCCCCTCTTATACTTTGAAACCATTTTCCCTTGTCCTACCTCAACCGACTCTGCTAAAGAGCCTGTCCTCTCCTTCCTTGTTTCACAATTTCATTTTCTGCTCCCCTCTGAGATGCCCGTAACTCAATTCAGTTTCACAGTGGAAAGATTAGTACATCTGGTGAGCTGCACTCCTATTTATACACCACGTAAAATACCTCCCATCACAGGCTTATCCACAGCTGATGACTTCCTGTACTGTCCTCAAGGCCTGGGCAGGTGTTACTTGCTCCATATGTATGCTACAGCCAATGTGAAGTACCTTGCATTTAACCTCACTGAAGTTCATTGTACATCTTCAGCCTGCATGCCCAAATTGCTTAGATCATGTTGAACACTAAACCTATCCTCCTCTATGCCAGCAGTCCGCCCCAGCTCTGTGCCATCTGTGGGCTTAGCAAGCCCACTCTCTCTTCAGTGGTGATGGCAAAGTGGTGCAGTACATTAGGTAACAGCAGTTGTGTGCATTCCTTGGCCTATTTCTGAACTCCAAAAGTTGGCCCCTTGGTGCAAGGCTGCCAGTAGGACATAAGATCCTTCTAAGCATAGAAGAGCCATGCTCTGTGCTCTGCAGCGTGGGGAGAAAGTCTGTCCATGTAGGGCATGGGTTTGCCCTTATCACTACAGGGTGGTGCATTGGGGTGAGACAAGAGAGTTTCACACATCCTTCTTGAGTCCTGTGAGTGCTGACAGGGGCTTTGGGCTTTGATTAGTGCAGTACATTATTCAGGTTTTGCTGCTATTGAATTTTTTTCACTTTTTTTAATAGAGTTAAATGACTTGGCAGTGCCACAAAATCACTAAAAGCCATTTAAAAATAGTACTGTCACTAGAAGGCTTTTGAAGGATGAAATCAGAAAGAATTCATTCCTCTTCTGTCACCTGAAAGTTTATGTCACACTCCTCTCCTCCTTCCATCTCTCTACCCACAGGAGTAACATTTATGTGCAACTTAATGTTATGATATTTAATCATGCAAATAGTGATCTCATTGAGTTTAGAGGGACTATTTATGTCCTCAAGACCACAAGACAGGAGCTGTGCTCTGTAAAGCACTCTGAGGTTCTCCAGTAAAAGTATCCTCAATATCTAACATGCTATGAAAGAACGCAAATATACCTAATTTGGAAGCAGATTCCACAGAATAAGTATTTTAAAAAAAAAGGAAAAATGGTCAGTAGAGACCTAACCTATTGATCTCATCATGCACACTGAAATAGGAAACTTCAATTATGATGAAAATGATAGAATATGAGTACATACTTTGACTTTCATTCTTATCTTTCCCTCTCCCTCTCCCTCTCCCTCTCCCTCTCTCCCCCCCCCCCCCCCCCCCCATGTTCCTTCTCTCCTTGGTAACAATTAAGACATTCTAATAATGAAAGGAAAAAAAAAAAAAAAAAAAAACAAACACCTCATAGTATTGATTGAGTCTCTTTAAAACCTGTCTATCATTCTTTCTCAAATGGAAGCATGTCTCAGTGTGGTGTCTGTAAGGAAGCACAAAATGGGCATAAGGGAATGGATCAAAAAACATGACTCTACCTAGTAAAAGCATTCAGACTGATTAATGAAAGGACAAGTGAAGGAAAAACAAGGCTTTGTAAACTGAAAGATCAGAGAAAAACTGGATGAGGGCACACAAATTTACTGGATACAATCAGTATTTTCTGGGGTTTTTGGATGGTTTTTCTCAGTGCAGTGAAAATATCAATGAAATGTTTTAAAATCTGCAGGCAACGAAGATAAATTATTGCATACCTCAGTGGTGCCATATGGCAGGAAAATAAAAAAGAAAGGGAGAGAGAGGAAGAGTCATAGAGTTAAGAGGTAGAAATAGATGTCAGTTTTAATGACTTTAAAGAATGTATTTTTAGTTTTACTTTTTTTTCCTTTTTCTGTGTGGTGTATAGCTTTGCCATGTTTTGAAATAGTCATTCTACCACATGCAGAGAACCTCTTCCTCCCTCTGTCTCTCCATCAGTACTCTTAGCTCCATACAAGGTCTAAGCACATGGATTTCATGGCAGGTGAGGAGGGACTGGAGATGGTACTTTGCCTCTGAAGCAGTGAGAAGAACTGTTTTTCCCCTCTCTCCCAGGTCAGCTTCCTCACTCACCAAGAATTAGGAGCTGTGACCATTGCAGACCATTTACTTACGACTTCATGGCCAGTAGTGCTGATTAGGACTATCTTTGCCAGGCTGCTTTCTACTGAAATCTATTGATCTGTCCATTCAAATAATTGTTGCACTTTCTCTGAAAATTAACCTTCAGAAAGGCATTAACATGACGGAAAGTGTCAGCTCTTAGTTTTTCCTTTTTGAATGGTTCTTTCAAATTTTGGTGGTAGATGATAGCAATTTTTTTTCAGAAGACCTGACAAGTGACAGTGTCCTTAAGTCAAACAAGACTGAATGAGAGGACGATTTTTCTCCTTTGAGAAAGGAGGGTGCTTATTCAAATTCAAAACCAAGTGAAATTTCAGTAATCTGAGGAAAACAAACCGACAGCTTCCCCAGATAGAGCTGCTGCCTGCTGTCCTCTGCATTGCTCCTGGGGCCACCCAAAAGTTTCCCTTCTACGCCTTTCTAACCACTTCTCAGAGAAGTGAGACTCAGAGACTGTTCCTTAGCTTGTTTGCCTCCTCTACACCCACAACAGCCCTCATGCAATGCCGTTAAATCTGATGAATCCCTGGGGCACCCGCATTGCTGAATGAATAATACCTCTTACAAAGTAGTATACAGTTCTTGATGCTTCATGGGATTCCTTTGAAGAATGTTCTTTCTTTTAATACAAAAGACCTTTGACTTGCATGTTAATTGCAATAGAAGTTAAAAGGAAATGAACTGTTAAATTCACCTCTCAATGCACTACAAGCAAAATCTTTGTATTGATGGCAGTCAGACCACTCGTAAGCATTTTATTCTTGATTTGTTATCTGAAGCAGCAAGTGGTAGGAGTGAAAGCCTGATGGGAAAAGCTATAATTGAAATTAATACAGTAAAGGAGACTCAAATTTGAGACATTAAAAATAAACTAAAACCTAAAAAAAGAAGACATAAAACCATTCTCTATAACTTTTTCACTTGGGAGAATAATTCTTAGCTGCATGTAGAGGCTTTCACAAGAAGATCTCAAAGTGTTTTACTTCTTACAGGATGGGGATATTTCCTGTGGATGTATACAATAAGTCTAATTAGGTTGCAAATAGGGAGCTGTTATATTGTATGAGATTTTAAGTCCATCCAGATCAGTATCCTGCAGTTACTGCAGTATAAGACATATCCTAAGAGGAAATCCCTCTGTCAGCCAGATCAAAGTGGGGAAAGTCTGGTAGGGTTTTGTATGCATGTGCTTATGTGCGTGTATTAAACCTTGGAACAGGAACAAAACCTAGAAATGTTGATGTTTCCAAATGAAAGGAAATTCCTTTCTGCTTCTTCTCCTTCTTCTTCTATCTGGGGGGAAATTATCTAGTTCAATTTTTAAATAAAAAATGAAACCAAATTTTCAGCTCCTGGAAACTCTTTGCTTTCAACTTTATTTTCACCAATCAGGGGACCTGCAAGCTCTGGTCCAGTGATTCATGATGGATTTCCTATGCTTCCAGGGCTGATGAAATTTCAAGGATGGGGAAAAACACAGAAAACCTGTGAGTTTGGGCTGAAAAAGCCCCGGCAGTCTGTCATCTTAGCTGCAAAGTCTCCAAGTAGATCTTTGCAACAGCACCTTACCGAGCTGGCAGGCTTCTGAAAGAACCTGGTTTCTATTTCTGAAATGTTGCTTCATCAGATACTTTGCATATGCAAATGTGTAGGACTCTGTGTTTTGCTGGCCTGCAGATATGTACATTGTCTAATTTAGATTAGTTCCTAGGCAGCACTTTTCCTCAGCAACATAACTCTTGCCCAGCTCCCTCACCTTGTATATGAAGATTTCTTGCATTACAAAATGGAGAGCACGTAAAATAACACTTTGAGGGGCTTGCCATAACACAGAGAAAGCACCGGTGCCTGTTGTGCCTGATATTAACAGGGATTTATTTCAAACTGAGTATCCATCATAATGAAAACATGTTAATCTGCTCATTGTCAGTCAAGATGGGGATGGTAGGTGTTCTTAGACAAAATGTTTAGGAGGAATTGTTGACTCATGGTAATCTTTAGTCATTCTCTGAAATGATACTACTGATGTGTATGGAATTAGCATAGCACTTTTTTCTCTCTTCTATTATTTTGTTTTTACATTCAGTAACATTTTCCTTGACACAGGGGAAGGATAATAAATTCATGTTTGAGTCATCTATTGATTTGTATTACATTTCTTTAAATCACCAAGCCCTTCCATTTTCTAGCATTGCAGGACTTGCTGTAGCAGATCAAATCCAGTCTTCTTTTAATAGCAATGGTAAGTTCTTGGTGCTTCAGAGGAAGATAAAAGGCTGTCCTGTAGGTGGTCTGCTCTACACAAGAGATTAATTTGATCTTCTCTTACCTGACTAGATGAGGCAATGTCAGTCTTAAAGCCTGCATGTATTCTGTTTTTGAAGTTGTGAAGTTGCTACAAGCCAAGGAGAATATCACTCATTGCCAGGTAACACATGAATATACAGAATACCCAAAGTCTTTTCTGATAAATTGGCATGAATAACGCCAGTGACACCTATAGTGCTCAAAAACTGAACTAAATATTTTCATTTGACAGTAAAATCACAGATATTGTTACTATGTTTAAAAAAATTTGTAATGGAAACATAAGTAATATAATTCACACAGAGGATGGTTGAGGTTGCTCTCAGTTTTATAAGGAAGCAAAAAGGATTATTCACTCTGGAATTGTACTAGGAGCCAGAATTCTTAAATTCCAATGTTTTGTTAGGACAAAGGTCCGCATTGTACTACAGCCTGCTATTGATGCTGTAAGGTTTGTGGCACCTCTCTAATCAAGACATTTCCCATGGATATTTTCTGTGGCAGCTCAGACATTTTGTTTTAGCAGAATCAGAATGCTGTGGTACTACAGCCTCTCAGTCCCAAGTGGTGATTCCAATAACGTTCACATCATACTATACTGGAGATGCTTCCGTGATGAAATCCCACTCTGTTTCTTTTGATAGTTCTACATTTTTTGCATACTTTTTTTTTTTTTTTTCCTTTCAATTGCAGTAACATCTTATGGCTACAATGCCATTGTATGAGCTTTCTGCAAATATATAATAAAACATTTGTAATTCCAGTGGACTTTCAGCACGTGTTTGGAAACACTGCTTAGGCATAGTAAAGAACCATATGGAATTTTAGAAAATGAGGAAGTAGGCATGTAGCAGTAAGCAATGGCCCTTATATAGCAGTTGGCCTCTTTTGAGGTTTCTGCAGGAATTACAGAAGAGAGGAGTTTAAATATTTATTGGGCAAGTTGATGGCTTTCTGAGCTTTAAAGTAGCTGACAGGGTCTTATAAAAATAACGACAAACTAGTAAAGCTTTAGTGCCAACATTTTTGAAAAGAAAAATTAAAGTCTTCCTCTGGATTTGGTCTGACCATTGTCCTAGACCATTCCAGCATACTCATTGTCATCAAGCTATGTGTATTTTTTTCCAGCTAAAATAGAGAAATCTTAAGAAACATGTCTTGGATGACCATTTTTTTCTGTGATCATAAGTCACTGACTTTTTTTTAACTTCAACGGCATTGCATTAATTACACTTTAAAACATATACCAGAGGTAAAAGTCTGGATGATGAAATAAGTGTTGTCATTACAAATACTAGGAGCCTCAGTAGTTAAAAGGCACAAACAGATTTAAAAATAATTGTTGCTAATTCAAGATACAATCTAGAAGAACAAAGAAAAGAACAGAAGATACAGTTCATTGGGAGCAAATGGAAAGTTTTGTATGCAGGCAAAAAAAATCAGTTACATTAGCACACAATGGGAAACAGCTGCTTAAATAGCAGTTCTGCAAGAGATGATCTGGGGGTTATTGAAATTGAGCCAACAATGTCATGCTGCAGTAGGAAAAACAAATATTCTGGTACATAAGCAGAATGGTAGTCTTTTAAGGCTAGTGAAATAATCCTCCTCCTTCCAGAGGAGGGCCAAAAAATGATCTGAAAGCCAGAATATCTTCCCTAGGAGAACAGGCTGAGAGGAGAAAGGACAGCCTGGAGGAGAGAAGGCACTGGGAAGACCTTTCAGTGGCCTTACAGTATCTAAAGGTGGCTATAAAAAGGAAGGAAACAGACTTTTTAGCAGGATCTGTTATGATAAGACAAGGGGAAATGGTTTCAAACTAAAAGATGGGAGATCTAGACTGATTATAAGGAAAAAGTTTTCACAATAAGGGTGGTGGAGCACTGGCACAGGTTGCCCAGAAAGTCGATGGATGCCCTGTCCTTGGAGGCATTCAGGATAAGGCTGGATGAAACTCTGGGCAACCTGATCTAGCTATAGACGTTCCTGTTCATTGCAGGGCAGTTGAACTAGATGACCTTTGAAGGTCCCTTCCAATTCAAATGATTCTGTAATTCAATGATTCAATGATTTAATGATTCTCTTCAATACTGATAAGGTCATTGCTTCACTCTGTCCAGTTGTTAATGTACAGGGCTGGAAATATCTCACTACACAGGGAATGAGGCAGACAAGAGTGCAGCCAGAGCCAGCCACAGCACAGATCAATGGACACCTCCATGGGGATGCGGTTTGGCTCAGGCTAGCACTTTATCCCAAGGAGACAGAATTGTAACTTACAGCACTGCTGGGGCAGGGACTGAGGTAGGCTGAGGTGGGGTTCCAAGGCATGGGATGGGGTAGAGGAGGTGGGTCGGGGCCAGTAAAGAATTCTTGATGCCTTCTGAGTCTGGATACCAGTTGTGGGGACTGAACACCAAGACATACCAGACCTCACAGAAACAGGTAAGAGAAACATGATGTGAGATTTACAAAAGAAAGCAAGAAAGCTTGAAAAGATCACTTGTTCGAATTTGTTTAGGTGCTGCGCTCAAATATTGCCTTCTAAGAAAATAAAGAACAATATCATAAGAATTAAAGCAACACAGAGCAAGTAATATTTTTTATAACGGTAAAGGATATTGTTGTTTAGGCATATCCATTTGATTAACACTTATTTAACTGAAGAAAGAAGGCAGCCGTTAGTAATTTTCTGAAGAGTGAAGTACATGATACTTAGATGTGATGACACTTGTCATCACCATTTGTAAACTTTGTGCATAATATATTCTCGACTCACACTCAACTTTACATTTGAGAACGTTATTTAGTCATTATTATTTTAAATTACTCTATTGTACATACAACAGTATTCAAACAGAACAAGTTAATTTCTTTTTAAAGGAACTTGATCAGCTTCTAGCAGCTCAATTCTAACAATTTCTGCAACATATGGAAGAATTCTTTTTTAACGTTGATGAACTATTAACTGTTGAAATGTAGCTCTTCATCTTTCATTATTTCAATAGTTCAGAATCACAAATGCTTGTATGCTTACTCTCATCTTTATATTTTTGTAGACCTCGGTACTTGACATGAACTAAACACACAAGGCCACATTCTCATTCCATTGTGACTCTCTTGACTCAGCAAAGAGAGAAGATGGCCAAAGTCCAACCACTTCTCTCCAGTTCTGCATTCAGAATTGAGCCAGATCCAATATAGTCACCCATCCCTGAAAGCAGACTAATCCTCAGAAGGCAGGTTTCAACCCTCAATGCAGAATGTGCTTATGCGCTTTTTATTTCTTACTGTATCATAGGGAAGGAGTGTAGCAGTTTGTATGACCGTTCAACTGAACTTCCCTTCACTACATCCCATTTGCTGTAAGGGATCCTTGAGACAAGAAGTATGAAGGCTGCTGAATGGCCATACTTTAGTTCCTCTAAACCCATTTGCTCCCAGGAGAGCCCCATGGACAAATAGTTCAGGTCTTTTCAGTATAGAAATGCTTGTAAGCCTCCTGTTTTGCTGCACTCTGCTGGGAAGCAGTTTTTTTCACCCAAGGAGTAAATCTATTCTACCTTGCTAGCTTGTTTCCAATTTATTTTTATATAGCCATGGGATATCTGCTCCAGATGCCTGAAGCTATAAATCTGACACCGCTGTCACTGAATGATTGATACAATTACTGACAATATTTGTGCTCTGAAACTCAGACAATGTGGAATGGAACTTCCATACAGGCAGTGTCTGCAATCAAACAAAAGGACACTTCAGAGAGTGGTCATTGCATTTTTCCATATATAATAAAGAATGACATCAGAGAATGCCTACAACTTGTATATGTGCATTACAACCTGTGTCTCGGTTCTGCATCAGCTGAGGATAATCAGGAAATGATCCACAGAGGTAAACATTAATGTAGGATATAATTTTCTTCTTGCTTCATGTTTTTTATGTTGAATGATGTCTTCCACTGAAGATATATACTGAAGAAATGCATTCCCAATAAATGTGTCCTAGCTAACCCCAGCTGCATAGCTATTTGTTGAAATATAGTGCTCTATGGATGGGAATTTGCTCTATCAAATGATGTTACTGTGCTCTTTGTTTGGAAATAAATAGGAGGAAGTACTTTCAGAGTGACCGGTGTATTTTATTTGATGCTGCTTCATGCTCTGAATTCTTTGGATGTTTGAAAACCTGCTGTGTACCCTCACAAATTTTCCATTTATATTACAGCCACTGCCTCCAAAAAACAGAATGACCTTTTTTCCACAAAAAGGACAATGCAGTCAGAGGAATGTTGGATGGGATGGACATAGTACAACTTGTATGGTTCATGCCATTAAACTTGGTAAAATCCACAGGAATATTATATACTTAAAAGATCTCCCTAAAGTATATGTTTACTCATAAGGGTTGTTTGCTCTCCCCACAGCATTTTCGAAAGCTGAGTCTGTATTGTACAAGGTCTTTGATTTCACTGCAATGAAGTGGTGAAAGGCAAATGAATATTTCTGATACAGAATAATAATTACTTCGGTTGGGTGAGCAGTAAATACTTAGAATGATATAGTCTGAAAAAAAGGCAGTTTCAGTGGAGCTCCAGGATCCTAAAAACACTAGTCAAAATTTCAATTCAGCAGACTTAGAAAAAATCATTATCCGTGTCACAGTTGAATTCTCCCTCTTATTTGAGGAGTGCTGATTGCCCGGATCCCCACTGCCAAGGCAGAGAATGCACTCAAGAGACCTTTTGGCTAAATGAGATCTGTACTTATACAGATCCTCTATAACTTGATGAGATAGAGGTTAAATCTTCACTTTAGTGCTGGGAAATGGGCTATGCAGATGAACCTACTCAACAAGGAGAATGGAGTGAGTTTCTTGCACTTCAATGCCATACTTTTAAAGAAAGAAAAAGGGCAATATTTCTTTATACAAAGAAATGAGGCTGCCAATAGGGTAAGAGGCCCTTGTGAAGAGGAACAGTTAGAGGAGGAAGGTTGCCTGCTCTCATGAAAATCTAGGTAAACAGAAGAAGGACAGGTGTCTGGCTGAAGAATTGCTGCACCAGGAAGGCAGAAGAAAGGAGATATCTTAGCTGACTGCTTCATGGCAAGAAGTTAGTAAGAGAACATTTTTCTTAACACACTGATGCTCTTCTCTCTCCCAGAGTCTGTCACAGCTGTTTGGACTTGTGTCTGTAATTGGGCTGATTGGTCTGGAACTTCCTCCATTTGACTTTGGCTTTTTCTGGGTGTCTTGCTTAAGACAGCTAATGTGCAGTGACAGGTTGGTGTGCCATCCACCATGGTGAAATCATCTCAGGTTCTCCCTTGGGGCAGATTCCAACTCCCTTTCCGAGCTTGAAATAATATCTCATACGTACAACAATCAGGCCATTCTGGGACAGGTACAGAGATACCCAAAGAAACCATGGAGCAATTAAGCAATCATAAAATCCATTACTCTGAAAGATTAAGTAAATTATAATGACTGAATTTTAAGTATCAGAAACACTAGCTCAGCCCAAACTATTCAAGCATTTCTCTGCAGCTGCTGATTGAAAGTTACTCATTTTTCTTTAGCCGGTAATGATGTGCATTCTGAGTTAAAGGTATATGTTCTAAGATCCATTGTGTTATCAGCCTCCGTGAGTAAAATGGGAAACAGAGTCAAACAGATCTATCTGTGGATGAAACTGTGGCAGAGCTGTGATGGATTTTTCACCTTGTTTTTACCAGCTGTGTCAGGAGTTATTGCAGTGCCTTTAACAGATCTATTTTGACTGAGATCTAGAGACTTTTCTGACTCAGCTGCAATCAAAAAATCATCCTTGCTCTTTATTTCCTCTCTTTGAATAAAAGGGTTTCTGTTTCAAGTTGCCAAATACAAAATTAATCCCACACAAATCCTTCTGAAGACAATGAAACTTAGCATGTATTGTTCTACAGCTTCTCTCCTGCCTCTGCCATATGTTCAAGTCAGAGATAAGAGTGAAGGGAAAGTTTTGTTATTTGGTAACCTATTCTATCTCTGTACTTATCCACGACTGACTCTTTGTTCTGTTTTGTCCAATTTTCAATGACTACGAAGAATTGTTGCCTACCATGGGCATGTTTCTCTCTGGCCAATAGACATTACAATTAGCCAATTCCTTAGAGGATAATCTACAACTGTTTTTGCTGTGTGTCATACTATACCTTCTTTTTCTCTTTTTCTCCCACAAAATATCTATTTTTCTTGAATATTCTGAAGAAAATAGCGTACGTCTAATAATTTCATCTCATGTGTGTTTAGCCATACTTGATAAAGCAGTAAGTAATCTCCTAACCTCTTCTGTGGTTCTTGTCATCTTTTTTTTTGTTTTTTTTGTTTGTTTGTTTGTTTGTTGTTGTTTGTTTTTGGTGTTTTTTTTTTTTATAATTTAGAAAAGAACACTCCATGATTTTGTTACTTTAACTTGCTGCGGTATTAAAATACATAAGATTGATTCCCTTATTTGCCTGACAGGGCTACTAAAAAGACACTGCATTTTAGAGCCACTCTTTTCTAGTTTCCTCAGTATGCGGTAGAGCAGGTGGAAAAAGTTTTGTGGATGGGACACAAACAGCTTTTGTGTAAACAATATTATATTTATAATTACCTTGCCTTCAAAACAGAGATCTCTTAGGACTGCACATAGGAGGGTTGAAACTAGATGATCATTATGGTCCTTTTTAACCCAGACCATTCTATGAATCTATGATTCTATGACTTCTATACTTAATATAATTTCCAAGGATGAAGAAGAAAGCTAAATACATCTGATTAGAATCTATAATGTTTTGAACTCTAGCTGCCTCTCAAGAACATTGACAGCATCTAGAAACAATAATTCAATTATTAAAAGTCTTCTATTGGAAAATGGGGGGAGGGGAAGGAAGAGGAGGAGAAGAGAGGAGAGGAGAGGAAAAGGGAAAAAGGAAAGGAAAAATCATATCAGAGAATTATAGAATGTCCTGGATTGAAAAGGACCACAATGATCACTGAGTTTCAATGCCCCTGCTATGTGCAGGGTCACCAACCACCAGACCAGGCTGCCCAGAGCCACATCCAGCCTGGCCTTGAATGTCTTCAGGAATGGGGCATCCACAACCTCCTTGGGCAACCTCTTCCAGTGCATCACCACCCTCTGTGTGAAAAACTTCCTACTAATATCTGACATAAACCTCCTCTGTCTCAGTTTAAAACCATTCCTCCTTGTCCTATCACTATCCACCCTCACAAACATCTGTTCCCCCTCCTGTTTATATGCTGCCTTCAAGAACTGGAAGGCCACAATGAGGTCTCCCTGAAGCCTTCCCTTCTGCAAGCTAAACAAGCCCAGTTCCCTCAACCTTTCCTCATAGGAGAAGTGCTCCAGCACCCTAATCATCTTAGTGGCCCTCCTCTGGACCTGCTCCAATAGCTCCACGTCCTTCCTGTACTGGGTGCCCCAGGCCTGGATGCAGTACTCCAGATGGGGCCTCACAAGAGCCGAGTAGAGGAGGACAATCACCTCCCTCTCCCTGCTGGCCACCCTTTTTTAATGCCGCACAGAACACAATTGGCCTTCTGGGCTGCAAGCACACTGATGGCTCATGTCCAGCTTCTCGTCCACCAGAACCCCCAAGTCCTTGTCCACAGGGCTACTCTCAAGGAGATCCTCACCCAGTTTGTATAAACACCTGAGACTGCCCCAACCCAAGTGCAGCACCCTGCACTTGGCCTCATTGAACCTCAAAGAAAGGAAAAAGGAAAGGAAAGGAAAAAAAGACAAGAAAAGACAAGAAAGGAAAGGAAAAGGGAAAGGGAAAGGGACCATATATTTACCCTATTGCTGTGATTCTATTTATTTGTTTTCCTGAAATGCCTGAAATTTAAAATTTTGACCTCACCAGGGACCATAGGAGCCATATCACTGTACTAACTGGCAGTGCTTTGGTACCCTGACTCATACAGTATGTAGAGGTCATTGTGCCATATTTTTCTTACATAATTTCTGTTACGGTCTAACTTACGATTTTATAAATGCTAGAACAGAATTAGTTGTTTTCCATCCCAGAGGATAACAGTTTCTCAATATTGGAAGACTCAGTTCCTGCTTGTCAGGAAAAGAAAACTGATGAGAACTCCCCATAGTTGCAATGCATTTTAATAACAGCTTAACTTTCCTTCTTTCCTCCTAACAGAGAGTTTTCTGAAGTCCACCCTTCCTCCCATGCAGGAATACTTAAACTAACCTTGGTGTGCTATCATGTTGTGAAAGTTTTTTCCCCTCTCATGCCGTGTGAACAGCAGAATAGCACATGCTGGCACTGAGTGGCCATGAAGATACACAGACCTGACAAGTGGTAAACCATTTTCTTCCTTCAGACACATTGTTCCAGGTTTTCTGTACTCTCATAAAGATTATTTTTTTGCCTGATGTTTTGAAAATTTTCAGTGCAACCTTTCAGAAACTCCGAAGAACAGTTATGAAGCTTCTCACACACCTTTTGAGCCCTCTTTAAGTTACTTCATGGGAGGAGATCTTCATTTGTGTTTGTGATCCCACTCTGTACTCCATTTTATAAATATTTTCCCAGATCTAGCATCTGCTGTAGATGTATAAGAAGAAGGGCACTTGTAACACCAATCAAATGCAGTACACTGCCAGAAGTGAGAACCAATTCTTCCCTAAGGGAGAGAGAGGTCGGTCAAAAATGGGGGTGCTCTTGGCACAAGGGGTTCCATCACTACTGATACTCTATGCACAGAGTGTGAATGTGGTGGGCAGGGCTGGGTGCTGTTAACATGTCTATGGCCAACCCCAGACATGGCAAGTGATGAACTCAAGTCAGTGTCCATGTAGAGGTTTCAGCCATAAGCAGAAGGTGGTAGTAGCAAGGAACAGGCTTAGAGATTGGGCTCAAACAAGACTCCCAGTTCTATCCAGGAGACAGAACCGAACTGAGGCTTATGGACTTAAATTACAATCACCATGGGTCACTGCAGAAGCTTTTTGGAACCAAGCAAAGCATTTTTAGTTGTGCTCCATTTCCAGTGAAAAGTGAGAATGTCCTGCAGAAATCAGAACACTGTAAAAGTAATAATTTCCTTGGTAATCCAAATTTTACTCTAGCACTTGCTAAGTTGTTTGCATGTAAATTTTTCTCCTGGCATTTGGAATAATCTCCTACTTAAGAGATCATTCTTTTAAAATTTTACATCAAGAAAAATTTAAAGATAGGATTAAATAAAAAAAAAAAAAAGAAAAAGTAAAGTAACTGGGAAAACTATTATGACAATGTGAAATACTGGGAAAAAAAATGAAACAAAACAAAACAAAAAAATCCCACCCTGCAAAGGTTTAATTTGACATTCCTTTCAAACAAGACCATTTGATCTTTCCTTTATGCAAGCTTATGTAGAGCATGTCTTATTTTAGTCCCTCTTTGTTAAAGTATATTTGAGATACGGGGAAAAAGAAAAAAGACTTGTTTTGAACTGCCAACTAAGCTATAAGAAAATACTATATTGAGTAGTTAACTGTGATAATGAAGCTCGGAATTTTAGAATCTCTTCCTGAAGTTCAACTCCTCAACTTGGAAGTTGTCTATGAAGAAAAGTTTATAGGAAGCATGTAATATAAGTTGTTGGCTTTGGTGGAACAAGGCTGGAAAATGTCAGAAAGCAGTTTAAAGCAGTTTATAGCACTGGAAAAGTGATACAAATCGATCACAGATTTTGGGACTTGCTTTAGAAGAAGCTATGCTTGTAGTTCATCATGTCTGACCCAGTCTGCTAAAAACACATCAATAAATCCAAACAAACTGCATTTACATTTCACATTCCTTAAGCCATGCACTTCCGCAGCCAACTTTTCATCCAAATGTCTTCCAAGAGGCAGGGAAAATCCTTTGTCATTTCTGCCACTACACATCTATTATGATATAGAGGCAACTTTAGTTCAGATTTCTGGTCATTAGTTTTAATGGTCTCTTAGTTAAAACAGTACAAGATAAAAAACTGGTCTAGTAGAGCCTCTGATAGTTACTTAGGAAATGCAAACAACATTGGACTAACTGCACTGAAACAGCTGCATGACAGGACACAGCTGCTTTGATGTGATAGCTCCTTCTTATCATAAACCAGTCCCAAACGTTCACAGCCATCCCTCAGAAGTGCCATACCAGAGCTGGATGCTCTGATGCCACTACACAGTCCACATCTACAGCAAAGCATAAAGCCTGGGAGCAGTTAGCACTGAAATTAGTTAATTTGGTGCAAGGTGCTTCTTCATTATTTCTCCTGCTTTCACTATGATCTACTTGTGGTAACACTGGTGCTGCTTTTTCTCTATTGTTCTTAAAAATGGACAGTTAAAATTATTAGTTTTGTACATGTTAGATCCTTTTTTTTTTTCCTTTTTTTTTTTTTTTTTTCCCAGAATTCCTATTCTTAACCTCTCCAGCTGTAGAATGAAAAAACTGTCAGACTCCTACTCACCTTTTACGACTCAGAAGTATATGTCAGATTGTTTTCTGTCATTAGAGTCTAAAAGCAGTCTGGAAATAGGAAACATTGCAATAAGGAATTGTGACTTATCTCCCAGAGGAGCTTAAAGGGAGTGCTAATGTATTTGAATCACATTTTAATTCATCACAGTTGAATTGCTACCTGAGGCTGCAAAGTGCAGTGAGTAGATGAGGTAGGCATGTTCCTGGGGAGCTCTCCTGTCTCCATGAGGGAAATGGACCAGCCTTTTTACAACCCTTCAGATGACTTCTAGCTGTTCTGAAGGCAAAACTCTCCCATATGACACACTAATTGCACAATGAAAGTGATTTAATCTGAAATAATTACTTCGTTTTCTAAGTATCAAGATTAAGTCAGTCCAGAGACGGCTTTTATAAGAGTGTATAGATGATGGAGGTGTCGGTTTTATTTTTAACTATTGTATACATCCTTCAATTTACCTACTTGGAACTGTTTATCTTGCTACACGGAACTAAAGACAAAGGGCTGCTGGTAAGTGCAGCCAGAAATGAAAGAACGAGAGACGTGAAATATCTTCAAAGAAAATATCGGGAGACCTTAAAGGAACAGAGGAGGTTTAGAGGAAGTGCTTATTTATCTTTCTGAAGCCAAGTGCATAGGCAAGTTTTTTTTCCAGGATTTGGGGGGATCAAAAAACAAGTCAACTTTTACAAAGCATTTCAGTGGACAATTTGGAAGTGATAGCTGGTGTGGGGGAGTAAGTGTAAAAAGGAAGATGTTGCAGGAGTGAGACCAAGAGAAACAGAGGACCAGGAAGCTCCAGGCAACCGTTAAACATGAGTGTCCTAATTTAGTGAGGAGATTGTGAACTTTAGTTAGACTTGATACAGCTTGTGGGCCAACCATCTCTGGCAGCATTATTCATTTTGACAAAGCTATTTAACATTGTTCTTCCTTGGGATCTGGTCAAAGGCTTCCTGAAGGAGATTCTCAGAGGTAGAAGTGTGACTGAAAGACCAAATTCTCAAGCAGCTGTACCTTGAGAGAAATGAAAGAAAGAGTTGTGATTGCATGGCAGCAGTGTCTAAAGATGACTAAAGGAGTATGATGCAGAGTTTCTTTGTATAATGATGGAGGTTTTATTTTGGGATAGCTTAATTGCAACAGTTATTCCAGAAATAACTCTAGCAAACAGCTTACTCCTTTTAAATTCAATCATAAGATAATCTGAAGCAGGCCATTCTGCTGTTGAAATATGCAATCATGCAGCCTTTGAGATCACTTTAATGATCCAGGTGTGACTCCACATTAGCAAGTGCTCTTATGCACCTTTCACCTGTAGATGAGGTTGTGGCCATTTCTCTGTATTTGTGTTGTCACTCAGTCCCCCCACAGACAGGCTTTTATATTACTTCAGAGTCATAATTTCATGCACTCAATTATCCCAGTGTAATGCAAATTGTTAAGGTCATTCTGCTGTTAATTAAATGGTTGTACCACATTTAAATAGACTCCCTGAAGTCCTCTGCATTACATGTTAATGTGAGCTTCTCCACAGACCCAGCAGTTTGAAGTCCCACCAGTAATCTAAATGACACTGATGTGCTGAGTTGATAGTTATTCTCAGTATTACAAAAGGAAAAGATTTCAGTAACATTTCAGCTGTATTTGGATATTTGTTGGAAATACTCTCCCTGAAATATCAAATGAGATCTATGTGCCATAAAAAGGATAAGTAAAAGAGTGAAGATCATTTGGCTGCATCTGAAGAGCCTGCGTGAGCCTACATCATTAGCAGACAGATGATGAGTGGCAATAACATTATGGCTATTTAAAAACAGGGCTGAGGGTCTCAGAAGGCACCTGTGGGGAACCTCTAAATGCCCGGACTCTCTAACCAACTGACCATATTGTTTTTAATAATCTCTCAGTGTAAACTTGGGGAAGTTTATTCACAAACATCATTGTAATTTCCACGGGCAGCTAATCATTGCTATTATATTTATGCCCAGCTGCAGCTGGCGGCAGCTCAAAATGGAAAGCAGGATTTTTTTCCCCCTGTAGTTTGTTTTGGTAATTAAGGTTCTGATAACCGGAGCATAGTTGTAAGAGTGAGAAGCATGAGAGCTCTGCAATGCTCACCTTGTGATCAAGCTTTTCATCTGAAAAACTTGGCTCAGAGCCTATTGATAGGCAGGATTATTCCACAGCTATCATTCTTCTTCTGACAGCCCTTTTAGGATCTCAGAGTGCTCATACAAATGACTGCTTACCTTGGCAAGGAGCACTCAAAGCCTTCTCTTTTCATAATATTTACCTGATTTCTTTAATTAACCTATCCTCATTAACCCCTCCTGTTTCTTTTATCATTGGAAACTCTATTTTTCAATCAGGATATAAGGAGCATGAAAACATTAAAAAAAGAAAAAAGAAGAAAATAATCAATATGAAAGTAGTCAACTCCTGAAAGAAGAGCCCATAGAGGTGGTGGAAGATCTGCTCTTGGGGATATTCAGACTGATAGAACAAGGCCCTGAGCAGCCTCATGAAAGTGTGAAGCTTGTATTACTTTGAGCAGGAGGTGATATTAGACGTTTCTAGGAGTCTTCTAACTTAAGTTTCTCTCTGAATGTCTGGTAGTGCCCTTATTCTAAGTTGATGTTTTTTGTGTTTTGTTTTTGTGTGTGTGTGTGTGTGTGTGTGGTAGGGTGTTCTTTTGTTGTTTTTGTTTTCTTGTTTGTTTGTTTTGTTTTTTCTTTTTTTTTCTTTTTTTTTTTTCCATTAAGTGCTACAGAAAATGTCATTTTACCAGTTAACTCGAATCTTACGGCTGTTGAAGCTAGGAATTCCTGAACTGAGACCAAGAAGTAACTTAGGCCTGAGTACTCTTGGTACATTTAAAGGTTGTCTTATGAGGCCTGCCTTCTTGTACATACATATTTGTGGGCTGCTCCTAAATAAATGCCTCCTATTTTATCATGTTGGTTCGTGATGTCAGAGGTGAATATTTGTTGTATGGTAGTAGAGTCTGAACCTTCTTACCAGTATATCATATTTTGTTGCCATGTGACAAACAGCAGCAGAGGGTCAGACTGACAGAGTGACCTCTGGTATGGAAGTGCAGATGAAGCAAAGGAGTGTCATTCAGTTTTTCCATGAAGAAGAAATGGCATCCATTGATGTTTATGGAATGTTTATGGAGACAAAAAAAAAAAAAAAAAAAAAAAAAAGAGATGTGAGCACAGTGAGGTGGTGGAGGCTGGTGAGATAGTGGAGTTACTGACAGTGAGTTACCTCTACTAGTACAGCAAGCAGGCTCTTGTTCAGTGCTGTCTGAAGTGCATAGCTAATGGTGGTGACTATGTCAAAAAATAGTGTTTTGCAGGTGGGAATTTGCTCTATCAAACAGTGTTACTGTGCTCTTTGTATCTGTTGTAGTTTTCATGAAAATAGATAGGAGGCATTACCTTCAGAGTGACCTAGACACAAAGCTTCCATAAAGTGCATAGAAAATAGAAAGTGCAGACCACATAGGAGAAGTCTTAGATCCATATAGTCAATAACTGTATGCAGTGGATTTTTCTGTCTAAAAGTGGGAGTGACAGAGAAGCTGTTAAATTTCCTAGTACTTTAGGAAATTTTAAATCATTTTTAACATTACAGAAAAAAAATAAAAAATAAAAAATAAAAACTGAAATAAGGTTGTGAAATCTGTAAATCCATGAACCAGATGAACTTTATGGACACCCTTCCAAAGCAACTGGGACTCTCAGAAGAGGATGCTACTTAATTTTCATTCCCTAATGAAGGAATAGTGTTGCCATTACTGTTCTCTTTGACGCAGTCTATGTTGAAGTCTAGTGATTAGAGGGCTTGGCACAGAACTGAGGAAAGCTAACTTACATTTTCATGTCCACCTTCACAGTTTGAAAGTTATTTAGTTTGCAGAGTTCGCTCAAGAAGGACTCCTTCCCTGTACTTCCAAAGTGGTGCGCTGAAGGCTAGGGAAAAAAACATAAATGAGGATATATAATTGTGGTATTGTGGTTCCAGATCATAGCTAATGAGGGGGAAGAACTTACTTCTGCTCCTAATTCCAAACCTACTTGTGTGCTGTATAACCTGTGTCCGTACTGACAACTATTAGGCAAAACAGAGTGAGGTCTATTAGAGTAGTAAGAATATTATGCAATTTGGAATGCTAATAACACACATGATTATACTTTGCTTACTTTGTAGGTTGCTTGAGAGGCCTAAATTAAAAGCTATCATCTGTAGACTAGAGATGAGACATTAAGATTCTGCTTCAGTTCTTCTCCGGATTTTTATTAAAAAATTACTTGAAACATGTGAAAATCAGTCTCAAATTAATTTACTTATGAAATGAAGTCTGCTTGGAATGCTGTGATATTTGACCTACTGATGAGGTAACTCACTACAAAAACAACAAAAAATTATAATTTATGGAAAAAAAATATATTTTTTTGGTCACTTCTACTGATATTCTTGGGAAAAACAAGGACATTCTGAAGTAAACAAGACAACTTCAGAACTGTAGACAGTTGCAACTGCAAGAACACTGCTAATAACAAAACATAATAATGAAGTTTTAATTGAAGTATCTTGAAAAGTTCTTCTGATAATTTTAAAGAAAAACAAATGAAAGGGTTGCCAAACTGTCTGACTTTCTCATTATAAAAAAAAGTCAGCACGATTTAAATTGTTGTTATGCTTTGAAATATCAGATAAACCTGTCTTTTCTTTTTTTAAGATATGACTCTACCAAACATTACTGAATAATCTTAAGAGAAAGTCTGAACAAATCCAGAAATCTGAATATAATATGGAGACACCAAGTATGACTTGGGACAAGAGATCACTGTTAGAGATCATCTGAGATGGAATTTGCTGATTTTCATCCTTATTTTACATGGCATTATTGAACAAAAAGTAAAGCCATTGTTTTCAAAAATGGTCTGCCATTTTGGATAAGCATGTTTCAAGTGATTCTTAATTAAGATATTGTTTTCAGAGTGAAAGATTCTAACTTTCTGTCTAATGTGAGTGGGAACTCCTGTCTGGAATGGTCTTGGAGTTGGATATTTTACATCTAAGAAGAGAATCACAGAAACTATGGTATCATTAAAAATAATAATAATAATAAAATAAAAATTCAACATTAGACCCATTACCCCCCTTAAGAGTTCCTAAAATTCCAGAATATTCATGGCCTTTCTCTCACTGAGCTCAGTGGCAGAACTTGTTCTGATTTATATTCATATAAAGCTCAGGGACAAAATAGAATTTCATTTGTATTTTATGGTATTTGGAAATTGTGATCTAGTTACCCTAAATGTGTTCATTATGGAAAAGGTGAACACATACATTACAAAAAATAGAGAGAGAGGGAAACATTCAATTCCATTCATTGTTGGTTTACATTTTCTATTCTGTGGAATCATCAGAATCCTTAGGACAATGAATGCTACTCAGATGGTAATGATGCATCGATTCCTGTTCCCCGAAAAACACAGAAGGGCATTCCTCAATATTCATTTCTATTTCAAACACTTCTTGAAGCATCAAGCTCTGAGCTCTGTTTTCCAATGTAGACTTCTATTTGATTAAAAACAAATGGTTATTTGAATCAGATTTGCCTGGTTGAGGGCTATTTCCTATGCCCAAGCAAACAGGTCTGTCAAAATGTGACCTTTCCTCATCTCTGACATGTTTATGTTGACAAGGTCAGAGAAAGAAATAAATTGTTTGGACTGAATAAAAACAATCAGAACATTTAAATCACACGCAGACTGTAACCCACTGACACAGCAATAGGAATATCTTGAAGTGCTGCCCACATTTTTCACGTGAGATGCTGTTATGGTACTGATTTATGGGTATTATTTCAGCAAAAGAGAGGCTTGAAAGTATCTTGGAAATATCTGCATCTGGCATTGGTTAAGTGATCTCTGGAGGCAGCTGAGACAGCTAAACCCCAAAGTACTCAATACAGATACGTTTACCCTGGTAAAGTGCCTAGGTCTGAAATAATCCTTAGAGACTCCATTTGTCTTACACAGATTGGCCCTTGTTCATCTTATTAACTTCTCCTACTGTCTAAAGAGTGATCGTGTGCAGACTGGTTGCTGAGAGTACTTTCTGCATTTTGTTAGGTCCTAGAGGAAGTGCTGGATGTCCCAGTCCAATAGTAGTCTGGGTTTGGTACACTATGACATTTTCTCATATTGTTTGGTTTATTAGGACAGTAGTTACAGCCTTAAAACTTTTTTTGCTGTGTCCATCAAACTCCACTTTATTTGCTCCAGATTCGTTACAGTTAGTATGCTCTTAACTGAGTATTTTAATATAAGATAGGAGCTGAAATTTTCCTTTATGTAGAGAGATGGAATCTATCACACCTAAGAGAGGCAGTATTAGGAAATCTTTCTTTGGTATATTTTAAGTGAGCAGTAAGTATTTCAAGCAGGTGTGTTTAGTGGAACTACTTACCAGTAGTATCTCTACTACCAGACTCAATTTTAAAGTATGTATCTTCAATATAAAAATAAGATGCAAACCCAGATTGGTAGCAAGGTAAATTCAGTGCTTCCACAAAATTCTGACTTGTTGATTGGGTTTATTAGCAGCAGTGCAAGAATTTCAAAGGAAAGTATTACATTTATATGACCTTTGCTACAAAGGCACAATTTTTAGTAAATCCTCAGGTTCAGATTAAAGGCTACGCTCAAATGACCCATTTTTAAGGGGGCTAAACCAGCAGTTAATTGCAATTAAAGACACTTAGATTTTCTTTGTTTGCCATTGTTTCAAGCATCACAGCAGGCTGCCCAGGGAAGCGATGGAGTCACCAGCTCTGCAGTTGTTGAGGAAATGTGTAGATGTGGCACTGAGGGACAGATTTAGTGGGCATGGTAGTGATGGGTTGAAGGCTGACTAGATGATCTTAGTGGCCTTTTCCAACCTTAATCATTCTGCAATCATCAACAGAAAACAGTGAGCATTTGTACCACTAGATCGTAAAACTCAGATCATATCTTCATGCCACTGCATTAATACAAGCTAACAAATCTTGTCCTGTGCTTTAAATGAGCAAGAATGAACATGACTGTAATAGCAAAAAGCTGTACCACAGCTAACAATAGTGGTTTGACTTTTTGTTTTACTTTTCCAAATTTTAGCACTCTTGATTCTTCTAGTTCAAGTGGCCTATGTGTTTTAAGACCAAAAACTGATGGGTAGGAGAGACATCTGTCTAATAGTCTACTGGGAAAATACTGACAATAAAAATGCCAACGAAACTACTGCTCACACGGGTTCTCTGCTTTCATCTTCTAGGTGGGTGAAGAGGCACAGTGCAAGGCTAAGTGCCTTTTCCAGTGAGAAAAGTGTCAGAGCTCGCTGTTAATTGCAGATAGGGAGAAAAGAAAGTTAAATCTTTTCAATCCTCTGCTCCCAAAGTTACTTTGATTTAGAGAAAGCAAGCAGGAGCGGAGCTAAGTAATGCTTGATACTTTGCGTTGGAGAAGTGGAAAGGTGTGGGGCAAACACTATTGCTGGTCCTGGTATCACCAGTAAGCGTATCCTGTTGCAGGTGGTTACTCCTTATTAGTGTCCTACAGACACTCTGTATGATGGTTCATCCTTTTCTTGTCTTAGTTCCTGGCATGCAGGGGTCAGAAGTAGCACATTCTGAAAATATAAAACAGTTTTGAGCAGCAAGGCTTTTGAAATTGGATGAAAAATAATACTGACAATTTAATTCATCTTCTGGTCTTGTAACTTTACAACATCCTTCTATATTCAGGAGGTTCCTTTTATTGTAAGAAGAAATGAGAAAAAATTAATTATAGGAATTAGAGCTTCAAGAAATGAAAATATATTGTGGAGCTGACTATTAATCACTGTAGTTGTCAATCTTGTGTCCACATTGCAGGTATAGTCACTTGTCCTGTACGAAGAAAAGCACCTGTGACTCAGACACAACCACAAAGGCACATAGATACTAATCTCCTGAGCTTGTGCCTCTTTTTCATTTGTGGAGGCTAAGACTGGCTCATTCGCAGTGAAAACTAGGGATGAAGTCTCTCATACTCATTAATCCTCTTATTGAATTTAAAGTCTTCTTGGATTTCAGACCTCAGTTTCTTCAGCGAATAATCAAATAGAATATCCTTCCATAAATCCTGGCTGGTGCTGTTCTGTGTCTTTTGAACCCTACAAACTGAGATTCTCCATTTGCAATATTCCTGTACAATTTTCTTTGGAGGTTTTGGCAAGTCTCTTCTAATAATAAGTCAAGATGAAAACTCCAAACATCTAGCCCGGCTATTCTGAAATTATTACTGCAAATACAAGTTGTAGTCTATTACTAGAACCACTGGATAGAAAAAAAAATTGTTAGATGAAATCCAGCACCTCCTATACTTTATAAAAAACATCCCTACATACAGATAATTCACATTTAATTTCAGTATCAATACCAGTATTCTTGTTATTCTTTATCTTTAAAGAGTTTGGGAAAAAAAAAAA
>JAPSGF010000032.1:6790436-6820753 GCA_035772895.1 Perdix hodgsoniae
CCCATCCCATCCCATCCCATCCCATCCCATCCCATCCCATCCCATCCATCTCATCCTTTTGCTGTTCAGGGTAGAAAGGCCAGGGTGAAGGAGTTAAGCTGGTAATTGGAAAAGGACATTGTGGGAAGGTGTTGTTTTAAACTTTGTCTTTCTTTCAGATTATTGGACTGTGGTTTACATGGTTTAGTGGGCAATACTGGTGGTAGGTGAATGATTGGACTAGATGATTGTAGGGGCATTTTCCAATCTATGATTCTCAGTAGCCAAATCTCTTTTACTTGGCCATACATCAGTTTTCTCCAAGCCAAGTCTCATTTCCCCCTGATAGTAACTGCTAAGTGATCTTTCTGTATTATGAGCTTTTCACAGAATTATTGAATCATTAAGGTTGGAAAAGACCTCTTGGATCTTCAAGTTCAACTGTCCTTCTTCTATCATTATTGCTCACTAAACCATGTCCCCCAGTGGCACATGTATACATTTCTTGAACACCTCCAGTGATAGTGACTCCACCACCTCTCTGTGTAGCATGTTCCAAAGCCCAGCCATTCTTTTGGAGAAGTTTTTCCTAATATCCAGCCTCAACCTCCCCTGTCCCCTTTATTCCATTAAGAATCACAGAGAATCACAGAGAATCACAGAATGGCCTGGGTTCGAAGGGATCTCAAGGATAATAAATCTCAATAATAAGAATATGGAGGAAGAACACAGCTGGATGTGTACCTGGCTGCTGGACAAAGCTAACCCATTGCAACCCCTGTCTTGTAACATGGAAGAAGTGATTCTGTAGGAGAAGCTCATTCTCTATGAGCCTCTTGTGTCTCTTCCATATGTCTCTTCACATATATAGACTTTATTTCGAGCATGGCAAAGGGTACTGTATCTTTTATTAAATTAACTATCAAAACTGAAAAACAAAACAAAACAAAAAATCAGTTAAAAACGTGCCCTCACAATTTTGTGGCTACACCAGCTTTCTTCATATTAAGTGTCTGTGTATTTATAAGCTTGTTCTCTTATTCTAACAGTGCCTAAAGCTCAAATGAAAGAAAGCAATGATCATGTACAAACCTTGAATCACTGTCTGACATTAACATCTTGTCTCTTTCTTTCTTGTGGTAGACAGCTGCTGCTGATGGGTGACCCGAACACATCTTTCTTTGAAATGGAGTTTTATAGCAGGGATTAGGTACTGTTTTTTTGTTTTTGTTTTTATTGTATTTTTTATAGCACTACAGAGGAAACTTTGACAAAGTTGACAACTGTATTTAGGTTTTAGATGACTGAATTTAGGGGTGATGTGTCCCACTCTTATGTTCCACCATAATCAATAATGATAGAGGGTAAACATTTTGACTGGGATCAAGGACAATACTCACACCATCTCTCTGTTTCGGATACAGTGCAATGGGCTTGTTTGCAATCTTATGTATATCCAGTATACAAATGTAAGTGACTACAAGTGTCACCTTCAAAGACTTAAGCTATGTTCCAGCTAAATATGCCCCATAGATATCAGCTCCCAGTATCAGCTCTCAACTGCCTCTGTTTTTAAAGCAGAACTTTCCTGCTGAACTCTGGAGATTTTATCTGCCTTAAAGTAAAGATTTGCAAAGTAAGTAAGTAAGTAAGTAAATAAATAAATAAATAAAAATCTAAATCCAGTTGAAAACGAAAATCTCATGAAACTCAGAGGAGAATCATTTGAATCCTTTAATAGCTGTCCCTTGTCACCTCTCTATCTTTAGATGACTTGATACCATTGTAAATCCGGTGGTTTACAACCACATGGGGAGTTAGGTGTGAGAGTCCTTCACCAGCAGCTAAGAATAGAATGCCCCTGTATCTTCTCAGCCACCTTTAAGATGCTGTTGGCTTCATTCATTTCTAACTCAAAGAGAAGTGTCATTTCTCTTGTCCTTGTACCAGTTCTAGCACAGAAGTTGTCTCAAAAATATGATACTTTTATAGCAAATGGCAGCCTGAGCAGAATGAAAATGTTTCCATTCACTGCATCCAGTGACACAAAAGAAGAGTAGAAGTTCCCCAGCCTGATTATACAGATGCCTATCTACAGCTGGGGAAACCCAGGATAAATGAACATACATGCCATTGCTAGTAGCCATTGCTTTGTTCCTTGTATGTGAGTGTGTTAAGTCTATCAATACTGAGCAGTTAATTCATGCTACAGACAAGATTCTGAGGCACCCACTATTCCTTTAAAGCCCATTTTTTTCTGTGCTCTGCAGAGACCGAGGCTTCTAAGGTAAAAATTTTCAGTGGGCATGGTGTAAGCTCAGTAAGGTCCTGCCAATGCAACTTGTTTTCCTCCGGCCTTCCTATGTTATTGTCTTTTGGTTGCTGGTTTTTGTTTTGGTGGTGGTTTTTTGTTTGTTTGTTTGTTTTGTCTTGGACATCATTTTAACATCTGTCTGCTCAGAATCAGAAGACGTTTTGTTAGATTCTGATGAATATATCTTCATTACATTCCACATGTCAAGCAGCAATACATTTCACAGAGGCAGAAGCAGAGGTTTGGAGCAGGAGCCCAAGGAGAGACATGGTGACTACTCATGAAGCTTTGGAATATCAGTTTTAGCTTGGCCACAATTTCTAATCCTCAGGATTAGACACAATGTTGTCTTCACCTGGGAAAGAAGTTTTCTGCTTCCTAGAAGGAAAATGGAAACAAAATTTGCTCTTATTTTGCTCATTCATGTTTGTCTCAGAGGCTCCTGTATCCAGATTTCCCCTGCATGAAGAAACAATTTTACAGTCTGCAGGTCACAGCACCCTGGGGAAAGCATTTAGAGGAGCCTGTCCTCTGTCCATCCTGCCAAAAACAGCCTGGCTGCACCAGCTGAAAGAATTTGGCTACATTTGTACTGCCGCCTCACCCTTGGCAGCTTGCAGACATTTTACTATTTTGAGCAACATGCTCCAGCTGTTCCCTTCCAGCTCCATTGCACCTTTAGCCCAGCACTGAGCTCAAGGACCAGAAAGGACTAGCAGTCTGCTGACCATGAAGGCTGCAGCTGGATACCTGCAGTTGTTTTTTCAGAAGTGTTGTGTAAGAGCTCAGTGAGATCACTTGATTGCCTCTTTATGACAGTAATTTTCTTAGTCCTTGTTTCTGTATAGTTTGAAAACACTTAGATTTGATCTTCAGCCTTTCCCCTCTCTGTGTAGGCACTCAGTTCACAGCTTTGGTTTTTGGCACCATGGTCTCTCACTGTAGGAATCTGGGTCCTACAATAGGACCCAGGTTTGCAGTTTTGATGATTAGACTAGGATACCTTAGATGTGTTTTCCAGTCTTAATGATTCTATGATACAGCTACTGATGCTGGATGAAATTTCTCAGAGCCATGAGTTTCACTTGTTTGTACAGTTACTTAGTTATGAATTAAAGAGTAGAACAGATGAATATCACATCCTATCCTCAGTTGGCAGAAAGCACTTGAATGCAACTGAAATGAGTTCAGTTAATTAATAAAATCAGTGGAGGGCTAGGCTGGGTGAACGATTAGGATGATTGTGTTTTTCTCTACTTCCAGTATTCAATTTCAGTTTTATATTAAAACAGCAAAACTTTGGGGGACTAGTACAGAAAAATTGTCAGGTTAAAATATATTGACAGCTACAGTTTGAAAACTAGCTCAGAGCTAATCTGAAACAGACACTATGGCTGTTTTTACTGTAAATTCTTATATCCTCAAGAGCACGGAGCTCAGCTGTACTGTGAGACATGAGAGGAACCAGGTTATGGAAGAAGCACTGTCTGAAAATCAGGTAGATCTCCAGTCCCTGTTACTTGACCAGTGATGCAAAAAGAGAACACATTTTCCTTTGGCAGAAAAAAAAAAAAAAAAAAAAAAAAGTAGAATTTTAATGTCAAGGCTGATTAGGCAGCTGTGAGTAATTGAAGGAAGTGCTATTGTGTTTAAGATCCTGGGAAAGTATATATGAATAAAGGAAGGACAAAATTATCTTCAGCTGTAGGGAAAAAAAGGTTCTTCATGTTGGAGCACCCAAAGGCTTCGTAAATGGTCCCAAATGAGTGTTAGGTGGTATCAGCTGCTCTTCTCATGACATCTCTATGGGTGAGGACTGTGGAGTCCTGAAGTGGTCAGTGTGGATTTGTACGAGAGGCTCTCTCCTGCAGGAGAAGCTAGCACAGATGGGTTCACAGGCACAGTAAAATCTCACATGTGACAGCAGATCTAGATCTCCTCACAATGATGTACCTACTCTTGATTAGTGTTTCTTTTTACGGTTCCAGCTGCATTTTCAAATTACCAGGAACTGTTTTGTCCTAAGAGGATTCTCTCTATTCACAAATTCAGGAGTTTCCTTCATTTGTAGCTCATAGGACATGAAGTCCGTTACTATAAATATCTGTATTTTTAAATTTTCTTGGGAGGAGCCACAGCCAATTTTGCTAAGTTCTTCTGTAAGAATTGGCACCCTCGATCTCTGTCAAGTGAAAGAGAAGATAGCAAAATGTAAATGGGAGCCCTGTGTTCCATGTAAGTAACAGTTGTTTGCTATATTAACATTTCAGGGACACGAGGGATATTAGAAATCGCAAAACTTCCCTGTGAGATTTCTTCATGGGTAGCTGTTGTCAGGATATACTTTTCCCCAGTGAAATCTAATCTGCTCCCTTGCTTGTCATGTTTCTTCATTGTGATGAGATAAGCAGGAAACAGTAAGTCAGAATTTCTGAATTCTGTTCTTACCAATATGATTTGCCTACCACATATCTTATCTGCCTTTTTCAAACTACTTAATAGTTCTCTGTGACTTCTTTATGACTCTTATCATAAAGGTGACATTTAGTACTTTCTTTGTCAGAGACTTCTACACTTTTTTTTTTTCTCAGTTTCAGCTTGAAGTGATTTTTTCTGCTGTGAGCTCCTGAATTAGCCACAGTCTGCAGTTCTGTGCCTTCCCATTGAAAGATGATTTCTGAGACAGTGACTTGCAAGGTGGTCTTGTACAGCGACCCATGATACTTACAGCAGAGGGAAGGGGAAGTTGTCCGTTTCTTTAGTTTCTTCTTTAGTTCATTTGTTGTCTTTCTTTAGTTCATCTTCATTATTTCATTAATATCTCTTTTTTATTACAGCAGCGAAAGATGTCCTTGCAGTAAATCCAGCAAATACCTACAGTATATGATTTCAGTTCAATCCAAGAACAAAGTGACAAAATAATACGTGATCAGGTATATAGTATTGTCATATATATGCACAAATCACCATTCTCAGCGACATATTGATTCTGAAGTTTCCTTATTTTTGAGTGCTTTATATTATACCTTCAAGTATAAAGCAATCTACATGAGCCCATTCTTTCTGTTCAGGTATGTAACTGAATAAATTATCCAAGTTTAATTCCATCTTGAAAACAGACAAGTAGAAGCTATATTAAGGAAAATCTGCATCTACAAGAAAAAGGTATAGGTAGTTCAGGGAATAGACTTCTCAATCTTAGTGTTTTGATGTCCCATATCATGTGTGGACACTAACATCTACGCAAAATGAACTTCAGCTGTGCAGATGGCTGCACTGATGTATATGAGAAATTGTTATTGTGTTTTCATTCGTAATTTAGAAACATAAATTGTTAAAGGCCTTTAGGCCAAGTTCCCATTTTTAATTTTCAATCTACTTGTCCCACAACCACAAGTTTCTGTTAATACACAAAGTTATATACTTCTGAGAGGATGCTACTTTACAAAAATGGAGATACAAGAAATGTGTACAGGGCTGTAACCATGTAGAAAGTAGTACATATAGCACAGCTTCACCTTTGTAGAGTTCTAAATTTCAGGAAATATGAGAGAGATTATTTAAGTGCATTACTTTCTGTAGAAAATGCCAATAAACAATGCAATAGCTCTGAGAAAGTGGCTTACTATCCTGGCTTGAAGACAGGTACAATTAAGTGATGTTTTACCAATTCCATGAATGCAGAGCCAAAGAAGACAAGGAGTAGTTAACAGAGCCAGGAAATGTGTTGTATATCAATAGCATTAGTTAAGCTTGCTCTAATCTAGCCTCTCTTCGCGCCAGCAAACTGACAAACCCTCAGGATGTCATTAGGAGAACGCTTATGACCAAGCGGCTGAATATCCAGAAAGGGAGAGACCCTAAACGCAGCTCTGCAGTGCCAACAGTCATATGAATGGGAAATTAACAGGTCATGACAGGTGTTTTTCTCAAGTTGTTCTGTATGCCTGGATCAAAAGAGCAATATCTTTATGTGGAATTTAGTTTCTTTATTCTCACATAGGATACATTATTTCTCACCTACTTTCATTTTCCTTCATTGCTGGGGAAAAGAAAAGATTAAAGCAAACCTTTGACAGGCAGCAGAGAGGGAAATACAGAGAGAGAAGAGTATGACCCCCTCTCACTGCAACCTCCTTTCAGGTAGTTGTTGGCAACAATAAGCTCTCCCTTGAGCCTCATCCCCTTCAGACTACCAGGTAGGTATTCCTTCTCTCTGACTGTGTTGTTTAAGGAGTAAAATATTATTGGCTCCAGTGTCACACCCTTAAGGACGTTGCTTGTGATCAAAGCCTCATAGGAACTTTCTCAGTCCTACTGAGGTGATCATGCTCTGATTAGTTTCCCATGCTACTACTATATCTAGCATCAGTGATCATCCCAGTTCCCTCTTCAGGGAAGTAAATTACACTAGCTAAAGTCAAATTTCCCAACTCCTAATCACTGTTTGGAGACTGATCATCTGAACCCTTCACTTTTTCATCATTATAAGTTCTTCAATGAAAACTGTTATAAAATATGTGAAATGTAATAGCATTGTACAGGAAGGATAAAATTTCCAATCATGGAAAAACTGGCTGTATTTTAATGCTGGCAGAAAATATTAAGAAAAAGAAAAGAAAAAGTAAGAAAATGTGACCATATGTGTATACAGCAGACCTACAATCCATATCATATTTCTAACTACTTTTTATTATGCTTCTCCATTGAAGGGCATATGAACATGGTTGTATTCTTTGCAGAACTCTTGATTGAAGTGCGTCTGTTATTTCCTTCTGAAATGCCACTTGCATTGTAAGAATTAAACAGTGACAAACAATGTGATAAAAAAATTGTAAACCTGTGTATAGAGTGGCTTATTGCAGATGTGAACTCTGTTTTTGGAGAGAAAATATGAACTCAATAGACCATTCACATGTCTAAGAGAACAAAATTGTCCAGAGTGAACACTTCATTCAAAATTTTTATTTTAAAACAAATGAGATCTTGGACTGAAGCCACACACATTTGTTCCCCAAACCTTCTCGCATCTACATCTGCTACTTACACCTTTATTGCAGAACGGAATTCACCACTTCAATGCTTTTAATGGATTTTTCCAGCAGAGGCAATACTACACAACATTCAGGCTTGTGTTCCAGTGATTTAACAATGATGTATACAGCAATGGCCAGTGGCAGTCTGGGACCTAAGTAGATGAGACTGTCAGAACAAAAGAAATGAAACTTGCAGCATTTTTATATATTTATTTATTTATTTCCTAAATGACTATTTATTTTCTTCCTTAGGTAAGAAAATTGCAAGAGAGAAAAGGTACTTTGGAAAACAATTACTGCTGCAGGCTAGGAAGTATCAGCACAATGTGCATGTACTGCAGATTTCTTTCCCTGTCTGAATTTTGATCTGTTTCCAGTATTTCATGTTCCTCTAGACCACATATCAGAGAAGAGAGAGAAGAAGGAAACAAGCAAATAAAATAAATCCTCACACCAGTTGGAAAAAATACCTCAACTTCAGAGAGGGCACTGCTAACCTCCATATGAATACAGAGATTGGATATTAATCTACTTGAATGTTTCATAAAACCTAACAATAAGTAGGATTTAATATTTTAAAACATCTGGAGTTAATATCCCTGTAAAATTTCAGTTTATTCTTAAAAATTGGGATACATCTACTGGGGAATCCTTGCTTTGGAACTCCCACCTTTGGAAGCAGTCATACTGTCTAACTATAGGCTTCTGTATGTGCCAAAGTTAGAACATCTTTGGATGTCAGAGCATGGAGATGAATTGAGTCACTGGTTGTGAATACACATGCTTTCGGCTCAAGCAGTGCATCACCTGTTGGAATAGCTTACTTTTCTCTGTTTATGCACTGAGAGAGAAAACGGAGAGTTGTGCATCCTAGTGTAGACTACCGAATTTGATATCTGTGGTAAGGTGGTGTGATATTGTTTACTGATATGAATGGGGCTCATCAGACCATCTGCAAACATGTGCACTTGGCCTGGTCATCTCTACTCTTTGCATACCTCACAACAAAGAGATGTCTGAAAGTGAACACACAAATTTTTCTGCTGAAGTGCTCTGTTTCTCCAGTAACTACATCAGAATTTTAAGTTATTTTAAATTCTGAGACAGTTTTGTTGTTGTTTTTATTATTTTTTTATTTTTATTTTATGACGAGGACCTCTAAAGTTAAATAACACAAAGTTCATCCTGTATATCTGGCATTAAATTCCTTAGTTAACTGTTAGCAATTTCTTGTTAGCTAGTTTACAGACAGAGTGATCTAATCAGAAACATGATTCCCCAAACAGTTATTTATCAGATGTGATATTTTCAATATTTAATGATCTGTGCTGAACAACATGGGTTAACCTTTTCTACTTCTATGGTAAGAATAAGATTTAAAACTGCACATCCATTAACAGGTCAGTGATTAATGTATACTAGACTTATTTTAGATAATTATAGATCATCAGAAAAAAAAAAGACAGCATAGTTTCTGAAATAATTATATGAGAGCTTCATTCATCTACTCACATGAAAAGCTAAAAATTAACTGATGTAATCCGTAGATTTTTTAAAAGTAAAATTTATCAAATTTGAATACAAAAATGGGAGCATAACATCCATATTCAGAGAACTAAATGATTTGTTTAAGTGCTTAGAAAATTAGAAAATCTGCTGCCAAAAAATGGCTGCTGCCAATTGCATGCATATCTAAAGGGTCTGAAAATTCTCCTGTTTGTGCTGGGGAACTGACCTCCGTCCATGGAAGCAATATCAGCAGAGAAAGATTTTCAGGTAGGCCATGGAAATCACATCCATCTCTGTAGATGCCTCTATAAGCAAACAGGTCAGAAAACTTTAACCTCAACTATTGGAGTAATGCACTTAATGCCTTAATGTAAGGCACTTTAGAGCTTTCTGTGGTCTGTTGCATTAATGAAGATTGCTGGTAACATTTAAAATCTTCAGTAAAACATTAAATCTCTATGGAACTGTAATTGTGCATAAAAGGCTAGAGAATGAAGGAACACAGCGCATACCTCAGGCAAGTGTGATCAACTTAAGTTTGTTGGAAGTACTGGAAAAGAAAAGGCCAAATGTAGAGCAATGCACTGCACTTTGCTTCCAGGAGTACTTTGCTTACCTGTGTAATCTCTCACCAAAAAGGGAGGGTCCTGGAACATTGTGCCAAAGAGAAAATTTCAGATGTAAGTAGAGCTACTGCCATCACTACAGAATAAAGCAAACATTATTTCATACTACATAAACATATTATAATGTAGTTTAGACTTGGGAATTACAAAGAAAACACTATCTTTGCAGGCATTTCTGTGGTTACTGGTAAGGAGCCTTCTATCATAAACCACTTTATATATCACTGGAGCTTCATAACATTTTCATAATGTTTGATTTATGCTTGTTGATTATTTGCATTAAATTTACTAATCCAGTTCATAGGTAAAATAGAAGCAAAATCTCCTTCATTTCTGGGGTTACACAAATATTTAATCCCTCACTATCCCCTTGGCCCTTTTCTCCCACTGCCCGAGGTTTACATGGCATTTTTTTTTTAATTTCTTTTTAAATTTTTTTGTCAGATCAGTGAGTATTTCCCAACTATCTCTACAAGGGTGTCTCTGAAAGTAACACATCCTATTTTATTATCTTGGCCTACAACATGAGAGGTGGATGCTGGTGACATGGGAGTAGAGATTGAACTTTCCCACCAATATTCCATTACATTTTTTGCCATATGACAGATGGCAGGAGAGGGGCAGTGTGACAGAATGGCGTCTGACATGGAAGTGTGTATGGCACAAAGTTGTGTCATTGAATTCCTCCATGCAGAAAACAATGATCCCACTGACCTTCATCAGTGCTTGCTGAACGCTTATGGAAACCAAACAGTGGATGTAATTGCAGTGAGGCAGTGTATGGTGCATTTCAGTAGTGGTGTTGACAACAGTGGGTCATCTCCACTGGGGTAGATTTTTGCGAGTGCAGCATGCAGGCTCTTCTTCATTGCTGTCAAAAGTTAATAGCTAATAGTGGTGACTGTTGAAAATGAGTGTTTTTAGCTGAGAGTTTGCTCTATCAAATAGTGTTACTGTGTTCTTTGTACCTACTGTAGTTTTCATGGAAATAAATAGGAGGCATTACTTTCAGGGCAACCTAAATATATTAGTAAATTAAAAAGTGCCAGGGAACAAAATTTCTATAATTCTCTATATTTATAAACTATCATTATTGCCTGCAGCAAAGTGTTTTCTTATGCCAATTTGCATTTTCTCAGTGTCTGTGAGGCTTGCGTAGATCATGGATCATTCCCAGTCAGCAATTTGGATGCAAACCTTCTCCAAATCAATAAGCTTAGGTGTACAGATATAAACAAAAATTAATCTGATGTGTCAGTGACATAGAACAGCCATGGTTCACTTAATTCAATAATACAGAAGTAACCCTGCAATCTAAACAACAGTGAGATCTATGATACCCCAGAAAAGACCTTCAGAATGCAGAAGAGAAAACATAACCTTCAGAAGAGAGAACATAAGAATTACAAGTTATAGGATTGATATTGTACTATGAAAACCATACATCTGTGAGAAAGCTGTCCAGAGATGTTGTGATGTCTCTCTTCCTGGATGTACGCATCTGGATATGATAATAAGCAACCTGGTCTGGGTGGCCAGATCAAGATCAAGGACACCAGCTGGCCGTTAGACATTCTGTCCAACATACATTGCTCTATCTTTCATTCTGTTTGCTGGTTGACCCTTCCATATGGCTTAGCTAAAGGTATCATGCTTTTGCTACTTAAGGAGACTTTTAGGTAATTTCAGAGAGCTTTGAAAGTATCTACATAAAAGTCCATGAGTGTCCCTACCCCAGCTCCTCAGAAGTACATTAGTAAGGGTTGCAACTAAGCAACTGTTACTAATAATTTAAAACAGGGTTTTTTTTGTTCGGTTTGTTTATTTGTTTTTCTTATCGTGTATCCATAGAAAAATAAATATATAATGGTCAGCAAAACCTTCCTGACACTTGTGCTTCTCCCAGCATTTCAACTATGTGCTACTACAGCTGGAAATGTGATTACAACCATATCAGATTAAAAAAAAAAAACAAAAACAAGGAAACAGAAAACAAAAAAAAAAATCACCAACAACAAAAAAAACAAACTCAAAATTTGTCTGTAGACTATTTGTCAAAGGATAGAATTCATGTAAAAGAACCATCTTGACAATCAGACTCAATCAATAATCACAGAATCATAGAACCATAGAATGGTTTGGTTTGGAAGGAACCTTTAAGATCACCTAGTTCCAACCCCCTGCTGGAGGCAGGGACGCCTCCCTCTAGACCTGGTTGCTCGAAGTTCCATCTAGCCTGGCCTTGAATGTTACCAGGGAGGGGGCATACACAACCTCACTGTGAACCTGTTCCAGTGTCTCACCACCCCCATAGTAAAGATTTTCTTCCTAATATCTAGTCTAAATCTATCCTCTTCCAGTTTAAAGCCATTTCCACTCATCCTGTCATTAATCATTAACCTGACCAAATAACAATCAGATAACAAACCCGTGACTGGCCACTGGATACCAAGAAGTGTTCTTTTGCACATATTTTTCTGTTCTTGTTGAAGAATATCTCTATCCCACATCTTGTGACATTTCAAAAGACTAAATATTTTTGGTCTTCTATGCCTAAGACAGTTACTTAAATTGTTTAGTTTAAGATTAAGCCTGTTTTTGAACTGCTCTTTAAATGAAACATCTCTACCACAGAAACACTGTGATATTTCAAGATTTGCAATAGTCAAGTTCACGTTAAAAATAATTAATTGCCATTCAGTGCAAAAATAGTCAGTAGTGATTTTTTCTTTATTTTATTTTATTTCATTTATTTATTTTTGAAGTTTCAGGGCAGGTATTTGCCCTAATCTATTATTATTTTACCATTTTATCTGATCATCTAGATTAGGTGTATCTTTTCAAAAATTCTCAGAATCATTTCTTCTAGAACCTGTTAAACCTAACTGACTATACATTATTATTACCTCTCTAATGCAACTCATTTTCAGGAAATTAAACTTTAGTTCCTTCCTTCCTTCCTTCCTTCCTTCCTTCCTCCCTCCCCCCCTCCCTCCCTCCCTTCCTCCTTTCCTCCCTTCCTCCCTTCTTCTCTGACATTGTTCCTTTTGTTTCTGCTTCTTATCCATTTCTTTATTTCTCACAAGTGTTAAAAACAGTGCTTCATCAGATTAATATTACTTGGGAAGATTAATATGCCTGACATGACTAAAGATGCTGTAACCTTTCCATTGTTACCATTTATTAATGTGCTATACCCCACAGGCCAGTCAGAGCAGTAGCTCTGCTATTTCCCAGGCATATTTAGAAGTCCCTAAATGAAATTCTGCATAAGCAAGGAGAGTTCATTGTGTTTTGGACATACTTGACTAAACATCCCTGCAGCAATCATAGAATAGATGTGACATTCTTGTATGCAGTGTGTACATGGTCTAGCCTGTCCTCAGTGGTAACTAGTAAGTCTCACTAGTCATGAGCTTCAATTCAGATTTCACTAACAGAAATGAGGGAACCCTCTCTCTCTAGAAAATCACAACCATGGTGACAGTGTATCCAGAGGTATAAAGCCTCACTCTTCCCCTACAAATTCTGGTGTTTGGACTGTTCCTCCTATCAAAATATTTACTACAGATATTTGAAAATATTAAGAGTTAATTGTTAATATGTAAGTTACTATAGTAATAGTTCCTTTGTCTACTAGATGAATGACATATATAGAAAGTCTAAGGGATTGGTGATGGAGTTTTCTTCTGCACAGGTCAAGGTGACTGGGCTCTTTCTTGAGATACCCTGCAGACGTATTATTATGGCTGCAATTACTTACATACGACATTTACTGGCTTCTTTTGTTTTGGAAGAACAACTATTTTGAAGATGGACTGCACATTTTTTTCATTGACTTTTTTTCCATACTTACACTTCCTTAGAACTCCAGGGTGTTGTTTTTTTTTTGTTGTTTTTTTTTGGTTTTTTTTTGTGTGTGTGTGTGTGTGTCTGGAGGATTTTATCACTTTAAGTTAGTGTTTCTTCCACTGCTATTTCAATACAAAAAAAAATATTTCCTTCTCCGTGTCAGGAAAGAACAAGTTCAATGTAAGTATTTACGCAGTGGTCTCCTTCATGAAACAAATACAAGATGTCTGATAAGCCTCTCATCAGTGTGCTTATATTCCTTTATAGATCCCTTTAGCCCCAGTGGTTCAATGGAAATACTGATCTCTCAGAAAATTCCTGATTTTCATTCGTTTTCACATCATTATCTATTTATTCTTTGAAATTTTTTTTTGGCTTATCTGATTTTCTTCTTGCTTAATAACTGTTCATTTAATTTATCTTCCTGTTTATTATCCACCAGTATCAAATGAGGAAGGATTTTTGTTTGATTCATTTTGCTGTTTGTAAGTTGCCATTTAATCATGTCTGATAACTTCAGTGCTCCCTTCTATTCCTCTGTTCATGCCTCCAAAAGTGAATTATAGGACGATTCCCTTCCCTTTCTTTCCCTCCCCTTTTTACAAAAAATAATTAAGTCCAAGGCCAGTCCTTCTTTCCTGAAGGAAGGAAGAAAGTCCTTTCAGGACTCCATCATGTTCTTAAGTGGAAATTAACTAGATATTTGTGGCATTTCATTTAGAGGCTCAGGACACAAAGCCATGCTCCCAAAATCCAAATCTGATGGATCTGTGAAAATGCTAAGGGCTAAATGCATAAGTTCTGTCCCCTCTGTTAATTTGGCATCTCTGCAAAAATACACCTTCTTCAGTGATTTAAGCAGAGCTGCCTACTGGACTATGAACTGATTTAGAAAGCATTATTCTACAGAGATGAGGCATTTTTCTACGTGACAGCATTTTACAGAGTACTGGAGGTTCTCTTTCAAATTTCTCCATACTGGCATTTGAGTCGTTTCCTATGTACTACAACAAAAACCCAGAAGACTGAGTATGCCAGTTGCATGCCTGAACATCTCACATCTGTTTCTCTCAGACCAGGTTTCTGATACACTCTCTACCTGCTGGCCCAACAGTTTGTAGCTGTACTGACACAGTGTGTGTTTCAATGATCAAGTACATTTCTTTATTTCAAGTCACAGTTACATTTGGGGTAAAATTGAAAATTCCATATCCCCAGAGAAAAAGAATAAGCTCTGGCCTCACTTAAGGAGTACACAGTTCACTAAGGACCTTGCGAATCCTCTGAACGTGATGTAATTGCTGTTTCCATTCACTGAATTCTTAAGACTACAGTTCTTTCTTGGACATAAAGAAATTAATGGACTTTTTCCATTCAGTTCTGAAAAAGGAAAATGTGTGGTGATAGATTGTCCTAATGGTCACTCAGGATGATGTTTGCTTAACAGTTACTTGTGCAAATTGGAAACACACTTTTCTTGATGGGAAATGAAATTATTCCCAGTGTTGACACATTTCCCTGGACAGCTAAAGTAAGTGGACAGTTCACATTTCCTGTAACCATGCTGCAGGCTGCATGCAAACTTATCTGTTATTACTTACAGAGAGTTGTGAGCCAGTGTCATGTAAGGTGAAAGCTTTGGGGTATAGTAACTGTGTGTTTGCCTGTACTGCTAGAAAGTTAATGTGAGTTGCTGCAGAGAAGGCTAACCTTCAGGTAATGGAACAATCCCGTTCAACTCAGGCATGGAGAGCACACATTCCAGCCTCACCTTCATCACTCTGTATTTGCCTTGTGCAGTAATTTTGCCTGCTGCATGTAGAACATTGTTTTATTTCACTATTATAAATCTCCTGACTCATCCACTCCTCCTTTTCAGTTTAATTTTATTTTTCAGTCTCACCTCATTTATCTCCAAAGGTATGTTTCATTACCATATGTGGAAAATATTCTCAGTTGATTATGTCACATGTACAACAGAAGACAAAACTTAGTCATGTGTGGAACTTTATTATTATAAACCCAATATGTGTCTAGATAGCTGTTAATTTTCAGTCTTCAGTTTCTTAGTATTTTTATACAGGATTTTAAAATACAGGTGGTAAATCCATTTTGTCAGATAATGGAAATAGAAAAGCATTTAAGAGTTAACAGTTCTATTTCACAGTTTTGTCTGCATATAGACAGTGCATAATGGACTTAGTTATTTTTAAACATTTTTTGAAATCTTGTTTTTCTAAGTAGGAACAACAAAATGAAGGGACTGTAAAATGTGTGACTTCCATATATTTCCAGTGATGCAGCTGTTATATTTTTTATACCGCATATTATTGGCTCTTTAGTCTTGAATAAAAATGTCTAGTGTCAACAGAAATAAAAGAAGAAAAACAACAACCCAAAGCCTTGTGCTGGCATGCTAATTCTAATAATGAAATATGAGCATTATTATAATTGTATGCTTTCCATGGAAAAGCATCAGTAGTTCAGACTGAAAATATTCAGCATATTAGAAAAGCTATTATAAATTATGCATAGTGTAAGTATAATTAAAACATTACCCAGAGGCTTTTTATCATTACTTTCAGAGTCATCTCCTCAAAGTTTCTGCCCTTCCCATATAATTTCATATCTACCCACATGACAGGTACTTAGACTTATGCTAGGATTTCAGGAGACATTCAGCACTGCCTCCATCCTCATGAGTCGTAACTGAGTGTCACAGATAATGTTGTCTTTGCAATGAAATGAGCCCTAGTAAAGACTGAGCGGACTCAACAAGTCCAACTCCCTTAACCTGTCTTCATAGAAGAGGTGCTTTAACTCTCTTAGCATTCTCGTGGCCTCCTCTGGAACTGCTCCAAGAGCTCCAAATCTTCCCTGTGCTGGGGGCCCCAGGCCCTGGACACAGTACTCCGGATGGTGCCTCACAAGAGCAGAGGGGGACATGAGCACACCTCAGTTCTGTATGGCTCCGTTGTGGCCCACAGAAGCCAGTGACAGTGCTGGATGCAGTGGGGAGAGGTGGATGTGCTCTGCTCCCACTTTACTCACCCAGAAGCTTGAGGCTCATTTGCAGGAGTCTCTCTGTGAAAGCTTGGGGCCTGTACTATGCGCAAGCTTGCTGTTGCTTAATAAAAGGTGCTTTAAACGAGCAAACCTACTGTGTACCTTACACTAGGGAACCTGCTATAGCAGGGAGGTTGAATTAGATGATCTCCAGATGTCTCTTCCGACCCCTACAATTCTGTGATTCTGTGAAAGAAAAGGTTTGTGGCATTTCCTTTTCCTGATACGTAGATACAAAGAAGATACTTAGAAAAAATTTATTCTATAAGAAATTTTTACTCCTACATCTTTTGAACTGCTTCTTGCTATATTAAAAATTATATGAATCCTTATCTCATTCAGAGGAACAGATATGAAATTCTTAGGGGAAATAAGGGAGACCTTCCCACGAATCCGATTTAATAAAACACCCTTTTTACCTTCTGCAGTGCATGGATTCTGCCCTCTCAGTGCCCTGCGCCTACAACAAAATTAGAAAAGCACAACCTCCGCTTTACAAAGCAGAGCACACTGCACCAAGAACACTGTTGCAGGCAGTTTCACCATAGGGTGCTGACTGGAAGTGTGGAAGAGGATGGGCGATAGCAGGAAGATGTGGGTCTGTATGCAGTTGTCCACAGCATGCCAGACTCAGAAAGGGAAATCTGCGACATCTTTAAAAGGGAACCAGAGTGAATCTTTATGCCCACAAGAGGAACATAATTAAGAGCTGTGATTATGAGACAAATGTCTGTTCCAGGACTGCTCTTAGTGGCTAAACTCCTTCTGTCTTTTGCTTGGACTACTGCTGTGAAAATAATAAAAAGAAAATTAAAATATTTTGAAAGTGTTCATTAGTGTTTCTCACATTTCATCTTGATTTAATTTAATTTCCATAACATGATTGTTAAAAGCACATAAAGAAAATGTTTATATTCTAATTTTAAATGAAGTATATATATATTATCATCACTCAGGGAAAGATATTCCACTTGTGCTGATAACTCCACTTGTGTAATTTGACAGAGAAAAAAATGCAAAACAGTGAAGATAACTGCTGGAGAATTTGTGGATACTTCGTACCCTGATCATGCAAGCACAGACCCTAGGGCCTTGAGTCTGTAGCTAGTGCAGATGGAATCACTGAGAATTCACATGTAGACTTCAAGTTTATATGATGCATGGGAAGCTATTTAGGAGTGTCAGTATTTTTTATTTTGTATCTAACTAGCCTAACTAGCTAATTTAGCTTTATTTCTTTTATCCATCTGTACATCTATCAATGTGTATTCTGAAGAGAATCTGGTAAATACCAAGTGCCACAAAATATATGAGGAAGTTGCTGATATATCAGTAATGAAAACATCTTGTAGCATAGGAAGAAAACAGATATATAATGTTGCATATACTAAAATTTTCACTATTAAATTCAGATATTTCTTGGATTGATCCATATGAAAATTCAGCAATCATGAGCTGTGTATGGGAACTGTTGATCATGGCCTGAATCTCTGATTGACCACTTGAGGCAAGGAATGAGTCAGCCACAGGAGCACAGGTGAAGGCAATTGCTCCTTGTGGGGTTTACTATAAGTCTATGACACCGGTGAGCATTTCCATTTATTTTGATTATCTTTCCATTGTGATAATCTTACCGAACCTAATCTCTGCATACCTATTGATTATACAAACTGGGATTATAAAGGCATATAGTTTTGGTTCAAGTCTGGAAATATAAATTCTTAAATTCAATTGAACTTTGACTTAATTCTTCCAAAGTCCTTCCAACCCCAAACTGAAAGTGAAGTGATAAGAGTAACTCAGAGCTATAGAAGCACACCTTGAATTCAAAGTCCCATTTCTCATTCTTTCATTTTGCTCTAGAAATGTTGTAGCTGTATGTATCTTGTTGGAAAACCATCATTAAGATGAGGAAACCAAAGCACAGGAGCTTCTCACTTGCTCAAGTCCACATAGCAACTTAGTGATAGAATAAAACAAACAACAACAAAAATCCAGATCTTGACTCTCCATCCTCTGTTGTAACTGTTAGTATGTGCCCTGTATTTCCTCATGTCTCTGCTTTCATGCTCTTGCAGGTAATTTTCAACCATTTTATTTTACTTTGTGCTTATCTATGCCTTTGGTCTTTTTGAAATTATTTTGTGCTGTAAGAAAATTATATTTGCATAGGAAGATTTGATAACAGGAAGAAATGTTTCCTCAGAATAAATTCAGTGCTCAACGCAACAGTGTGTCCTTTGCTGTGATTGGTGCCACAGTATGTTGAAGTGTATCTGTAATGCAACCTTTCCTATTAGCAAATGACCTTTCTTCTTGATCAGACCCAATGCTTTTTAGTCTTTATATGAAGTGTGGAAAAGAAATGAAATAAAATAAATTTGAATAAAATTAAATTAAAAGAAAGAAGAAGCCCTAAAAGTATTAACAAGAAAATTAAAAGTTTAGAAAATAATAAAGAGTTAAAAGAACCTCCATTTTGAAAAAATGTTTTGCAGATACTCAGGTGTAGAAAGTAGCTGAATTAGGTTAATATTTTCCAATAAAAGGTACTTTTTCTCAGCTGGAAGGATGGTCATATATGCAGGATAACTCTGTGCGGGGGCTATTCTCTATTATGAATCTCACCTGTGTCTTTGAAAATCTGCCTCAGCAGAAATGGGATGGTGAGATCAAAATTTAAGAGAAATTATCAATCATGTCTTCAGTAAAGAAATCTATCAAATAGCCTGAATCGTGCCCAAACTCAATTTGTTCAAGATTCATTACAGTTTGCCACTTTGTTCTTAGGCAAAAGAAAAAAAAAAACAAAACAAAAATGCATAGTTCCAGAAGCTTGGAATAACAGTAGAGGTGTGATATATCAATAGTTTATAGTACAGTCTCTTCTCAATGATTTGTGTGAACAAAGTCTAATCAAACAGACTGTCTCAAACTCTGCCAGCTTCTCTGCCTGTGAAACATAAAATTTACCACAGTGTCGGAAATAACATTTGTCACTTCATTTGTTCAGTTATGGACTATGGCCAATGCCAAATACTTCAGAATAAGGTAAAATAAATCTCACTGGAGACAGCTATATGATAACCTTCCTAAATAATGTTCTTAGTCTAAATCTTAATAGTTACTGTTTCTCTCAAGCTTTCTATCTTGAGGTTTCATCTGCCTTTCTTCATGTTCTCTCTCTTCATTTCCTTAGCTGTTCTGTGTCTGATTATCTATAACATTCTCTCCCTCTTTATTTCTGGGCAAATTACTGGTCTTGGCCTCTACCAGTGGCTTCAAACTAAAAGAGGGAAGATTTAGCTTAGATGTTAGGCAGAAGTTCTTTACTCAGAGGGTAGTGACACTCTGGCACAGGCCACCCAGAGCAGCTGTGGATGCTCCATCCCTGGAGGTATGTCAAGGCCAGACTGGACAGGGCCCTGAGCAGCCTGATCTGGTGGGTGACAACCCTGTCCATGGCAGAAGCTTGAAATTGAATGATCTTTAAGGTGTTTTCCAACTCAAGACATTTTATGATTATATAATTCAGTGAACCATGTTGCATGTTAAAATGGTGTACTTTGGGGAAGAAAAGGATCAATAATTTTTCTGCTTTTTGCCCCTGATTCCTTTCAAGTAAGGCACTGGATGGTCTTCACTTGTTTTCCAAAATGTCCCAAAATATCTTGTGCACATAGCTGACCCTTGATGAAGATGAGTGAGAGCCGACTCCATGTTGTTTCTATCCCAAGTGAAATATTTTTCTTAAAGACATCTGAAATTTAAGGGACCTTCTAAACTTTGTAGCTTAGCAACTTCCTTTGTATGCAGATGTACATTTGAAGCTCTAAGCCATATCCAGCTCTGCACAAGCAGAAGAGAAAGCCTGTTGTAAAATATCTTATTGTCTGGCAGGTCAAGATGGAAGTGGAGTTGGGGAAGGTAATACAGCAGACAAATGTTATGATTTAAGAAGTTTGGCAAAACACCTAATTTGCATCACAGATGACCTTTTATTTTATCACTCGGCTGTCAGTGTTAACATTTTAGTGTAGGATTTTGTAAGCAGTAATTGAACGAAAAAGTAAGCGTGGATGTTAAAGGCTATGGGATAAGCAATTTAACATTGGTGTTAAGTGAAAAGAAAGATGGAAGAGGGGAATGATGAGCTGAGATGAAGGTGCAGTGGTGGAGTTTTTCACTGTCCTGCTTCTGCTTCATCCCTACAACCTCTACACTCCCCAGCTTTGTTGGCCAGGACAGGAAGAACTTCTAAACCTTCTCATGAAATTCTGGTTCTCGTCTTGAAAGAAAGTGAGGGTAATGCAAGGAGAGAGGGGAGGAAATAACGCTGCTGGAAATAACCCCAATTTCTTTCCCCTCATAGTCCAATTAAATTTCTGTGCCTCCCTGCTATGTATGTGATGCTTCAGCGGGTAATTGATCAGCGTAAGCTAGATATTTACATCTTTTCCTCAAGAATTATAATAAGCTCCCAGTTCTAACATTCATCTCACTTCAACAATGTGAACAAAATAATTGCTTGATGGAAGTTTTTTTTTAACCTCCTTACTGTGGCTTGCTGCCACAGATTCCTCTGACGTTCTCTGCAATGACAGCTGATTCTCTCCCAAATGACTGTAGGCACATAGAAGAAAACACTGGTTTTTATTTTTTCCAAGGAAAACAGAAAGGTTGATCCATGGTTTAAAGAAACACGGTTACCAATTAAAAATGATCATTTTTTTAAAAAAATGGGGAAAATAGATTTAATTCTCAAAAGCACAGCAGTTCTATTCCTTAATTTCAGTAGTGTCATGTAAGTGTAACAGAGCTGAAAACAAGGGCCTGTACATTTAACTTGGTGTAACAGCTCACAGGGGAATTTTTTAAGCATAGGCTGATGATATGACTAATGTTCCATTCTGACAGCCTGCTCTTGACTTAGCTTCCAGTCTTAGAGCTTATGAAGCACAGTAGCATGCTATGCAATGATCAGTTCCCCAAAATAAGCTTAATCTCTGGGGCAGACCACTTCACCCTTCTGTGACTGTTTTATGACTCTTTGTTTTTTCCAATATTAGAGTAATTCATTTTCGTTGTTTTGACTATAAAAATTAGAATACTGAGAAAAGAGCAGAGCTCTGAAATGTTTCAGTTTGGAAACACAGAGTATTTCTCCCCTATCATATCTTGCATGTTTCCATACCTCCTTTCTGTATGCTTACAAGTTATTTTATGTGTTGGATGATGCCAAATAGGGTCTTTACCAAAAATTTAGACAGAATATTCTGGGTGTTAACAGTTTCAGTGAATTATTAAGATGTGATTTGGCAGAGGAGGGTGACATGATGCAAGCAGATTACCCTGAAGAACCCTGGTAAAATTTAGAAATAGAGAAGTTTCAATTATTGCATCTTCTGACACTTCTTATGATTCAATTTTAAAGTTTCATTGGAAAGTAGATTCTTTTCCCACTCAGATGGGTTGTTGAAAATCCCATTTTCCTTCAGCCCTTCTGAACAAACAATGCAAATGCAACACTCTTAGCCTTGCGATGTCGCTTCACACAAGCTACATCTCCAGTCTCAGCTGCTGCTCTATAAATAACTGCACAGCCCTTATAAGAATGATAGACCCACAGAAATGCACCGCCAGTTCTGGAGGCTGCTACACTCACTGCTGATTTTCTGTGGACAGAGGGATGCAGCTGCTGTGTCTGAGTATAAATGTAGTCCTGAGACAGCAAATTTGCAAATTCATTCATTTAAGTCTCTGAATGACAGTTTTGCAGAATAGGTTAAGACCTTACATCTCATTTCTACATACCCGGATGGTGGATGACTCTTTCGGAATTCAGAGAATAAGGCAGTTAAGATGAGACTTTTTAACATATATTTTGCATACCCAAATATTTTAGATAACAATAGAGCCTGCCTTTAATAGGTGAAACTAGCTCTTCAAAGTCAGGGAACAAATCATGGACAAAGAACTGATCAGGAGCCTCTCCAGTAATGTCTGCCACCCAGAACTGATCTGTGTCTTAGTTCAAGACGCTCATGTCAATCCACAATGATAAAAAAAAATAATTTGGGCATGTGGCTTTGGATACGACATTGCCATAAGAAACTTTCTTCAGATTATCAGCCATTTAAATGCCAAGATAATTAAGAAAATAACAAACCCAAAGCTTTTATGTTTGGCATAGTGTCAAAATCTGAGCCTTTTCCTCCTCTTTGGAATTAGTATTGGTTTTTCTTTCTTGAATGAATAGTTACTGTGTTTCTGTGTCATGCTGTCACTTGCATGGATGACTGAATTTAGGAAAGTGAAATGTTTGTAAGCTAAGGATCAGGTGCTATGAGAAGAATAATGATTTCAGTAATACTACAAGCTCTTCAGGATCATACATGTGACTCTGGAACTGGAAAGTTTTCCAAGAAATTAAAATGGAAGTTACAAAAAAGTAGATCTGTAATTAGAGGCAAACAGACTGCTTTATGTTGTATGTATGTATATTGGAGTAAGCAGGTACTTTGCTTGGATGAGGATTCTGTGTGACCATAGAATCATTAAGGTTGGAAAAGACCTCTAAGATCATCTAGTCCGGCCATCAATCCATCCCCTCCATGCCCACTAAATCACGTCCCTCATTGCCCCATCTTCTCCATGTTTCTTGAACACTCCCAGTGGCAGTGACTCCGCCACTTCCCTGGGCAGCCTGTGCCAGTAATCACTTATTCCAGTGCTGCTATCTTCCCTGACATGAGGTTCTGTGCACGGAAGAGGGGACAGTCACCTCCTCAGGAGAGTGTCTATAGGTGTTATCGGTCAAAACTGAGATGTTAAAAGGACAAATGCAAATTGCTCCTGATTTTTGTACTTCCAATAAATCTTCTTGCTTGTTACTTGGTTTCCCCGGTTCAACTTACTATTTAACGAGCTTAGCAGGGTGTGGTTGTTAAAAAGATCTCACTGACTTTATTTTTCACTGAAGTTTTGTTTTCACTGCAGCTCTGGCTTGTTACTTTCCAGCTCTTTATGCAAATCCTGTCAGGCTGTACTCCTGGGTAGAGCTGTTTTGTCAGTCCAGCCATTCAAAAAAAACCCAAAAACCAAACAAATGACAAAATCAATATGTGTTTATCTTTTTTAACAACAACAACAACAACAACAACAAAAACTGATTTGGAGATACACTAATTCATCTGGGCTTGTGCTGTTGCTTCTCTGCAGTTTCAGAGGCACACATAATCTATTGATGATTGTATGATATGATCTGTAGTAACAACCAAACAACCAAACAACCAAAACTAATGTAGAACAAGACTAAAAGGTAGGAGTAGCATTATTCCTTTTATTTTAGTCTTACTGTTTCATCTACCTATCTGTGCACCTGTCAGAGACAAGCCTTACAAAAATCTTTCTTTCAAATGTTATCCAATCTTGGTTTAGGGACATCAGAATATGATATCATGAATGTATCCGCCATGAGTAAGGAAGGACTGATGGCGAAGACAGACAAAGGTAATACACATAGTGGCTTAACCACTATGCGATTTGTTAGATGACCAGTATGAAAGTATAGCTGAGAATAGAAAGGGGATTACTTTCATAATTTGAAGGCTGGTATCCTCGAACTCCTTCTACTGTGCCAGTGATACGTTCCAAGGTAATAACTGTTTTCAGAATGTCACAGGTATTAGTCTTCGCCTATGGTGTCTCCAGATGATGAGCATGCAGAAGGTCAAAGCAGGCTTTGCATGCAGCTACCCACCATGTCATTGGCAGGACGCATATTGTCTGCCACCCAGACTGAGTCAGTGTCTGCATAAATAGGAAGGTTTCAGTACCTTGCACTGAAAGTATTGCAGATCACTACCAAGTGCTCTGCTGCAGGTGACACCAGTTGGTCTGGCTAAGTTCATGGCAACAGTCATCTGCAACTGGGGTTCACACCATGCTAAGTAGCCTGAATGTTTGATAGTTTGAGATCCATGGAGTCATTGTTCTACCCCGGATATGTGGCAGTTCATCCTTCCATGGGCCTGTTGACCTGATTTTTGCAGCTATGGCATGTTCAAAGACAAACTCTCGTCTCATGATACCCTCTCTGATTGCAAATCTAATGCCACTTTCCTTACTGCAATCAGATTTCAATATTTTCTGTACAATAATTGCAAGATAAAAAGGAAGCAGATGGCAACAGGGTGGCTCTGGGAAAACCTGGTAGAACCACTCATACCTTCTCACCAGCTGTAATTCATTTACTCACCCACAGGAACATTGCAGCGAAGGAAGCCCTAGCCATTCTTTTCATGGAAAATCTTCAATTGTAATTTAAAATTGTACATAGTCAGGCTTCAAGACATAAAGCTTCTATTTCCTTGATATAATTCAGTGCTTTCCTCCACAGTCCTTTTCTTTTGGAGCTACAGGTTCTGGCACCCCAGCATATTGAAATTCTATCTGCAGAAATCATGACACTTAGTGACACCTCTATCATTTCATAAGCAGCTCTACCTCTGGCTGACTTCAAAACATTGTCAGCCCTTCTCTGTCCAGGATTTTATTATATCAAGGGAAACTCAGTAAGTTTGTGCTGTCACAGTTACAGCAAATAAATCCATAAGAAATGCTGAATTCTTGGAAATGAAAGCATCCAAAGGATAATCACCTTTGGGTGGTTATCACAATGGTGGTCCACAATGGGGTTTCCCATTTTGGAACATGGCTGGGGATACAACATTGCTGTCTGATACTTTATTCAATTTTGTTATCCCTACTGTATGAGCCAAGGATGGCAAAGCACATAGGATCTGGCTGAGTGCCCAGAAATGGGTAAGAACTGAATAGAGATTGACAAAAAATAAAAAAATAAAAATAAAAAATAAATAAAACCTCTGGGTGCCGTCCGTCTGGATCTAGTCAGTGCAGTCCTTACTGGTGATAAATTGCATAATTTTTTTGGTGGTCTCTTTTTCATGCAGATCTAGATGATTCTTTCTTAAAGTGGCCTAAAATAAATAAATAAACAAACAAACAATCAAATAAATTAATTAATGAGACATCCACTTTCAGTGCTCTTTTTTCATTTTGGGTGCACTCACTGTAATGCTGGCTTGACAGTCCCTACACTGCCACAGGCTCATTAACATTGCCTTTCTTGCAGACTCTCTCTACAACACAGGTCATAGGCTTAAATGTCAGTGTAAAGAAATGGAGTTGTGGAGACAGACTGCCCATGACACAGGGGTTGGAATTGTATCATCTTTAAGGTCCCTTCCAATCCAAGACATTCAGTGATCCTATGCTCTTATGAAAGTGTCCATGGTTGGGTTTTAAACTTTTGGCTAATTGACCTCACTGTTAAGAAGAATATGCCAAGCTTCCAATTTCAATTTTTGTGGCTGAAGCTTATAGTTGTTAATTCTTGTTATGTTTTCTTCACACTGGATGAAAGATCACTATTTATTCCTCATTAGAACTCTGTAATCAATTCAACTCTCCGTCATCTCTCTGATAAGCAGAGCAGATCCAGTTCTTCAGGTCTCCCATAGGAACACATGTACTTCAGGCCTCTGTTTACTTTTGTAATAAATTTTTGAGTCTGTTTCAGTTTTTCCAAGTCTAGCTGACGTATCTGGATATGGCGTTCCTCTTGATTTTAAATATGAGGCATATAGAAGTTACAAATAAACAAATGAATAAGTGATCTCTATTCCTCCTCTATCATTGGATGATTTAAAATCCTGATAGTATACTATCTATGCCATTCAATTTGAAGATCCTTCTGAATGCTTTGTGCATTACAGTTCCTAAATCCTTTTCATCATATAGTCCACCCTTCTGTGCTTTGACTTTCATCCCGCTTCCTAAGTTGATGTTTGAATCGAATGAGTTTTCTTTTTACCTGCTTGGGTGGGTGCAAGTTGGCCTGGATTACGTATTGTTCATATGATAGCCACAGCCTCACAGTTATATATCATTCAGGCAAAGATTTAGGGCACCTGCGAACTATATAGTGATTTTAAATGACATAGTTAACAATAGCAAGAGAAATTGTGCAGGTGCAAGAGCAAGTGTAAGGGCAAGGAAACATATCGTTCCCTCTTTCTGCTTCATTAGAGGGTGTACATCTGTGCTTGACAGGGAATTGTGAAAGTCTGAAGCAAAGCAGTCAGCTCAGATTTCTTCACAGAGAAGCACTCTTCTGTCTCTTTCCTCCTTTACAAACTTTTGTCAAGTCTTGCAAAAATCCAATTATTATCACATGAATATGCTACTATGTTAGTCACAATAAATATATTGGTGTCATTAACAGGAAAAAGAAAACAAAATTCTGAGATTGAACTAGAATTTTTTTAATGTACTGTAGGAAAAGAAAATCCTTGACAGACTCAGGTCTTGAAATGACAGGAGAAGGTATTCATTAGAAAGGCTCTGCTAAAGATGCATCTTTATGAGGATAAGTGAGTCAAAACAATGTCTTTCTTTAACTCAATGTAAAATCAAGAAATAAATACGGAAAAAAACAAAGGTAATTTATGTCATACTGGGAACTATTTCATTTTCATGTTCTTTTTTTTTTTTTTTTTTTCCTGGGAAAAATATCCTGTAGATTGTTGCTGTCTTCTCATGCTGTCACAATTGTATTCTAATGGCTTTTTAGGTTTCAGTGCACTGCAGTCTGAGTTTTCCTGCCTATATGTACTCAGCAACAAAGACAGAACAGCCCCCATCCACAGTGAAAACACTTTCTCAACCAACATGATACATGTATTTACAGCAGAATTTCGTTCAAAGCAAAGGAGCAAGCTCATAACACTGAATCTCGTTTTCTCATATCTCTTGGAGAGCATAATGCTCCAGTGCCCCCAGTTTGAGGAAAACACATTTCAAAGATTTTCTAGAAGAGATCAACTGATGTGTTTAAATGTACCATTGAATAATGGAATAGTTATGTCAGTTCAGCTGCAAACAAATAAGTAATAAGCTTTGGAGACAGACACTAGGCTCATGGAAATGCATTAGCAAATACAAATTGTTTTCTATGTAGACCAAAGTTTCCTTCCATAGATTTATGGCAGATCCTAAATGCTTCTCTAGGGCTCTTTGTTTTCAAGGGAGAGAAAAGAAAAAAAGAAAATCTCTTCAGCACTCCTGCATTCACATACACTTTGCATGTACTTCCAAATTTTTTCTTTATTTATGCCAATAGTTATTTGTGTCTCTTACATCAACTCCAGCTGGACCCAGGGTACCAAGAAGATAATAATTTTTGCTTATAAGACCTCTTGCCCTCACCAGGCTGGAGTGTACACTGTCAATATTTAATGTTGGCCATGTAATATCCTTAGGCTAGTTTGGCTGTGACAATACTGTCATAATGACAATGGAAGTTACTGACATAGCATGAAGAGTTAACATGAGAAAGGACTGTGAACCTTAACAGTTATTTTATCTGTTTGTTTTCCAACTGTACTAGCTGGGCAGTGAAAGATACCATGCTTTGCTGAAAACCTTGGCTCTCTTATAGCTATAAGATTATAAGCTACCTTGAGATGAAAGAACAGCATTATCATAATTGCTTTGTAGTGAATTTGCTCCATTATATGAATATGTATGATTGTTGCCAGTATTTCTTCCCTGTTTCATATGAGAGAACTGCTCACTGCTATCTAATTTCAAACCAGCTATAGGAGGTCTTGAAAGACATAACTGACTAAAGGTAATAATTGGGTTTGTCTAAAAGTTGCTTGTAAGATATGTTTAATGTGTGCTAAATACACCGGGGAACTTGCATAGAATTTAATAAACTCACAAATAATTTACTTGAAAGCACATCTAGTTAGGTTTAATATTGTCTGTTAAGATTCTCTTTAATTTCCCTCAGAGCTTTCTACTCACAATAAATATTTTTGCAATTGTTATACAGCAAAAGTTGGATTTTGCTTATTTTCACCTAGTAGGCAGACAGAGGAGATAGAAATAAGTGTTAAGAATAATAATTGAGGTTGTATTTCTGAAATGACCAGAGTTGTTGACCTGGAGTATGGGAAAAGTTTGAGGAGAGAAATGCTTGATTTGTATTTCAGAGTTAAAACAGGGCTAAGATTTATTTTTTATAAATCTTTGATTTTGTTGTACACTGTAAGCACAACCTTGGAAAATTGCTGCAAGATGCAGAAGGTGAGTGGACAATGACAGCCCTGACTGGCACCAATGTCAGTGAAACTGGTCTCCATCTTCTAAGATGACGTGTCACAGGAGAATTCAGCTGAGATCCTTGAACTCTCTAGAGCCTACTAGGAGAATGGTCCTTGTTGTATTAGGAAGTATTGCTTACTTGCTGCGAGAATGAAGCACAAGATGCTTTTTCAGAACTAGATAAGCCAGACAGTGCTAAAGAACAAGTCATCCAGAAATAATATCACCCTCCAGTAAATAATAACTAGCACTGATGCAGCATAAATGGCCAAAAATAAATTTGCATACCTACAGCTGTCAGGTGCTGCAAGGTCCATGATACATTCAAAAGTGGTAAGATGATGTACCTTTAATACTATTTAATACAGCATTTCTGATAATATTACTCTTGATAATAGGCTGAGTTCTAATAATCTTGGACCTAGTTATAATAATTAGTAGTTGCTTTAAAAATCTTGTACAGATCTCAGTTTGCTTGTATATGTACTTTTTTTTAATACATTTTTTTTAATAGATCTCAGAGATCTGTTTAAGGCAATCCTAATTTTTATTTGGGCCAGAAAAACTGTATCAATATTTCAAATTCTTTGGGATGAATTATCCTTGCATTATGAGTTTGGAAAGTATAAATAAATGAAAGAACATAATAATATTTGATGTAGAGAAGTATTTATGTCCAGAAGTATCTAAGAGTTTGTGGATAGCCTCTGATGTTTCTATATCAGAGCTATTCTTTCCTATTAGTAAGAGAACATGCTCAGTTGCACTGGAGAGGGTATTACGTGGTTTCTGTTCATCATTCAGAAAGTCTATTTAAATTCATTAAATCATACTGAAGTTCTAAGAAGGTTCTAAAGGAATTATCTGGGAGCATTTTTTCACCTCCCGTTTATCCTCATAGTCCATGTGGCATTTTTTTCCAAATAAAAGATCACCTGCCACAAGTACTTACCAATTCCCAGAGAGATTGTGTTGTGGTTTAATCTGGCAGGTCGCTAAGCACTACACAGTCTTTTGCTCACTCCCCTCATTCCCAGTGAGATGGGGAAGAGAACCAGAAAAAGTAGAATTTATGGGTTGAGATAAACTATTTAGTAAGATAATGAAAAGGATAATAAGAAGTGACACACAAGCATTGGCTCAGCCCTCCCCAACCAACAACCAGTGAGCCCCCCAAGCAGGGGAAGAGAAGAGTGATGGATTCCCACCTCCATCAAAACTCCTTTCACATGATGTTATATGGTATAGAATGTTCCTTTGGCCAGCTTAAGTCAGCTGTCCTAGTTCTGTTCCCTTCTAGCTCCTTGGGCCCTTCCCCGTAAATGGCATTGTCTCTGTATATAGCACTACTCAGCAGCAGCTGTAAACATCAGTGTGTTATCAACATTGTTTTCCTTATAGAACCAAAACATAGCATCATATTCAGCATGCCAAAGAAAGCAACTGCATCCCAGCCGAAACTGAGGTGGGTTGAAAGAGAACTAGACGTCAAGGGAAAAAAAAGCTCTACAAAAGTTATCTCTGCAATGTCTGTGTGCTTGGCTATTTTCTGCCTAGTGCTTATCTTCATGGCTACTCTTCTCATTCACTAAGAAGAGAAGAAATATGATGGATTTCTTTTAATAACATAATTAAAATATGCATAGACTTCTCTAATTTTTGAGTGTTGCTTTCAATAGTGAGAAATTTGTTTTAAGATAACAAAAGTTTTCCACAAAGTTAAATTAAAAAAAAAACAAA
>JAPSGF010000032.1:6820853-6837793 GCA_035772895.1 Perdix hodgsoniae
AAAAAAAAAAACACAGTTAGAACCTCTGGCTGAATCTTAATATTTTGATTTGTATCCTTTCTCTCCGTATGAATAATGAATCAAAATGCAAAGAAGGGGTATGGATGTTGGCAACAGATGTCTGAATGCATCTGCAGTCTTCAGGCTGTCACTGGAGCACAACTTTAATAGAGTGCGTTTGTGAAAAGAAATTTTCTTCCAAACAGAAAAGGAAGAGAGGATTAAAATTAACTTAAGTAAGCTGTGAAAACAGAGGGTGGAAACCAAGACTTAAAGCGTACATGCATCCAAGGAAAAATGGAATTTGGAGAATTCTCATCTGGAATAAAATCCACCTAATCCACTGACCCTCGCCAACAACTGGATTGACCTGATCTGTCTGCTGCTGGTTTTCATCTGATCTATTGTAGGAGCACTGATTGTCTGCACAGAGAGCAATCATAGGGACCCAACCATAACAGACAAATATGTAAGAACTGCTTTGTATACAATGGTCCACTGGGTCTAACACATTCATTTATGCAGTCTAGAAGGTACACAACCCTACACCTCCTATTCCAGAAAATACAAGAACAGGAATTAAGAAAATGGCCCAGAATCTTCAAAATATCAAAAGGTGAAGAAAAGAGCTGTTAAAGGGCGTGACTGCATTTACAGAGTTCTGATTCTACTCAAAACCATCTTTTCTCCATCTCTGCATGTCACTACATGACTTAATTTCCTTTAAAACTCCTTTAACATCTTATTCCATCTGATCACAAAAGCAGACCTATTAGTTATGACTCTCCAAGTCTGAAACTATTTTCAGCTGACAGGATTTCCTGAATCTGACATGGTTATCCACTTAGGAATACTTTATAGATCTCTCTCTTCCAGTCTTCTCCAATTCCCTTGATTTTGACAAAGAGTTCCACAAATTTATTACCTGCAACTTGAAGAACTTCCTTTTGTTTATCGTGAATACAATTCTTTTAATTTCAGTTGAAACAAAATTCTGTTCATTGCTCTTCATGTTTGTTATCAAAAATCTCTTAGGCATACCTGCAGTCTCTCTTTCTCTCTTTTCTCTCTTTCTCTCTCTCTTTCTCTCTCTCTCTCTTTTTTTTGTTTGTTTGTTTTTTCCTGGAGGATGGTCATATTGAGAAAGATTTTTCTCTGCACTGCTAACAAAAAGCCCAAATACTGAAATAATAAATTGAACTAATGTGAAGTAATAGGATGGAAAAACTGAATTGCTGCATGAAAAGTTTCTTTTTCTCACAATCAGTGAGGAATGCAACTGTGGGATGGTCATTTCTTACAGCTTCCTAATTACCAGGTCTGATTCAGAGCAGCTTGAAACAGCTTGAAGAGCCTTTTATCTGATACATCTGATATACAGCCATTTGAAAGAAAAAAAAAGAACACTTTAACTAAATTATTCTTATAAACAGAGGGTGACATTTTCACCCAATGTATCCAGGTTACTTTAAATCATCGAAACATTTCTTAATATAACATGGTGCTGTCTTGTACTCTGTGAAACTCTGGAGAGGTTGTTAAGAAATCTCAAAAATCAAAGGACCAGAGGGAAAGTCAACAGAACCCAGGCCTTGATACTGTATCCATGGGGCTCCACAACAAATACTCCCAATCTTTTCTCCATGTTAAAAGCGGATCCATTTTTCAATCAGCAGGACCATCTTTCTTACTGGATGTATGAAATAGTGGAAGATTGGAAATTCTCTAAAAAAAACAGTGATATTTCAAGGTTAGAAGTGGGTGACTGCTAGAAAAAATCTCATTAAGATAGTTACACACTGAATAACATTTGTCTGTGACAAATTCTAATTACGTAACTGATTACTCAGATGTCAACTTAGACCAGGGGACACTGTGGAGATAAGAATGCCATCATACCAGGAATTCTGCTAGCAGCAGTGTGCTCTATGTCAAAGCCAGTGAAAGAGCAAAAATGGGAAATAAAGACATCCCAAAGTGACATGGCTTTCCTGTAGCTGTAGTAAACATACTGGCATTGTAGCTCTCCTAATCCTTCCTAATACTTCCTCCACTTTGAATGAAATGACTTCATATTTGCTTTCCGTTATTTTCTATTGACTTTATTATTAATTTATTAACATTTATCAATGTTTAAGTTTATTAATTATTGATGTTTTTAACAGTATTTCCTCACTGGAAAATTACAGTAGGTTAACATTTGAGTTGAACACATGCCAAATAAAAACTGTGAAAGAAATGTCAAGTCCAAAGAAGGGAATATTAGAAAACAACTGCTAAAAAGGTATTTAGCATCAGAATCATAAAATGCATGAATTGTTCATTTGTTACAGAATTCACACACAAAAAGCAATTGCTTTGATCAAATTTTGACTTTGATGGAGTTCACATAGTAATCCCAGTTCTTTTCATGTAGTAATCAAACTCAGTTCACATTTCCAGTACTGCAATGAGCTACCCATGAACAACTTACTAATTAGTTCCTTTGCAAGATCGTACACATTCTTTTGAGAGAAAAAAGAAACAAATGCAGTACGTTTCTTAGTTTACTAGTTATCAATCATTCTCTCAGTTGTGTTCTAAAGGCCCTCAAACACAAGCCATATTGATAGTTGCATTTTTTCCTTTCACATTTTTGCTTCAGTTATATACAGCCTTCATCTTCATTTGTTAAATTCTTGAGTTGCGGTACTATTACCCCATGTCAGCTCCAGACATTGAAAGAGTGATTTTGTGTGAATGCAGTGCTCGCTATGAGAACTTTCCCTGACAAACTGGAAAAACAAACTCCCATTTGAAAATATGACCAAGTGCAGCATGGAAGCAATGCTTCAAGCTCCCTGAATCAAGAGATGAGAAGGAACATCATTTTTTAAGCACTTTCTCCTAAATGTCTTTTTTGACTCTTCCAAGGAGTACAATACTTGATGTGAGATAATTTTGTTATGGTCACTGAGAGATGAGTCAACATTACCAATTATTTCAGCCATGAGTGAATCTTATTCACAGTCAGTATGGGTGAAATTGGATCCATGGACTTCTTTTTTCAGTGATGGTAAATGTAAGAGAAGTGGATGTGGTAGGATGTGATCGCATCTAAAGATGTGATTCTCTGAAAATTAATCAGTATAGCCCATTTCAGCAAAATATTTAAGCAAAAAAATTTTTTTTTGTATGCTTACTTGCATAGAAGCTGGCAGAACTGAAACCCACAACCTAATAATGTTCCTACTTATTCCCCTCTGTAGGCAACATTTTAAAGAAGATAAAAGATTCTATGCAACCTCAAGATATGTGCACAGACATCCTCTCTCTCCTTCTCCCTAGTGACTCAATTTATTTGTTAACCTATACTAAACTGCAAATCATAGTGAGCAGTCTGTACAAGGAAAAGAAGGTGAACAAAGCCAGGAGACTCTTCAAAACAGCCCCAAGAAATATGTGATGAGATATCTGAGCTACAGACATGACTTGCCTAGATGGATATTTAGTCTTTGAAGTTGTGACCCTACGACATTTCTATGCCTCTCAACTACATCCATTTTCTTTTAAATCCTGGTTTGTACTCCATTTTCTTTTCCTACTCACTACTTCCCTAAAACAAAGCCTTGCAACTGATTTTTTATAACAACCTAGAGAGCAATCAGTAGTTTCTGAAATTTAATACAGCACTTTGTTAAGTTTGCACATGGAAAAACAATTCCATGGGTACAAATATTGGGCCCGGGGCTGCTTTGACTCCTTCAGAAATGGGTGGAGGAAAATTCTCTTGCATTTTGTTGTGCTGTGTAGCAACAGGGGTCAATAGTTACATGCTTTATGTTGATCAGTAATTAAAGGCACATTGTTGGAAAGTATTATTAGTTGGGGCATTTTAACTGTACAGACAAGTGAGGAAACTGAAATACCTATTTACTGAATGGTTTTCACCAGAAATGTACTAATGTCTGTAAGAAGCATATAATTCCTAGTCCCTGCAATGCTTTAACATGCACTCATTAGAATGGGCTCATTTACATTTAATTCTAGAGAATAAATGCCCTATTGCCACTGCCCACCTCAGCCAAACCCCAGCTGCTCAGAGGGCTGTGTGAGGCAGAGGCTCAATCACATCTCCCACTCTCCAGAAGTACTGATCAAAAGACATTTCACTGCAAACACACTGTCTCCTTCCTGCAAGATGTGGCAGGGCCAGCCTCAGCGATGGCAAACAGGAGGTTGTGGAAGATATGGAGTGACAGCTGAAGGAGAGGTGCTGGCAAGCCTAAAGATGGTACAGATGTTGAAGCAGAGACTGAATAAGAAAAATAAAAGTGGCAGATCTGAAGCAAGCTTGCCCATGATTTATGCTGAAGGTGGCTCTCATTGTGAGGCACCCAGCCCCTCTTCACGAGCATGCCACACTCCTTCCTTGCATGCTCTGTTTAGCAATGAAGTCACTGACCTTTTAGTTGTCCTCAAGATGCTTCCAAGGAATGAGCATAGGTTGTTTCCACCTCCTCAAATGCTGGCTGTCATCTTGATGTTAACTATTGTGGGTTCATATCATTTTTAATGTTCATCTCTGGAGTCAAGGGATGAATGAAAGGGAATAAAACGTATCCGAAGTTGCAATTATAAGGCTACTCTAAAACTATAAGAACTGAAAATCCAGTTTAAGCACAAGAGAAAAAGTCAAAAGGAAAATATCCTTCCTGAGGATGTTTCCTCATGCACAGCCTAATCCGTGATAGTGAATAGTAGCTTTGGGACACCTAATAGTCTACTATGCAAAGTTTAAACCATTTTGGAATTCGTTATCTTTTACTTCAACTCCTGAACACAGAATCCATAAGATCAGTTTAAGTTCCCAGATCCTGCCCTTTTTTTGTTGTTGTTTGTTTGTTTGTTTTGTTTTTCTGTGGTTTTTTTTGGTTTTGTTTTTATTTTTGTTTTTTAGCATTGGATTTGTCTATGGAGAGTCACGAAGAACACAGAATAGATTGCTCAGATATTTCAAGAGAAACACTAAGGAGGCAAACAATGTCTATGATTAAAATATATTCTCCCTGTGAACTGAGGGAATATAGGGCAACAATCAAAGCAAAACAAAACAAAGTTCTTAATGTGCTATAGAGCTGTCATGTAAAGGTAAAAAAGAAACGTGTTTTCATTATGTAAGCCAGAGATTGCAAAAAATGCCACAGAATGAATGTCCCCAGCAGAAATCCAATTTTGTTTTCATCATTGCTTTTTCACCAGGAGGTGGGGCTGTTAAGCATCAAATTTATTTTTGACTGTACAAAAAAAGCTGTTGGTAAAATGAAAACTGTCTTTCTCTGTCCCTCCAAAACTCACTGTGAAAGTGTGAGCAAAAAGCAGAACTTTCTGGATATTTTATGAACTGCTTTCATTTTCTTGTACAAAAATGGAAATAACTTTAAAATGCTTGTGCAGTAGTTTAAATGAACTGCCTCTAGGAGTGAATTAAGAACCAATAGCTAATTAAAACATACATTAAATTGAGAGACTCAGGAGGTATGCAATTATTACTATTCCCAAATTTCTATTGAGTATATTGCTAGGAAAGCTCTGCAAATCCATTGCAAGGATTAAGTCACAAAAAGAAATCACAGGACCTTGCAAAGTGGCTAATTGCATAATGAAAAGATAACTACTTTTAAGGCCATTTGATTCCCATTCTAACAAGCTGCCAAGAGGAGTGAAAACAGCATTAGTGCTGCTTTCTCAGAGCCTGGGCTGAAGAAAGTGTTTATTTTTACAGTGCTTCCTTGATTTCACTATCTGTAAGGGAGATACTGTATACCCCTTGGAGTGGGAAGGTTAGGAAGGAAGGAAGGAAAAGTGTGTGGCAAAGCATGAACCCTTGCCTTATGCATTAGCTGCTGAAATAAGGTGCTATTATAACATAGCTGTTTGTCAGAATTATATTGCAAGCTTTGAAGACTCAGTCTTCTATTTCATAAAAAGACACGTGATGAGCTTATAATTATTGGATGCAGATTTGTAGATGGAAGTATTTGAAAGAATCCTTGTCCCCATCATACTATGCTGCAAGTTAACATGGCAACAAACATAAATGGTTATCATGCTGTGCTGATCTTCATCTAAACCTGCAGAGAAAGAATTTCTGAGGGAAATCATCAGAGACTGTCAGTCCTTTTCACGTCCACATGGATTCCCTGTGTACAGAAAGCTGAAGTCCATCCAGTGAATTTTAACAGATGTCCATTTAGGCATTTGAAGAACTCTTTCCGGCTGTAGGACTTAGGTTGATCCCTTTAAAACAGCCACATCAGCAATGACCCTGACCTGATCACAGTTCCAAAGTCATTGTCAGGACTTAACTAGCTGAAAGAAAATCATCAAGATGTTTGCATTTACCAGGGAGGGTACACCCACTAGACAAGCAAAGTCAAGAATTATTTCCGGCCACTGCTGCTATTGAGTTCAGGAGTAATGACTGATCATTGCGTCCTGCGGCAGTCACAGCATCTGCCAGCTCATCCGAATGCTTCCTCCCACTCACAACACAGCACTTCCCTCTCCTCCTAGATGACTCATGCTCTGTTCACAACCATCTACAGCCCAGTCAGTGGCTGCTAGGCACTAGGAATACAGAATAACTAAAATTGGGCTTTGGGTGTTGTAGTGAGTTGTAACCACAACATATGGAGGGTAATGAAGCCCCTAATGCTGCTTAGTCTCCTCTGTGGCTTCATCTAGGTACTGTGAGAGGTAGAAAATCGTGAGTAAGAAGGTTTTTGCGATAGTCAGATGCTTTGTGTTGTGTGTTGCCTGCAAACATGAACCAAAGTTATTAACCTCATGAGTTTGAAGGTTTTTGTAGTATATTTGTAATCAGAAGATCCAGAAATTAAAGATTAGTTTATTCAAATAAGGGCAGATAGCTTGTTCTTGTCCATCAGTTGAAAGAGAGCTTTAGACAAGTGGTGGGAATTTCATTTTCATATCTAAATGGAAACAGACATGAGGGTATAACCAGTTAAGACTTCCAGGAAGTCCAACAGAGTGATAACCCAAATGGTATAGCAGCATGCTCTGCTTGGTGATTTTACTTCTTGTCTGACTGTTCAGCATCCAAGTTTTAAGTTCTGGGCTTACAAATCATAAATCTAATTCTTTAGTGATCAAAGATTTCCTTTGAGATCTCAGATTTGTAACTCCAAAGAGTTTTGAAATAGGTCACTCAAAAAGTGATGCCTTCTGTTTATTTCCATGGGAAATACAACAGACACAAACCACAACAGCACTGTTTGATAGAACAAATTCTCCACTACAAAGAACTATATTCAAATAGTCACCACCGTTAGCTATGCATTTCACTGGCTCTGGAATTTTGAACCTTCAGCTCAGTCAGTATTGTGATGTAGTGGTCAGAGTTCATGGTTTGTCCTGAACCAATCTCAAAAGACAGAATCTTGAACTTCCTCAAATATGAATGGGGAATCCATATGTGACCACTCCATGGACTGTCAGTTTGACTGTTGCTCATAGTGGTGGCACCACATCACTGCTAATGATGTAATCCAGGAAAAAGCCACCTTCACCCTCATATTGTTAAACAGGTCCCAACAAACTCACGCACTGCATTCTTTCTGTTCCTGTGTGAGCATTCATTGAGAGCCACCTGCCACAAACTGTGGTAGTCCAACGTTGCCTACCATTGTTTCCAAGAAATTCAAGCCAATATTTAGCTCTGTACACAATTCCTATGTTGAAATCTGCCAATTCATGCTGATGAGCTGATCAAAATGTTCTTCATTTCATAATGTGACAGCTCTGCATGGTTGTCCAGAACCTGGCTTGTCTTTCACATCACAGTTCATGTCACAGTTTGAGTAGTGGTAGCAGAACAAGATGAGGACATACAGCTAGGGTGTGGGTTAGTGGGATTCTTCTCCCTTTTTTAGTGAATATTTAGATATGATATATAAAATAGATTAGATATTAAAAGAACAAGTCAGAGGTTGAGATGTCATTAGTTCAAAGGGCTCTATGATATGCATTTCTACAGAGGGATGGAACATGAAGTCTTCTCATGTACAAGATACTTGGTGTAAGTGCTCTAAATGCAGAATCATTACTTAATAGATAAAATATTTTGTCCATTTCCACACTCTGCTTTCTGATTAGAATTTGAAATTATTCAACATTCCTGGAGATTTTAAAATAATAGCAGATTTTGTGGTGTATATTTTTGCCTTATGCCTTTGCTTGAAGACTTTGAAGTGCTGATATCTCAATGACATGCAAGATATCTTGGCAGACCTTGGCAAGAAATATGTGAAGCTATCTTTTCAGAGATGTTCGATTCCTACTGTAAAACATTTGGACCAGTAGGAGCATAAATTCATAAACTATTTTGAGGTGGAGATTTTTATTGTAGTGGAATATACATAGTGTAGATGGGAGTCTTACTGTGGATACAGTGAAGCCAAAATTTCATCCTGCATCACAACTTATGTTAGATTTCTTGCATATAGCATGTTCTGAAATGATCATTGTGGGCTTATTGGGAGTAGTCCTATTTGAAGCAAAGCAAAATGACTGACCTAAGAACTCCTTCAATGTCATTAGCCATGTATGATTTTCACTTGTCTATTTTTCTCTTTACTTTTTGCTCGTGGTCAAATTACAAACACCCAGTGTGTCCAGTTTTCACTTTCTGAACCTGTTTTAGTTTCCATAATTCTTTTTTTCATTTTCCTTAGCTATCAGCAACTTTCTAGACCTGAACCATACTTTACCTCTGGCTGAAATTTCACACTCCTTTAGTATTAAAATTTGAACTGGGAACATTAAAGCTGAATTGTCAGATAGTTTGAGGCTACAGTTTAACCTGCGATTAAGCAGACTCATTCTGGTAGGTAATGTCTTGCAGTATTTTTACTGTCAGTGCTCAATATTTTCTTCGGTTATTTAAAAGTTACTTACAGCTTAAATAATTAACTGCAGTTTTTGCATGACATTACAATTTTATTTATTTATTTATTTATTTTTTTCCCTCACACAGTCATGGCTAAACTGATTGGAGAATCTTGGGACAAAATTGCTGTTTTTTCTGCATTTCACATGACTGAGCAAATTATCAGGTAAAGCAATGTTGTAGTGAATCTCATTCAGGCAAGAAAAGTTGTATAAGTAAGGCAAAAACAAGTATTTGCATTCTTACTTAAATCTGAATTCATCATAAAAAAGAAGAAAACACACAAATGTTCATATTTTGAACTTTCATATGCTTTCTCTGATCCCTTTCTGTATCCGGTAAAAAGAAAGTCTGAAAAGATGAGAAGGGAATACAGATATAAATTTCACAGTGCAATATTTGCATTTTATTTTATTGCTGTTGATCTGTAAAGTTGTACTGCATGTTAAGATTTATGATCCTTTATCATCACAGATTTTGGTCCCCACACTGAGAGGTTATGATATTGTAAATTCTATCATCTTTGTCTCACTAATGAATTGTGTCAGTTTACATCCATGAATTCCTAGCTCTGATGGCCGTGTTGTCTTTCCTTTCAAGTAGCAACATTTTCAAGCAGATATCATGAAACAGGGGGACAAGGTTGGATCAGGATGCTGCTGTCTTCTTTGTGCCAAAAAGCACAGACCTCTTTCAATTAAATTTTGTCCTTAGAAATTGATTATAAAGACAATTCTCATTTAAAAAAAAAAAAAAAAAGTTTTATAAAACTTATAAAAAAAACTTTTTATAAAACTTTATAAAAAGAAACAAATGTTACATGAAAAAGAAATTTAAAAATGCCTTTTTTTTTTTTTTTTTTTTACAGCTGTTACATGTTCATTGCATAGTTTTGTGTTGGTATCAGCAGACTTACCTTGTTCTTGATTTACTTTTCTACTTCTATATAGAGAGAACATATAAAAATACATCTATATATGTGTTCTTGATAGTCTTATTCTTACTACACAGGATGATTAAATGTTTCGTGGATGATGGATGCATGTTGTACATCTTACCAGAACATGACCCAGATAGCACTGCAGATGGTTATGCAGTTTTGGCTGTGTGTTTATCTCTGCCTTTAGCTTTCCCAGGGCACAATTTATGAAGTTATCGGTTCACTTTTAAGCCTTCAAAATGTATTTAGAAGCAGTAGAAATGAAGCTGCTTTAGTTCACCAGCTGTTATATGCTGTCTCATTTACGCTGATGCAACCGAGGAGTCATGCCATTCTCCTCTTTAGAGTTTTATTAGATTTACTGAAATAAAAACAAGAATTTGGCCCTAGATAGGACTGGATACAAAGAATGCTTATTATCGAATATATAAAAGTTGCTTTCAGTTTAGTTTTTATCAGTTAAACAAAGAAAAGAATTTTTGCTCTCTATTCTCTGCAAACTGTGGTGTATTTTTTCCATTTACACAAGGAGCTTTTTTTTTTTAACTTCTTTACATTTTTTTTCTGTTTAAGAGTGACAGAAGCCTTCCTTTCTTTTGAAGCTGTTGGAACCATTAAATACTGCTGAAATAAGAAACAAAATCCAATACAAAAACCTCAAAACCTCGGAGGGGGATGGAGAAAGCTATTCCCACATTATACAATATGGACTTGGGGCTTATAGATAAAAGAGCCTTTCAAAAAGGCAAACATGTTGGGGAGGAAACAGTAGGAATCATACTTGGGCATCCTGCACTACAAAGGACAGCTCTGTGGGTGTTCAGCCTTTTCCAACCCAAAAAAGACAACCAGCAAAACCTAGTCCCTGTTCTTTCTCCTGCCCTCTCGATTCTATTTCTTCCACCCCTGCTCACCAGAAGAGCAAGCAGAAATACAAATTGTTTCATAACCACAGCGCACTTTATTGTCATAAAGGGCAAGAAGCAAATCAGAGGAGAGATCAGGGAAAAAAAAATAAAAATTGAGGGACCAGGAAATAGTGCTCTACTGAGATGTCTTTGTATTCTCCTCGTTTGTAACAGGACATCAGGATTTGTCTGACAGGTTCCTTTCTGCTGCTGAGCTATCTGATTTACTTAAAATCCTCCCCACTCTATTGCTTCTGTAATTTTGTTTTGTTGAATTTAATTTTTATGCTCTCATTTCGTTCCCAGAAGTGATACTTCTTTCACAGTAAAGTCCTTTTGCCTATCCCTGACTATAAAAGAGACTTGAGACACACTGATTTAAGGAACTCTGCACTGTCACGATAGCTGTGAAGGAGCTTAATGATTCTGAAAATCTAGTTCTATAAATACATAGGGTTTAATTTACTCTCTGTGAGACCTCTGTCATTCACGTGTTGCTGTTGTCCAAAGGAGAAAATAGTGTTCTCACTGAAAGAGCTCTTAGCAGAGCCTGAGGTCATATGGCAGGTGAGATGGCTGCCCAGGCACTTTCACACTTGGTCAATCAGACCAAGGTTTGGATGGGATCAGATTCCCAAACCACATGGAGCCCAGTATGACTACAGCTGCTCTGAGCAAGTGAGATGTCTGAATGCATGGCCAGGCTTTCAGTGATTTAGGAAGGGATCATGTGAAATCAGCATTTTGTGATTTTAGAACATAAGAATATTTTACTCACATATGACAGTCCAGAGCAGAACTTGTGAGATAGAGCTTGCAAGCTCTGCTGTAAGCACAATCTGGATGAGGAATTTCTTGGTTCTTCATACTGCAGTCGTGTACTGCTTTCAGTATGTCCTGTCAAATAGTGTGACCACTTTGTAGGTACATTATCTGTGCATCTGAGCACTACAAAGAAGACTGTGGAGGAAGTTCTTGTGCTTCGGAACATGGAATTATTGTCTCTACGTGGGGAACAGAGGGGGGTGTTCACTTGGGAGCACCTAGAGGTTGTAGGATTTCCCTGCACAATAGTGCTTCTCAGACCACCTGACCATACTATTCTGATGCTTCAGTGAAACCATTTGATAAGGCAGGCATTTTCCTTCAGCTTTTGTTTCTGATATCTCCTTTTTTTGTGGTGTTTTTTTTTTTGTTCCATGTCCTCATGAGGTATTTTAGAAACCAGTCAATAGAATAAGATAAGCTTTATCCTTTCTTCACAATGTTACTTTCTTTGTTAGTTCCTTAAAGGCAACTCCTTAGTTCAGCTTTTTTCTTTCCTTATGGGAAACTGTTCCATATTTTGCTCTACAAGAAGAGGAAATTTATTTATTGATTTTTCCTTTTTTTTTTTTATTTTTTTATTTTTAGATAAAAATAGGGCATACAAAAAAGTAAAAAAGGTCTGTAAAACGAATGCTTTTCAACACCTAGTTGATATGGACAGTAGTGGCAATTTACTGCCAACAGCATAGCAGCAGAGCTTCCATGGTCCAGAGCTTACCGTGCCCTGCTGTTCTGTTCATTACTACTAAAGGAAAATATCCATAGGAAAGGAATAATATTGTGAGATTTTTTTGTTGGTTTAGGTTTAACTCAGTTTAGATTTCTTTGCTTCTCGATATTATCTGGAAAAGCACAAGTGCTGAAAATATCCATGCAGATACTACATTTTTATGAAAACAAAGCACAAAGAATTTCACTTAGCAATATAATCATGCAATATAAGTAAGTAAAGTTCATGCAACCATGACATAGCAAATGCCTGTGGGTGCTGCTGTGACCTATAAGAAATATATACAAAGGCATACAGATATCAAATGAGAAAGAAATTTCTAAGAGGGAAATAGCTTATTTTAGTGCAGAGACAGCTGAGTTTCAAAAAGTATGTGACAAGGACAGAACTCATTTCTGGTTCATCTTTTATTTGTGCAATCAATACTACAAGATATTTTAATCTATAAAAATGCAATTGGATATGATTACACTGTTTTCTTGCAATCTAAATAAAGCAAATATTATGTTTATGTCTGCTTGTCAATTAAGTAGTTTCTTGTAACCTTTTTGCCTGACAAAAGCCTAGACTCAGTTTTTGTCATGCATCTGATAATGTCTGCTTGTAGAAGTTCCTGTTAGCCTAACTTGTTTGCCTCTACTCCCTGAGGTGTTTCTCCTGCATGCTGATCTCATACTTTTCCCTTTCTGTCTAACATGATTATAATATGGTTTCCCAAACTGTTACATATAATACTATTACTTACTATTTGATCCTAATTCTTTTAATATTGCTAGATACGTATAGGAACATCCACTGACACAACTCTTTAAGTGAGTAATGCCATTGCTAAGAGCCACACTGACACACTGATTTTAGCCAAAACTTTTCACATCAGTTTCTAAATCATCTCATTCATTATACTCAGAGTTAATAGAGCCCATTTAGACTTGCCAAGATTAAAAAAAAAAAAAACTATAATAAATTTAATCGTTTTAACACATTATCTGAGTTTCAGAAATAAACTGAATAATTACTGTGTCAGAGTGCTACGGATTCTTCCAAGAAATCAGGTGACCACACTTTGTCCGTATGGCTTATCAGAACTGGGCTTTGTTAAACCTGATTGAAAAGAAAAGAGGAGATACTGAGACAGAGTAGTAAATAGTTCCAATCTATATAAATGTAAGGTAAACACTGGATTGTATTATTTCTACCCAGGGTTTAGGAACTTAGATTATATATATCATGATCAGGATTATGAAGATCTGTTTTCTGTGCTCCAAAAAGAGTAATTACTGGTATAGCTTGCCTTGCTAAAGGTGATGCTTCATGTTCTTGGATCAAAGTGCATAATTCCTACTAAAGCTGAGCTAAATGTGAGAGTGTTTTCATTATAATATACAATTTCAAGTCACTACAGCATTCAAAAGTTGGATAAATCCATAGTTTCTTCCTGCTTTTGACTGATCTCTTTGTGTCTATTACTCTTAATAAAATGAAGATTGGAGATTTTCTCCATTTTACATTTCAATCTAGGAAATTTACATCATGTTATGGTAAAAACCCATTATTATTGGAACAATTAATGTTGTGTGGCTTGACAAAGAATTGCTTCCTTCTGGTTACAGAATATCAATCTCTTTCCATTTTTAGATGGATTGATCATGCGTGTCTTCAGAACTACAGAGCTCAGAATTAACTGTCCTTTTCAGCTATTGAATCATCTGCATTTGAAAATTTCTGGTCAATTATTTTCCATCAGATGTTGACAGTCCTCTTGACAATCATAAAGAAAATTTATATTTAGAACTGGAGGCAGTAATACCTCTCCTGAACAAAAATTACAGGAACTCAGAGCATCTGAGTGGGGAAACCCACTTACGGTCATGCAGCTATAGCTCTTATTCAGTTAGTTATTAGACAGAATCATAGAGTGGCTTGGGCTGGAAGATGCCTTAAAGATCACCTTATTCCAGTCCCACAGCCATGAGCAGGGCTGCCATCCATCAGATCAGGCTGCCCAGGGCCCCCTCCAACCTGGCCTTTAACATCTCCAGGGATGGGATATCCACAGCTTCTCTGTGTAGCCTGTTCTGTGCCTCATCATCTGAACAGTGAAGAATTTCTTGTTAATTTACCCTTCTTCACTGTAAACTTTTACCTCTTGTCCTATCATTACACTCAGTGATAGAGTGTATCTCCGGCCTTTCTGCAGGCCCCCTTTGGATACTGGAAGTCACAATGAAGTCTCCTGAGTGTTCTTTTCTCTAGTTCTTTTCTCTTTTCTCAGCTACCTTTCTTTATAGGAGAAGTACTCCAGCCCTCTGATCACCCTCATGGTCCTCCTCTGGACCCACTCTCAACAGGAGGATTTTAGGGATTTCAGATTCTCTTCAGTGGGCAAAACCTGAACAAGCCTTCTCAGCACAGTTTAGAGGAAAAGTTAATAAAGAATTGAATTTCCTCATTAAATCACAGGAAAGCATTGTTTTTCAGGATAGCCTCCTCTATTCTTTGGTGAGCACTAGTGCTGCTCTAACATAGTCAGAGCTATTAGAGCCTAAAATTCCCTCTGGCAGTCAGTCTGCAGGGAGCTCTATCCCTAGTGTCTCTCTTTCCTTTAGAGACTTAGTATCCCTGGATGATTTTATCGTCTACATGGCCTCTGAGAGGAGAGACAACCATTCTTTTCAGATGATAAATGAAAAGTAGTCTAGGTACAGAGCTCCTCTGAGCCATACTTATATTCTCTGCATCCTAACGCACATCACCAGAATCACAGTCTGACTGAGATCATTACATACTTTCAGAGGAAAATCTTAAAAGACAATTATATATCATTCTTTACTGACATTGAAATATCAATTTATACTAGGTTAGGAGAAATAGCAAAATATTTTAGATTGAGTGGGTAAAACGCTGATGTATTTTATCTGGGCTAAGCTTGCAACAGGGTTTTTTTAACACTGACAAATAAAACTTTTGTTTGAATCAGTCACAGACTTAGGGAAGATGTGAAACTAGTCTGTGGTTTTAATTGTAGTAAATATTGAAAATGAAGTTTCAAAAGATCCATAGCTATGAATGATACCCAGCAATGATAGAAGGGACTAAACTAAAGGGGACAAAATCTACTTTTCCACAGGATCCATAAAAATCAATGAAATCTGCACTCTGATTCATGAATGCAGTTAGTGCTGTCAGCTGTCTGCATAAGGATGACAGGATCTAAATAAAGTTGCATGCCTATAACCTGCAGAGATTTTTTAAAAAATGAAACCTATCTTTGTTTTCTTCTTTATGCAAAGAGAAAGACATGAAATTGTACCAATATTTTCATGACGTGCAACTGAAATAGTTAAAACATTTTTTAGAATAGTAAAGAAAATTGCAAAGAGAGGCCTTCAGTGGGAAAAGACCACGATTTACATTTAGTTTCACTACTACTGCATACACCCGATGTTAGGATGCTGATCTTCCAAGCTTCAAGAATGCCCATTTCTGTCCCCTCATGCCTGATGCTGCATATTTCCTTCTAAATATTACAGAAATCAGCTGTCCTATCAAATAGACACTCCATATTTTCTGATATGAACCTCTTTGGCCAAGCATTTTTAAAGTTCTCTAGATCAGTATCTAATAGAAGCACTACCTGTCATGTTAAACATTAACCTTCATGTGTTTTATATACGCTTTTACATTCCTTTATATATGAAGTAGACCTACATTTTTTCTATTAGTTGAACACAGTCATCCTGTAATTTTACAGGTATTTAAGCACTCTTATGTACTGATAGGTAACGTAGGTGAGGCATCTGCCAATATCAGAGCTGGTGATAAGCCAGTCGTCTTGGATAAGACAGGATAAGAGTCATCTTGGTGCTTTAGGGGGTAAATGACTTGCAGATTAATTTTCCTATCATGCACCCTACTTAAATGCCAGATAGGCATAGCTATGGGAACAATGTCATCTCTTCATAATGCTTATTTCTTCTGCACCTTCAAAAAGGGATTTGCATTTATTGAGATATACCTTGTTGAAGCATATCCATATTCCACTAACTTTGTTGCCTTAATTAAATGTAAATTGCCTGTAAAAAAAAAAAAAAAAATGGACATCCAGTTCTGTCTGTTACCCATGACTGGAACAGTTACATGAGTGAGAAATTTTGGAGACCGTGCTCAGCACAGACTGTCAGCCTGCAATAAAAAATATGCTAGATTGGAAAACTCAGACAAAGGCTTCAAGGTTGATTAGATGCCTGACATTTATTGATTGATTGATTTTCATTGGAAGATTCAGAAAGATTAATTTACTTTGTTTAAAGCAAGGAAGTTAGCAGCAGATTTAATCAAAGCCAAGAAGTATCCACTGAGGATGGGTATTTCTGATGTTACTACTCTTCTTAATCTAGGAAAAACAAAAAACAAACAAACAAACAAAAAAACAAAAACAAACAACAACAACAACAACAAAAAAACGTAAAATCCATGCTTAGAATGTGCCACTCAGTATAATTTTGGACACAAGCCTTGTTAGACCACAGCAGGAAATGGAAGGAAGGAAGGAAGGAAGGAAGGAAGGAAGGAAGGAAGGAAGGA
>JAPSGF010000032.1:6854076-6877913 GCA_035772895.1 Perdix hodgsoniae
AAAAAAAAAAAAAAAAAAAAAAAAAAAAAAAAAAAAAAAAAACAGAACATGTGAGTTTCAAAGAAATGACTAAAGACAAATAAACAGCTAATTTCCACCAGTACAATCAAAACATTAATTACAGCACCTTACTAAATTCAGTCTCTGAGCATAATGAAATCAATCCTTTAAAACTCACACACCTTTTGATTGAAATGGTAAAATTTTAAAATTACTACCAGCCCTGATAACAGAGTAAGGTTGTGTTATGCTTGAATCTTGCAAATGTATTAGAAATTTTCAAAACTATTTGGCATTTCACAAAGCATCACATCAGCATTAAATACTAAACCTGAGAAAATTGAAAAAAAGGTTATCAATATATCACCAGTTTTCAGACTGTTTAGTAGAAAGAAGGGAAGATCTGAGTACAAATGCTTAGATTTGAACCACATCTACCACATTGTTGGAAACCCATGCTTGCCCACAAGAGAAAGAGTAGAGCTCATGTCACAAATGGCTTGTTAAAATCAGCTGAGCAGAGTTAATATTTTCTGGCTGAAGAGAATCACAGGATCACAGAATTGGAGGAGTTGGAAGGGACCTCTGGATATCATACAGTCCAACCTCCTGTCAAACCGAGTTCCCTATGGTAGGTTATACAGGAAAGCTTGTTCTACAGCCAGCCTGTTCTGGGCAGCCTATTCCAGTGCTCTGAATTCTTTCTCATGTTCTGATGGAACTTCCTGTGCTTCAGTTTGTGCACATTGCCTCTTGTCCTGTCAGTACACACCACTGAAATGAGCCTGTCCCCGTCTACTTGATTTCCACATTTCAGATATTTATAATCATTGATAAGATCCCCCTCAGCCTTCCTGTGGCTGAACAACCCCAGCTCTCTCAGCCTTCCTCATACAGGATATCTAATGAAAGCCAAAGAAGCTACACACTTACATAGATCAAAAGAACCAAAATAAGCCTACTAAATCTCACAATGAAATACCATTCAGTGCAAAACGAGGGTGCTTGGGACCAGAGACAGGCGCTGGCAAGAACTTGTCTTTGGAAACTGTTTCATTAATAGGACAATTGCTTCATCTTGGATATTAAGTATAGCTACATATAGTTGGCCAAATCACCTGGAAGCATACCTCTGTGAAGAGCATCTATGTGGCATGCAGAAAGGTTTCCCAGAGTTGCAACTGACACCAGTGCTTGTAACGGAAAACAGTGCTGGGGAGATGTGGCAGATCACATCCATCACCTTGCTTATCTCCTAAGGCCTATATCTGACCAGGATCAGACATGGATCAAACATGGATCAGGCAACAAAATAGAGTCATATCTAGCAAATAGTAAAAGTAAATAAACCAAATATTAACTATCAACATCTTTCCTTGACCTGCCTGTATAGTCTGAGTTTCTTAGTTGAGACCCAGACAAGGAGGATATAGAGATATTGCTATCTTCACACATTTCAGTGTGTAGCAAGGACCTACAAAACAACAGTGCAAACTACAAACACTTCTGTGCAAACAGACAAGGCACATTACCTGGTAATGGAGTGAGAGATTCTGGGCCACGACCCTGCCAGATCCACTCTCACTGGCAGGTAGAAGATGTTGTCCACATGAATGTGTGCTGTCAGTGAGAACTTCAGCTAGAACACTCACATGCAGAACACCAGAGCACTCCAAATGGGGAGATTTTCCAAGTTATATCTTCTTGATAGTGCTCTATTATCCGTCTATACTAAAGTGCAAAAAGTACAAGCTGACAAGAGAGGGCTGGAGATGTACAAAGGTTCTTTCCAAAGCGATGAGAAGGATGCAAATTCTTATTCTGTGCATGCTCTGTCTCCTCCAGTAATTTTCACCATCATTTCCAGCACTGATGAAAGCTGTGAAAAGCAGGCAAAACAAAAGAAAGAGATAATATGCAGGCATTGTGTAATCAGTAGACCTCAGAACAAAGCAGAAGCAAATATTTTGACTAATTACTTCTCTCGCTGCCTCAATATTGCAAACCACTGCTACTCCATTTTCTGCAAAGTAAGCAGTTTGTCCGACAGTGTCAAAACAGCCATCAGAGACGAAGTACGGTGAGGCTTTTCCAGCAGTCCTGACATCCCAGCCTGTTTTGTTTCAGGTGGCAAACAGTAGCCTACTGGTTAACAGCTTGTATCATTTACCAGCAACGAGAACTCACTCACAGCACAACATCACTGTTCCACAGCAAGTCAAATGTCAGCACTGAATTTGCAGCTGTAATGACTGAGACTCTACTAAAGAAAGCTGCTAGCATCAAAGAAAACTTATGACACATTACCCCTTACTGTAGAAACACTGTCAGAAGAAGTATTCATTAACAACAGCTTTGTATAATATCTGATGTCAAGATGCTGTTACATATTGGTGCTTGCAATTCCAACAGTAACAGAAATGAGAACAGAAAAAGTGCAGAGCAAACGAAAGATGCACAATGACAAGCTAAAGACCTTTCACATGTGCACTCTGGAGGACCTCAAGAGCAGACTACTATCTCAGATTAAAATGCACATATGCAAAAGAATTCTGTAACAAGATTGTGAAGGGGCATTTAATCCACTCATATCCTCACTATTGCAAACGCCACTGAAAAACAGGTGTGGAAATGGCACAAGATGCACTCCATTAAACTCCAGTTAGCAAGCATGAGTGAACCCATAAGCAGCTGATCATGGATATAAGAAGGCACTTGAAATATTTAGTTTACAATGGGCTCAAGGGCAAGTCTCCTTGGAATTGGAAAGTTTCTACCTAATGCCAGTATCAAACTGCCTCCAGTATTCAGAAAAGTCCTGAGATACTAAAGGACTTCCCTAGATTCCAAGAAAGCTAAAAGTTAGATAACAAAAATAAAAGTTAATGCTAGTGATTGATAAGATATACATACCATGAACTTTTATAATGTAAAGTGCATAAGAGAAGCAATTTATTTGGATACAGTTTCCCAAAGCAGTAGAAAAAGTGCTGTTACAGAGAGGGCTGCAGAGAAATGCTCATTATATTAGGACAATATTTTGAGAAGAAAGGCTGAATGCTGTGCTGCCTTGGCACTCTTATTTCTACCCTCTCTGCCTGAATACCAAGCAGGTGGAATGTAAAATATTCCAATTACTGGCAGCTACCATTTCAGCGGTAAACATTTTGGGGACAAACCAGTGCTTTTTACAATGACTATATTTTAAATACGAAAAGTTCTTCTTTGAGGAACAGAGGCTCATTTTTAAAGTAGTTCTCTGTTTATTTCTTTTAATCTGAGATTATAAAGAACATGCATTACAGTGTGTTTGGCCTGCCAGGTTCCTAGTGAGGCAATTGATATGTTTGTCACCAGACTTGCTTGACTGAAGCCATGTCAGGCAACCCTGGGACACATACAGAAGAAATGAAAAGTGACAGAGTAACTGACAGCTCTCACAAGAGACTGTAGAATTAACTGCACTGTACTTCGCTGTAGGAAAATGACCTAAAACTTACAGTTAATTCTAAACACCCCTGAGCAGCACGTGTTCCTCCACTGAGAATAATTACATTGTCAAAAACGTTAGCAGAAAGCTACCAATATGTGAATGAATTGTTCAGTGATTCTACCATGTTCAAGGATGCATAGTTCAGTGCCAGTTGTCACTCTACAGAGCACAGGCTGCACCCAGCTTTCTCCCTCTCATTCATGAAACGTTTAACTCCCTTCTTCAATATATTGCTGATGTTTTCTCTGAAGTTGGGATCAAAAAAAAACCCACCTCCTTTTATGTTTTCTCTGTGAATGAACTCAGACAGAAAAACTGTGCATCAACAGGCAAGAAAAAGGGGAACCTTGCATACGATGAAGGAACATAAACATAAGTAAAAATCTCAGCTCAAGTAAGAAGTGCAGTTTTAAGATTTTCCTCTTTTTCTCTGCTTTTTGGTATAAAGCTTATGTAAGACTGTAGGAGTGTTTGCTTTTATGTGGAGGTGTATTAACTTCATGATATGCTCTTTACAAAGAAATCACCTAAATTTGATATCTGGAACATTTGTTTTCATGTTCTTTATATCTACTTGCTTTTTCTCTTGCAGTGTTTCCAAAGGGAAGTTTTCACTGGCATCACTAAGCTTTGATTTGGGCTATTAAATCATATTTTGCCCTCCAATATATCTACTGACATTTTATTCTTTCTATGGAGATAAAACCTTTTATTGTTGAGTGGATCTGAAAGCATTTTCTGCCTTAAGGTGTTTTTCCGTTATACAAGGGAAGGGATGGGAAGAAACAAAGATGTTTTTATGGTCAGAGACATTTGATCTGTTAAAAAAATAACTAAATGCAAGTGCTAAGCACTTGCTTTATAGCATTATCCTTTGAATTAAAACATCCAGCTTACACAGGGCTCCATTGTTTTATACCTAAGGGGAAGAGAGACTTGGATTGAGGTCTGCTTTCTCTGTGTCTTGCTGAGGAAGGAGAGAGTGTGGCTGGGGGGATTTTGCCCCTAACCAAGGTTAAACTGCGTTATCAGAATGGAGAATTCTCACGAAGATTTCACGAAGCATCTCAATTTTAGTCAATTACAGTGACCCTAAAAATGATACTTAATTAAGCAAGAGAAGAGTAAAAGGGTACATTTACTAAATTAAAAACAGACACTTCTGCAAAGTTTTACAGATGTGTAAAGAAGAGAGGATCTTGAGCCTACAGATAACCTCTGAACATTTCTTCTCCTCTGATGGCACAAAATTTCTGCAGTCATCAACAGCTGACCTCTAGGATTGCACATTCAGACATCTAGGGTACAAGTTTTTTTCTTAACTGTTCTGACCCATCTGCTGGTATCATTTTACTTCTTGTACAGTGTCTCTGACACAAATCAAAAAAGAAACTGACTACTCTTCATCACACATGCTTGAATACACTAGTACCTGTGAGACTGGCATGAACAGTCTAACCTGTGATGCCAACTGGCTAATGACAAGCATTGTGCTTTGCTAAACTTCTAGCAGGTTTCTAATGCAGAGTGAAGCATGGTGCCCTTTTCAAATAGGTGAGAAGTTTCACACCTCAGACTGATGGCTTTTCAGAACCATCTCTAGTATTTCACATATCACAACAGATTGTTATGGAGATGGACATACCAGGTCCTTACTGGCATATCCCTGCAATCAAATACTAAGGATTTGAGAGGTTAAAGTTATGTAAATTTTGAAAGATAACATGACAGCCTGCTAGAGGAGATCTATACAGAGAGAGAGCAAAAGAAAAAAGGTAGGACAGAGTGAACTGACAACTGTTGCATATAGTACTAGCAGCTCTTGCTGAACTTCTGTTCCTAATAAAGCTGCACTTGAAACCATTAACCACTGAAACTGGACTGCAGAAAGAAAGTGATACTGAACTATTTCTAAGAGGAATGGGGCTGACCAGGTTTTGCTGCCAGTGTGATGGTTAGAGCACAGCCTGTTGAGTTACAACAGTGATCAAAACACTTGCCTTCACCACAGCATCTGTTCAGAACAACATTTTCCCAGGCTGTATATACTATTAATATATTATTTAACAAACACTTGAAGGGGTGTGATGGTGTCAAGAACATTTTGGATAACAACACTTATTCCTCCCACTCTGCTGTCACTTCATTTGTTTCCCACAAGGATACTTCTCAACTCAGCATTTGATCCCTGTTATCTATGAAACAAAGAAAAAAAATATTAAAAATACATTTTTTCCCTTATTTGTTTCAAATCAGCCAAAAGTAAATTGCTGATATGTAATAAAGAAATCTTCAAACTCAAACAGCTTTTCTTTGTTTGTAGTCATTTTAATTTTAGTGACAGGTCAAACCAGTTAGCTTTTTTTTAAAGTAACTTCTTTAAAAACATGAAGAACTCAAGTGACTTCACTATTTATTCCCATAAACCTCTGCGTAATGCAGTTATCACAATACAAACTAAACCAACCTTGTTCAACAAAACAGCAAGACTGACAAAATATTCTCATACTCTTGCTGTCTCAAGCTTCTAAACTCAACGTAAATGGGCACTTCCAAAGGAGTACTTGCCTCTTTTTCACCTTACCAACTACCTCTTTAGGATAGGGTCACCATTTTGAGAAATCAGGTATCATCGTATACCTCCTCTTTGTTTACCACTGAACAAAATGAAGCTGTCTGTCCAATGGTTCTCACTTATCTAAACTGTGAAAAATACAGGAAGGCAACTGCATGGTCAGTGCTGATACATTTATTCATTGTTTATATTTCTTCCATGTCCATCTGTGGTACTGGTTTTCACCTCTTCATTTTGTCATGCAGCATTCCTTAAAAGGGTTTATAATCTCTGTCCTTAAATACCTAATGCAGAAACCGCACTTTGTTTGTAGGGTTGACTGATGAACATTGTTAGAAAGAATTAAAGCCTACAGAAAACACCAAAGAATATTATTAGAAAGGGGAGGAATGAGAAAGGTGGAGAATTAGAAGAAATTATGAGTATCCAATTGGTTTCTAGAGGTGGATAGACTGGATTAAAGCCCCAGAAAATCTAGTAAAAAATTATAAAGAGAAAAGAATCATGGAATCATAGAATGTTTTAGGTTAGAAGAGACCTTAAAGATCACCCGGTTCCAAACTCCCTTCTGCGGGCAGGGTTGCCACCCACTAGAAGAATCAGTAGAGAAAGGAGGAGACCAAGGGATATAAAACGCTGCTTCTCCTGAGCTGGAGAGAAATTCCTTGGTAGGAGAAAAGTAGCAGGACCAAAAGTATGTCACCTTTTTCACACTTCATTTCATTCTGATCCCAGATGAAGTGCAGCTATGACAGCTTATTTACAGCACTTGGGACTTTGTAAGTTCTTTTAACTTCTCCCTTCAGAGACTATTTTAAAGTTACAGAGGAAGGATACAGAAAAGTTGTCGGTTTAAATTTCTTTCTGTTCTGTAAAAAATGGCTAAAAATATCTTTGAATTCCTTTCCTTGCCTTGACATTATTTTATTGAGTCCTGTCTTATTTTATGTTCTACTTTTTTTTTCTTTTTTTTTTCTTTTTTTTTTTTTTAATTCTGCTATGGATAACTTCTTGGTATTAGTATTATCATTTACTTTGCCACTATTCTGAAATTCATTTGGCTTTCTTTATTTCTGATTCACGCCAGACCTGGCATCTGTCTTATTTGGACACGATCTGTCTTATATTGTGTTATTTACACAAGATTCCCATATGTTTTTTAAGGGAGCTTCTTTAGCCTCAGAAAATGTGCTCATTTTTCTGCTTAATGATATGGACTTCCTTTTTTTCCCTTAGTACTCATTGTCTCTGGAATTGGTCCTTACACATTTTCTATGTCAAATTTGTAGAGAGTAAGGTGTTCCTTTTGTATTACATTCTTCAGCATGCTGTTAACCTTTTATATCAGCATTTAGAGTTTGCCCTTTCACAGTTCGTTGTCACAACATTTGCCTTCTGGGAGATACTCTTAGCTGTAATATCAAATCTAATTTTGTCCTGATGCCCAATGGAACCTATGTAACCTTTGTAGATAGGTGTAATAAATATAATTTTACCAGGACTCAGTGCAGGAAATTAAAGTCTACTTTTTACAGCCATTGCCATTACTGGCAAATGATCCTTCCAGTCTGATTTCTTTTTCTTAGTTAAGATGATGACTTGCAGAGCTTTGGCCCTATCTAGGAGGAGACTTCTAAATTAATGCAATACTGTGATGTGAATTTATCAGAATATCAATATCACATCAGTATAACATCAGTATATCAATACACAGCTCAAGTTTGCATTTATTGAACAAAGTAGGTAAATTCAAACAAGTGCAAGACCGCCACAGAATGTGCATTGGTTGTTCCAAATGTAATGCCTCCTACTTATTTCCATGGGAACTACAAGTGCAAGGAGCACAGTAACACTATTTGACAGAGCTGCAAAACATTCATTTTCAACATAGTCACCAACATTAGCTGTGCATTTTCACCAGCAGGGAACAAGAGCCTGCATGTTACCCTTGTTAAAATAAGTACCAGCAGAGGTGAACCACTGTTGTCACCATTGAAATGCACCCACCACCTCCATTAATGTTCATCGAGTGTCAATGAATGAGTGCATTTTTTCTGCATGGAGGAATTCAGTTCCATGCCTGTGCTTCATATACACTTCCACGTGAAACACTATTTTGTCAGGCTGCCCTTCTGCTGCCATCTGTCACATGGCAACAACATGTAATGGAATATTGGTGGGAAGGTTCAGTCACTACTGCAGTATCACCAACTCTGGCCTCTGAAGTTGTGGGCCAACATAATAAAATAGGAGGCATTACTTTCAGAGCAGCCATCATTTATCTCATATATGTACAAACTGCAGAAGCCACAGTGAGTAACTGAGAGCATACAATAAGATAGGCAAAGATAAATGCAGATACAAATTTATTTCTCACATAGAAGTAGAAAATATATAGAACATCTCACATCTGTATTTACAATTCACATATAAAGGATATAAAGGGTATTGACAGATAAGTAAAGGGACCTAAATGTGTACCTAATATACATGTTTTGGCCCAACACATAGCTCATAAACAGAATTTTTGGAGTGTATTCTTCCTTCTCCTGAGCCATATATCATTGTGAAACAGCCCTGCAACCTTTTGTACATTTTATCATTTTATTTTTGTCTGTAAAAAATCTTGATAGTTCAAATGTTGGTAAATGCAGTCATTAGACACAGCATTGGCTCCAGCAGGGGGGTTGACTGGAAAATATGATCACTGAGCTATTTACAGGAATTGAAATTTAAACCTTAGATGAGAAAGATGAGGTAGGGTTATGTGCTATTGCCATCACTCTGAATGGATGTGCTGGAAAAATTAAAAGCAAATCAGATGTTACATAAATATTCATAATCTCCTGCTTTTTGGCCTCCTAAATGATGGACAAAGTTTTTGAAAAAAGTCTCCAAATATTAATTGATGGTGAGGTCACAAAGAAAAAAACTGTTTATTTCAAGGAACTTAATCTTCAAATAAAATGAGAGATGACAAGGTAGATAAGAGAAGCTGCTGGAGGAGAGATGAAGATTATAAATAGGGGAGGTTATTACAGATGCCACATTAAATACAACTGCCTTTACATTTCTTTACTTTTTAAAGCAAGACATCTGTGAAACTCTGGAATTCTTTTTTTTTCCTCAGTTGATATTGGATAGAAACAATAAAAACTGAGCTTGTTGATTCTATTTACTGTGTTGCAGTCCAGAACTGGTAATTAATGAAATCTCAGTTACCTTTTTTATTTGTTTCACCAACAGCAGTACTTTATAAAACAAACAAACGGACAAACAAACAAACAAACAAACAAAAAACCTTACCAATGACATGGGAAATCCAATTGGAAATCCAGCTGGGAAATGGAAATTCAGACATTGCAGTTTTTTTTGTCTTACAGCTGGAATACATGCAGGTGCTGGTAGAACTGCTGTGAGAGTTGTTCATCTGCTTTGTCCTTCTCAAGCTCTGGACACTTGCAAATAACTGTTGCCTCAAGAGTGCCAAAGCTACCAGACAACTCACAAAGGGCCAAGAATTCATCACATAATCCTAAATTACTACAGAGTTGGCATGACACATATTTATAAATGTAAATGCTCCCAGAGCTTTAAGTTTTGGAAATATTTTTTAGGTTCTGGCAGATATAATATTAGGGCATGAAAATAATACCTAATTAAAATAATTGATTCCATGTTAAATAGTAGGTTCTGTAGCCCAACATATTTGCTTATTAAAAATCATGATGTTCTATCTTTTGTAAAGAATGTTAAGCGTTTAGAATATGAACATTTGTGTTAAGTAAGTGGAGTCACCAGTGTCTCCTATGCCATTCTGACCTTGGAAGCCCTTATCGATCAAGCAGCCTGCATTTCTTCCACTGAGCTTGTCTTTTAGACTGAACTTTTTTCCTCTGGATCCCTTGGAACCAGACGAGTTCCTTCACAGAAAGACAGCAAGCTCTTGGAGAGTGAAACACAGTAGAAGCCTAGGGAAAATGATAAGCTTGGATCATCTTACACTGGCCTCATCTGCTGAGTCTTAAGTGCCTGCTGAAAAACCTTAGACCGCCTGAAATATCCATATCACAGCAGGAAGAGAAGGCTGACACTTTGCTATATTCTGCATAAACTTATGAGCATTTTCCTTCACAGTAACAGTGAAAGCCAGAAAGGTTATTAACAAATGCCAGAAAATGTGAATTTAATTACAGTATGTTGCAAAATCCACAGACGTTAAGAGGATTTACAAGGCACAGATGTATGTTTAATACAAGTAATAATGTTGAATATAATTGCCCTTTTATAGTATGGATGACAAAAAGAAGGGTTAAATTATTATTATTATTATTATTATTATTATTATTATTATTATTATTATTATTGTTATTATTATTATTATTTTCTCTGTGTGTGTGTGTGTGTGTGTGTGCATTTCATGTTCAGAATCAGAACTACTGGGCATTATTGAAAAAAGAGCTCACTGAGGTTCACGTGGAAGATTTTTTTTAATGAGAAAATATACTCCAATACTCCAATCCCTACACATTTTAGGAATTATTTGAATGATCTTGAAGAATCAGTGAATAACAAGGTACAATTTGAAAAAAGAAAAAAGAATATTAAAAATATATTATTTAAACTGCTACCAGCTGGAATCACAGGCAATAGAGACCATATGTATCTTATATGTTCTTCTGGCATCAAGAAAAGTTCTGTTTGGTTTCTTTTTTATATATAATAGGAAAGACATTTATCTCTTGGACTCACAGTAATTTTCACCCTTGGAGATCCTCAGGCAGGGTGATGAGAACTTAGTGAACAGCAAAGTTCTCCCTAACCTTTTCAAGGTTACAGTTTTTAAACAATAAATCAGCCTAATCCATGTGTATCAATACTGACTGGTAAAAGAACATTATGTTGTAAACTTAATGGTTGCTACTACTGTTACAGCACTACAGCACCACTAAATGTTATGTTCTTCGCCAAGTAGTCATCATGCATTTGAGGGCCATCCTAATGATATTTTTTTAAATATTTCTTCTTTTTGTACAAACAGCAAACCCATGAGCCTATTAACACATGTAGCAAGAGAATATTTGGTCAGATACGGCCTGAGTCCTGCATGGGGCTGTTGGGAATGTCTGCAGACTTATCTGTAGAGTTTAGATGTAGATGAGATATGTAGATTCATTTGGATGGATCAGGGAAGCTAAGAACCTAAATCCCATTGAACAAAAGTCCTTATGTACCCTAAGCAGAAAGATCAGCCCATGTTGAGTAAAATCTTACCTATTTGTGAAATGCAAATATGTAGATTTCTCCCCTCACTATGCAGTGTATTGAATCACAGAATCACAGAATCACCAAGGTTGGAAAAGACCTTCAAGATCATCCAGTCCAACCATCCACCTATCCCCAATAGTTCTCACTAAACCATATCCCTCAACAGAAAATCCAAATGTTCCTTGAGCACCTCTAGGGTCGGTGACTCCACCACCACCCTGGGCAGTCCATTCCAGTGAATGACCACTCTTTCAGAAAAGCAGTATTTCCTAACGTCCAGCTTGAATCTCCCCTGGTGCAGCTTGAAGCCATTCCCTATAGTCCTACCACTAGTTACACGAGAGAAGAGGCCGACCCCCAGCTCACTACAACATCCCTTCCGGTAGTTATAGAGAGCAATAAGGTCTCCCCTGAGCCTCCTCTTCTCCAGACTGAACAATCCCAGCTCCTTCAGCCACTCCTCATAAAGCCTGTGCTCCAGACCCCTCACCAGTTTCACTGCCCTACTTTGAACCCGCTCCAGGGCCTCAATGTCTTTCCTGCAGTGAGGGACTCAAAACTGGACACAGTATTCAAGGTGCAGCCTCACCAGAGCAGAGTACAGTAGGACAATCATTTCCCTGTTCCTGCTGGCAACACCATTCCTGATGCAGTCAAGAATACCAGGTCAGAGAGTGGAGTATCCTGAGGATAACTGGTGTGACCTTTAAAGACAGATGTAAAGAAGGCATTCAGAACTTCTGCCTTTTCCTTATCCTCAGTGGTCACATTCCCAGTCTCGTCCAGTAAGGGATGAAGATTCTCCTTGGTCCTCCTCTTACTGTAGATTTAACTGTAGAAGGGTTTCTTGTTCTTGTTTTAACCCCAGAGTCCAGGTTGAGTTCAAGCTGGGCTGCTTTTGCCTTTCTGATTTTCTCTCTACACATCTTTACAACTTCTCTATACTCTTTCTGAGTTGCCCGTCCTTTCTTCCACAGGAGGTAGATTCTCTTTTTCTCCCAGAGCCGGAGAATAGCTCCCTGTTCATCCATGCAGGTCTTCTTCCCCACTGGCTCATTTTTGTGGCTGGGGGGGACAGCCAGCTCCTGCACCTTTAAGACTTCCTTCTTGAAGAGTGACCAGCTGTCTTGGTCCCCTTCACTCCCTAGGACTGAAACCCAGGGGATTCCCCCTACTAGCCTTCTGAATAATTCGAAGTCCACCCTCCAAAAGTCCAAGGTAGCATTTTTGCTGTTCCCCCTCCTAGCTCTACTAAGAATTACTCTACCATTTCACAGTCACTCTGTTCAAGACAGCCCCCCCAACCTCCATATCTCCCACCAGACCTTCTCTGTTTGCGAACAGCAGGTCAAGTGGGGCAGCTTCTCTTGTCGGCTCTCTCACTAGCTGTATTTATTTTATATATTTTCTTGTGATGTTTTTATATATTTTGCACTGGACTGAAAAAAGGTGCTAACAGTCCTTATACAGCGCAGACAAGACTGGTCTGAGCCACAACATTCCTGTACATGGCCATTAACATTCACAAAGAACCAAGATTCACAAAATACCAAGATTCAAGTGTGGTTTCAGCAAAATACTAGGCCTCTGATGGGTTTGTCAGTCTCAGTGTGTCTAGGCTTATCTAGTCTATGTTCAATATTCAGTTTATGTTATAGCAATTCCTGATGAGCAGATAACTGTTACCTAATCTCTCTTAGATATGCTTTACTTTATGAAACAGCAGTGTAAATCTTATTGCATAAATAATTTTGACATATTATCTGTAAGAGACAAGCAGTGTCAACAAATTCATGATGTCTTCAGAACGATTTACCCATGAGTCAAGGATAGTGATGTGGTACAGAGAAGAGAAGTAGGCCCATGAAAACTTAATGAGGTTTAACAAGGCCAAATGCAGGTTGTTGCACTTGGGTTGGGGCAATCCCAGGTATTTATACAAACTGGGTGAAGAACCCCTTGAGAGCAGCCCCACAGACAAAGATTTGGGGATCCTGGTGGACGAGAAGCTGGACATGAGCCATCAGTGTGCTTGCTGCCCAGAAGGCCAACTGTGTTCTGGGCGGCATTAAAAAAGGGTGGCCAGCAGGAAGAGGGAGGTGATTGTCCTCCTCTACTCAGCTCTTATGAGGCCCCACCTGGAGTACTGCATCCAGGCCCGGGGCCTCCAGTACAGGAAGGACGTGGAGCTCTTGGAGTGGATCCAGAGGAGGGCCACTAAGATGATCAGGGTGCTGGAGCACCTCTGCTATGAGGAAAGGTTGAGGGAACTGGGCATGTTTAGCTTGCAGAACAGAAGGCTCCAGGGAGACCTCATTGTGGCCTTCCAGTTCTTGAAGGCAGCATATAAACAGGAGGGGGAACAGTTGTTTGTGAGGGTGGATGGTGATAGGACAAGGAGGAATGGTTTTAAACTGAGACAGGGGAGGTTTAGGTTAGATATTAGGAGGAAGTTTTTCACTCAGAGGGTGGCGATGCACTGGAGCAGGTTGCCCAAGGAGGTTGTGGATGCTCCATCCCTGGAGGCATTCAAGGCCAGGCTGGATGTGGCTCTGGTGGTTGGTGACCCTGAACGTAGCAAGGGGGTTGAAACTCAATGATCATTGTGATCCTTTACAACGCAGGCCATTCTATGATTCTTTGATTTCTATGAATTAGATAATTTGCTCTGTGACTATCAGTATCAATACACAAGTAACAAGTGTTTGCTCTGCGTTTATTAAATTGCATTTTTTTTAACTAAACAGGTAATGTATTCTCAACATTGCCTGTTAAATGTGTTTCTCATTACTTCCTTTACAAGTTCTCTAATATGAAAGCAGAAGTTTATGCAGCAAATAGTTATGTGAGTATGTAGTGCGTCTGAAGTTAGAAAATAGTTTTTCCTTTACTCTCCAAGATTCACTCAAGAGTTGGATTATCAAAAGCCAACCACAGTAACCACAGTGATTGGTTAGGATAACTGAAGAGCAATACAGATAACATACATTGTTCAATGTATCTTCTGGCTAAGAAGTGTTATAAAATCCAAACACAAGTGAGCAATCATTATTGTTTAAAATGAGTTGCTTTTTTCTTTAAAACAAAACAAAATAAAACAAAACAAAACAACAACAAAAAACAGGAGCACAAGAGGAGTTCTTGGACTTTGGCAAGGATGTAAAATCTATAAAATGACAAGCCCTGACTTAGAAATACAACTTTTATTCAATAATGATTCATCTTGCTAGTGCTCCCAAACTTCACAGAAATTTCAGAGAGAAAATGTGTACTGTGAGAGACAGAATATGCAAGTCCTTGAAATGTTGATGCAAACCCTCAGATGACCACGAATCCATACAAAGGCACTCAGTGTAAAAGCAGCAATAGTTAACGATGATTAACAGAAGCTTTGACTGTATCTTGGCTTCATAATTTGTTTGAAATAATTGTTGTTCCAATTATAAAATCGAATGCCAGTTCAGACATCAGCACTGGAGGTGAGCTAGGATTTTTATTGTGCAGGCATCAGTCTTCTCCTAAATCAATGTAAGATATTAAATAAAGTACAGATGGTCTAGTAAATACTGCCATGCAAATACATCCTAATGCTAATTAATAAAAAACAGAAGTTATGAAAATGAACTTAATCACCAATAATGTCATCTGTCTGGCAGATTAAGTCTTGGAAATTGTTAATATTTTTAAATCCTGGAGCTGTGCCATTAGAACACAGGTGATTGCAGCCTGTGAGACCTAAAAAAAGCAAATTCTGTTTTAGGCTCATTAGTAATTGCAGCATTGGTGTCCATCTTCTGTTCCTAGCAGGCAGCCTGTAGGCAAATAGAACATGTTTTTTTTTGCAGGTGTGCTTACCTACTATTAATCCATGGTAACAGGGCTTCAGGTGGGCCTGAAATTTGTCTGCATTTTCAAGGGACTTGATAGATAAATCTCATTTGGAAGACAGACAAAATAAGGAAGAGGTTAGATTTCAAACACAGCTATCTAATGAGAAAGTTAGAAAGACAAACCTGATCTCTCTGGAAAATAAGAATGATCATCAATGTGAGCTATATCTTTGGTGTATTCAGGTCAAGGAAGGAAAGTTCTTTCCACATGGGCAATGGTCAGCTAAAGAATGGTTAAAATATAATCATGAAAATAAGAAAATTAACTCTGTTGGTTCAAGTAATGGACAAATTGAATACCTTCTGAAGTGGGGGAGCATGGCAAGCAGAAAGCCCTCTGTTTGGAGGCCCCTCTGAAGCCCCTCACAGGGCACCTAATCCCTGAATTCCATAACCACTCTATGAAGTAAGATGACTGTTGGCACTGTCAGGATGTTGGATAACTAGTGGCAGGTTAGTCACAATAGGTTTCACTCAATTGGCTTTCTAATTAATAGCAAAAGAAGATTGATAATTGAACTGCTGAGAGGTAGGCTGGTTGTTTTCTGTTGTTGTTGTTTGTTTTTAGAGAAGTACCTGGGTCATCCACTGCATTACAAGGAGAAATTAGGGAGCTCTCTCTGTGACCACTTTCATCATATTTCCTTTCATCTGCAAATACCACCATGATTTCAACTGCTTCCTCACCTTCTTGCCTAATAACCCTTGGGCTGGAAAGAGGAGGAAGTGCTGATGACTCCCTTTGCCAGGAGAGGGGAAGATGAGATGATCAGAGCTGGCAACCAAATGTCATTCTTGTTTTACCTCTCTATTGCAAGTTACCGCTTCTCAATCATAAAACTCTTTAAGGTGTGCCTAACATTGAGGGGGATAGCTCAGGTCAGTGTCTTGTGTACAGATTCTCTCTGTCTGTGCATCATTTCAACACCTGTTAGTAATATTTTGGGTATGTTGGCAGAAATGTTCCCCTTATGGTCTGTATTTTAATGACAGCAGAATGCTCAATATAGCACCTGTGACAAGTTTCTCACTTTGTGAAGCTTCAGTAGTTTAATGGATTTAAATGCTCCAAGGTACCTGATCCACTGATCACGCTAATGCTAAAATTGGGAATATTTGCTTTATGTAGCCTTCAAAACAGCTTCTCCTAGAAAACTTCTCTTCCAGAAAACTGTCAGATAATTCTTCAGCACTGTCAGAAGAAGTCCATCAGTTATGGATGTGGATATCCTTCTATTCATTAGGAACAGCACAGATCGTCCAATAGACTGATTTTGGACTGAGATGTTGTCATGGTTTTATGTTTTTTGGTTTTCAGTATTCCACATCAACACATCATGTAGTGTACTGGAACTAAAGTGTTAATGCTCCAATTCCATGTACCTGTCCTTGTACATGACAGAATTCATGGGATCTGACCCTTCCGGGTGGGGCAGTCTCTTACTGCCTGGCAGTGGGTGCTGGAGGGTGCTTTCCTAGCCGTTCCAAGCTTTTCAGGTTTGACTCAGTCTCAGGAACTCTCTCTCTCCTACCTAATTTGATTTATTAGTCTCAGTTTCAATTAGATTGTATTATATAGTGCTATTTTGCATTCCGATATCATAGTTAGTAAAATAAGTTTTCCTCCATAGATTGTTGCCACTGTTTTTTTTTCCCCCTCCTTCCTTCCCATTCTGTGGGGCTGGGAGGGTGGGGGGCAGGGGCCTACTGCCCCCTGTAACGGGCATAGATTGATCTAGTTACTTCTGTGACAGATGCATTGATTTTTGCACCACAGTGAAGAAAGTGGTGAATAGGGGTTTTCTATTAATCCCAAAAGAAATACATGTTTCAGTCTCTCACAAGTTCATTTAAAAAAAAAAATTCCATCAGTTTCAGCTCAACAGTATGTCTGTGCATTAGTAGTTACTTGTTGTACAGTATTAATTTCTCCTGTTGATTAGCAGGGAAAGTCAGAGGTATGATTTAGTCAATGACCCTAGTAAAAATCACAAGTAAATAAGTGCTCATTTATTATTTATGCCTGTAATAAGTTATCATAAACTATTTTTCTTTGTTTTTAGGAGCTTTAGTAGACATAAAACTCAATGCATGCAGCCTTTGTCAGTACAAATGTTTGCTAACCCTGTAATCATAAGAATTTTCAAAGAAATTGGTATTCTTTACACTAGTTTTCAAGATATTCAGTCTTGAGTTAGTTTAAATTGTTTTATTAAGTTTTTCCCATCATCATGAGACTGGAATTTATTTTATTTTTAAAGATACATGAGATTTCTATCAAATTAAAACAAACAAACAAACAAAAATTTCTAAATGTATCAGTAAACTATGAAGAGTTGACAAAATAATTTCCTCTTCCTTTTCCCCTCCTTTTTTTTTCTTAGTATCTGCCAGTAGACAATATATAATATTTTATTCTGGATCAAACTCTACGATCCATAACCTTCATTTGTTTCTAGTCTTTCCCTGAGAAAGATATAAAACAGGATTTCATACGTCAGCACTTTGTATCCACAAACATCATATGTCGTATCTAGGACATTTGGAAGAGATCATACAAACCTTTCACTTCACATTTGCCCTAGAGTTTCTTTCTGTAATGACTAATAATAATAATAATTTTAAAAAATAATAAAAATAATAAAAAACATGCTGTCAGAAGAAGCCATCAACAAATCTCAGTATTGATGCATTTGGACTTGCATGGGAAGAGTAAAAATAGAACCTAACAAGTTATGGACTCTAAAACAATTAAATAGTCATTTATGCATACTGTTTCTTCATTTCACAGATGATCTCATTTTATTTCTTCTAATTTGATCTATGGAGGCACATTCTGCTTTCTTTTTCACCTTCAACAAAATTCTGTTGAAGACAAAGTGATTGAATGAACTTAAAAAAAAAAAAAAAAAAGGATAACATTTTCATTGAAACATAAGAAGACTGCAGATAAGCATATATCTTATAATTTGGGATTTGTTTTCAGGCAATAGATGCACTTGTTTGGAGGGTGTTTTTTTTTTGTTTGTTTGTTTTTTCTGTTCTGAATTGGAAAGATTCTTAGGAAGGGTAAATGGAAATTGCAGTTCACATTTCAGGCTATTCCAGTTGTAAGAGCACAAAGGTCTCAAGTCTTTGGATTGATACTCTCATGTATAAATAAAAGTAGGACTGGCAGCATGTATTACATAGTTCAGTGAGAAATAAAATATAACAGAAATTGAGGTTTTAAATATTCCAGATAAGGTAAAAAGAAGTGACTGAACACTTCATGCTCTAAGCAGAAGTGCATAAATGCAATTTACTATGCTTTTGATGATATAGAAAAAAACTGCAGCACAAAAAATTGTGTTTTACTATTTCATCCTTTTGCTAATATTTAGAATAAAAAAAAATAATTTACAAGAATACAGGAAGCAGTATATGGAATAGTATTAATGAAATTGGGGTCATTTCGAGTGGGGTGGATAGTGATTCTTGATATTGAAATCAACTATTTAACTTTCAAATTTGTGTTGCTGCATTTCTTTTTATACTGCACTTTGAAATATAGAAGAGAGATGTAGAACAGAAATACTGCATTGGCAGATTTCATGTCCTAAAGTGAGTAACATTTTCTGTCCTATTTAAGTGTTCTAATGACTATATTTTAAATCTTCAAGAATCTCAAGAGGAAATCATACTTCAAAGTTTGACAAAATTCTAAAGTAACTGTTATTTTGTTATAAGCAGCAGTATATGACTACTTCTTGCTGTATTAACACTTCATAAATTTTGGTTCAATACTGGGTCCCTGCAAGCCAAGCTGCCTATATTCCTTAATTTTGCGAGTTTCAATTTGCACAGCTGCTGTATCTTCATGGTGAAGATTATGAAATGTGAACATCATCTGGAATGTGTCAAAGCAAATCATATTTTCATTTTCCTTTTACTGGGTAAAAGTCTTGAATTTTCCTGAAAAAGACTACTACACTCTCATGAAAACACTTTCAAAATGGAAAAAAAAAATATAGTATTGTCAATAACGTTACCTCCAAAGGTATGTTAAGATGCTTCCAGTAGCACACTTAATAAACAACATGGGTGCAAAGGTATATCCTTTCTAAAAGGTCTTCTTACTGGGAAATAAATGATTTACTGAAATACTGATGTTTCTTTTGCGTTTAGAATGAATTGAATATATCTGGTCTTGCAGAATATACATATATGTAATAGTGTGTTAGTAAATCAAATGACAGTTCTGGTAGGAGTGACATATTTAATTCATCTAGTCTGGTATTGCAAATGTTCAGATTTTTGTTGTAGAAAAGGAACTGAAGAATTCAGCGTATTTCCTCTGGCACTGACAAGAAGGTGTAAAGAGGATGCAAGCAGTTATATATACAAGAAAATATTCTGAATATCCTGAGAAAATAGATGGGAGGAGACATTAGATGAAGGAAATTTCTCACTTTTGTTGTGGTGGTTGTGGTATTTTTTTCTCTTATCCACAGTAGGTCCAACAAAAGTTCAGAAACAGTGCTAAGCACATAAATGAAGGGAGCCTTGGTCCCTCCCATCTTAAAGTAGTATCTTCTTACTAGACTTACAATCTTCTGAGAGAATTAGACTCATCATTCTTATCCAGCTGCCAGTTTTCACGGAACTGGTGAACATCAGTGGATGCAAAATGGTTGGTGATGATGAGGTTATTTTTTGTTTCTCACTCACTCTTGAGTTGACAGCTACATATTTCACTTGAATGCCAGCCTGGGGTGCTAGATTCTGAACTGGTGTGTAAACCCTTATTCACATATGAAAAATTATTTTTATTTTCCAATTAGCTATACTGCCTTCAGTAAGAGTGGGAGAAATGGCTCAGGGAAGAGAGATTTCCAAGAGAAAGTGCAGCATCTTTATAGTTTCCTCATTTCTGTTATGAAAATAGAGTCTTCCATCATTCCTCTTTTTTTTTTTTTTTTTTTTTTTTTTTTTTTTTTTAGGATAGCTTTTTAAAAGATTCAGAGTGCTTCCTAGTAAATATGTTGGTTGTCTTGTTGACTTTATATACAGCTTCTTATAAAAATATAAATTAAAAATAACAACAACAGTATATTTAAGCTTTATGCATATCTGATTTCTTGGGAGAAATGAAGCATTCAAAGTTTCACTGCATGTGTCTACTTGCCATGACACAAAGACATCCAAGGGAGGTTGGTTATGAAGTTCTAATATAGCTAGCAGCAGGGCTTACATAGAAGGTGTTTGGTTCCAGAGACACAGAAAGAAACCCTAACTTAGGAGCCACATTTTACACCCTGTATCAGCCATTAAAACTGAAGGCAACGTATAGCAGGTAATAACTAGGGACAACTAGGGACACAGCTTGATGCTAACAGTCTCATTGGCAAGGGAATGGATGCAAGCTGACAGTTTGAAGTCTGAGGAGAAAGTACAACCAGAGTGGAGAAGTACAATTCTGTAGGAGGTAGATTCAAAACTGATTCATTGTTATGTGACATGCTAGTGATTTCTGATGTCATTGCTGTTTCATTCACTGAACACCTGGAATTTTAAATGGCAAGAATAACAACTGAATTGAAAACCAAATACTGCAGCTGAGGCTTAGTACTGTGTTCTGGGGTAATGATGAAATGAATAAAGTCTCTGAAAGTGAAATATTACTGAAGAATACTTACACATCCAGTTAGCTCAGATTCAGCAATCAGGAGAAATACGTACGTAAAAAACAATGTTTCTCCTGTTACTTTGTTAAATTCAATAAATGTTTAGTTCCTGGAAAGAATGAAGGTATTTCCCTCACAGGTCCACTCTCTACTACTCTTTTAAATGCAATCAACCATCAAATATATTATGCACCTCTATAGGAGATACATGTGCATTTTAAACATATGTCATTATTAATTTTATTATGAGACTGCTTTAAACTGAACCTAGTGTTACACAGATATGCCATCCTGGAAAGCTGAGGAATGCCTTGAGGTAGTTCAACATCTTGATTGAAGGCAAGAATATCTTGAAAACTGGAGACCTTCAATTGTAAGGTTCACATTGATAGTTTACATTTGCCTGCTCTATTCTTGAACTCGGAAAGGTAAGTAGGTAAGTCCAGAAATAGTGGCCATAAAGGGTAAACAGTGGATCAAGTCTTCCTGTTCAAAAGAATTGGTCCTATGACCTAATAAGCTTTACTTCTAACTCCCTACAAAATATGAGTGCTGTGTATTGTTCAGTGTTATTTTCTGACTTGTATTTGAACTCTCAAGTAATCGTCCACTTCAGTTTCATGACACTGCATTGCAAACAGCTGCAGAAGCCGATGAGATTGAAACAAGATTTTTGAGACAAGATGTTACTTATTCTGACACCTTTATCAATCCTTGATTTATTTTAATTGACATGAGTGGTGATTTTCCTTCTACTACGTGTTTTCTGGCTTCTGGTACAAGAATATTGGAGTAAATATTGATAAAATCACTCTTCTGAATTGTATTTGACTGCACATATATTTGCTTAAAAATACATTTCTACTTTAATGAGTAAATTAAAAAGAAAATAACATGAAGATCCACATCTTTTAACAAACTCGTGATCATAGACTCTCACTTTCCTGATAAATGAAGTCATCACTAGTACTACTTTTTTGAAAATCAAACAAAAACATCATTTCTGGACTTCTACAACTGCACTGAAGTGCTTCCACTTTCATCTCACTACCAAAACTGAAGTTTTATATAGACACATCTCAATTATACCCTCAGTGATTTTCTCAATAATCTTCTGCAGTATTAAACTAATTGGAAAGCAGGCATGTTCTTCTGCTGTTCTGTTCAGTATATTGATCATTTCTATGTTGAAAAACTTTTTGTCAGCAGAAGAATACTAAGGTGATGCTATAATTTCTTCAATGTCTTGAAAAACGCAATCTTGCCAAATACAATCTACCGCACAAATTTTAGTGCCTTTGATACCTTTATATTAATTGTACAGAAGTAAATGAATTAGTTTTGCTGTAATCCCTGTGCTTTTTTTTTGCGTGTGTGTGTGTGTGCGTGTGCGTGTGTGTGTGTGTGAATGGCCTGAAGAACATCTGTTTAAGAACCAGTGTTTCATGATTGCACAATTATGTAAAGAGAATCATAGAATGATAGATTTTTTTTAGTTGGAAATGACACTGATGGGTCATGTAGTCCAATTCCCTTTCAATGAACAGGAACACCTACAGCTTGAATACATTGCTCGGAAACCCATCTATTCTGACCTCAAGTGTCTCCAGGACAGGGTAACCACCACCTCTCTGGGCAACATGTGCCAGTGCTACACTACCCTTATTAAAGTGAATGATTGACTATGCAGTCCCAAACTTCTTCATAAATAATTACTGAATGGGGGTTATAATTTTAATTTCAGCTGATCCACATTCATTGCCATTTATTGGATTTCTATAACTGCCTTAACCTAAAGCACGCCTTGCTACTAATCATCACTTCTGCTCTCAAACTGTGTTGTCACCAATGCTTGTTATTTGGCCTTTTGTCTGTGCAGAGATGTATTTTCACATAGACAAGTGGAATATAGTAATAGTGAAGTTGCCTGGTTGAGAGTTTTCCATTCTCAAACTCCCAATACTGAATACCTTGGTATAAAATAACTGGAATCTGTCTAGAGTTTTGGTCTGATGCTTATGACTTTGTTATTGAACCATTTTCCATATTCTCATGCCTGCCCCTATCCCGATTCATCTCTCTCCACAGCATCTTTATGTGCAAAATTAAACAATTAAACATACATGTGTTCATTCTTCTCCTTTTGCAACTCTTCTGAATATCTACGTCATCATCATTCATCATCATAATTCAGCCTTGCCTTCTTTGAAAACACATTTACCTCCTGCATCTCTTTTCCTACAGCTTTCCACTAGATGCTATTGCCTTTTTTCTTTCTCAGTCTCTTTTGTCTCTATTTCTTGGAAAAATGTTCCTCTTTTTCTTTTTTTTTTTTTTTTTTCCTTGAGGAGCATAGAATCTCTCTATGCAAAATTTCCTGACAAAATATGTCTCTATGATTGTTAGACTTTTTCTGCACCAGTCTGCTAGCTTTTCTCTTATTTTTTAAAGTCTTCCTTTAAACTCACTTCTGTTAGACTGACGTGTTTTAACTGGTCACAGAAATGAGTGCATTAGGAAGTCTCATTAATAAGTACTCAAACACCTTCTGAGGATAAGACATTGAAAGTTTTGAATGGTATTTTTAGTTTGTAGTCCAATAAACACATCATGACTTTGTGGAGAAAAGGGAATGTTACTGACCTGAACAAATGGCCATATTGCAGCAATGAATGTAAAGCATCTTGGATATGGCTGTCATAGCTCTTTGATCTTTTCAGAACAAAAAGAACAATCCCAAAGAAACTAGGACTTTGATTAGTGAGAGATGTGGACATATAACATGTCTACAAGTTTCAGCTTGCTTGAAACTGTATGGTGCATTTTGAGACTTGTAGGCTGAAAGTAATACTTTTTTTTTCTTTTTTTTTTTTTTGAGAAAAGTACATTAAAAAATAGAATAGTGCTAGAGTGAGGTCATCAAACACCTCAGTGTGTATATATAT